>SMGT01012133.1:216408-237367 GCA_004794575.1 Lanistes nyassanus | reverse complement strand
TCCAAGGCTGTACGTGTGTTGAGGACTGTTAGTATAATATACAAGACTGTTTGTGTCCAAGGCTGTACAGGTGTTGAGGACTGTTAGTATAATATACAAGACTGTTTGTGTCCAAGGCTGTACGGGTGTTGAGGACTGTTAGTATAATATACAAGACTGTTTGTGTCCAAGGCTGTACGTGTGTTGAGGACTGTTAGTATAATATACAAGACTGTTTGTGTCCAAGGCTGTACGTGTGTTGAGGACTGTTAGTATAATATACAAGACTGTTTGTGTCCAAGGCTGTACGGGTGTTATGAGTCCCTGGACGGCGGGCGCGTGCATGACGCACTGCTGGACATGACGGGCGGGGTGACGGAGCTGGTGGACCTGAGGGGGGCGGTGGACGTGGAGAAGATTGCCAACCTACTGATGACGTGTCACGGCATGGAAACCATCATGGGAGCCGGCATCTTTGTCAGTCTCACCTCTACCCACCTTTTCCTGTCTGTCTGTCTGTCTCACCTTTACCCAAGTGCCCAAAAGTGTTTCTAAAATTCGAATTCTTTTTGGCGCAAGCCAAATATACCTCGTACATCAGAGTTGGATAGTGACTGATGGCACCCAGTACATAAACATAAACAGGTATGACTACGTTCAAGTTTTGCCCAAATGCACACACACGCCAGTAAGTTAATACATTGGACAAACAATGATAATTCATCAATAATAAAAGAACACAAAGGATGACAACTCTGCTAGTCCACGAACATTTTGGATGTCCACACTGACCCGCACGTCTTGCGCGACTAATGGAAGCCGCAATAGGAGCACGTGTGTGTGTGTGTGTGTGTGTGTGTGTGTGTGTGTGTGTGCATCTGCTTGTGAACTTTTACAGAAGGAAGAGAATCAGAGAGAGAGAGAGAGAGAGAGAGAGGGCAGAGAGAGAGAGAGAGGACAAAAATGAGTGGGGGTAAGGAAAAGTTGTATGTGCGTGCGCGCGAAGGTGGATGCATATGCCTGCAGGTGTGCAGGAAAGAGCGACAGAGAGATTGGGAGAGGCGTTAACTTTTCATAGGTCTTTCTGACGTACAAAGTACATAAATGTCTGATACATGCTGATTCTTACCGTTACTTTATAGGCGAAATCATTTCGGTCGGAGAACACCCTACCATCAGGACTTTACTCGGGACACGCCTACAGCATCATCAGACTGAAGACCGTGAGTACCGCCTCTCTCTTGGCTTGGTTCTGCAGTTTTACTGTGACTTAAAATTTCAGAGGATAAAATTCACATGCATGATAGGCGGGTATGCTGGTCACATCTGGATGATATCGCAGGTGACACACAAAGGTCAGAAGAAGCTGTTGCTGCTTATGCGGAACCCTTTCGGACGTGGCGAGTGGAACGGGGCATGGTCCGACAAGTAAGTGGACATTATTTCTTTCACCGGCAGACTGCTTGAGAAATTCCTCCAGCTTTCGACAAAGAATCTGACGAGTTCTTTTAAATGTATGACGTCAACATCCGCAGTGGGAGACTGTTTTCATGCTAAACTATTAGTTTTACTCTATCCTACTGCTGTTCGACTTGTGGGCGTACATTTACCTGTGAACTTCTGTGATGGAAAGCGAAGACTGCTTTTTTGAAGAAGGTAGTTAGACAGCACTGTGGTAAGACATGTTCTGCAGTGGCATTGTCAGACAGGTACTTAAAGGAATGTAGTACGACAGATGCTGTAGACGTGTAGTTGGACAGGTCTGTTCATTCTTTCCGACGGAGAGCGCATAGTCTTCGTGATATATGGACTGTTGCAGACACAGCGCGTGGAACGATCTCAGCCCCAGTGAACGAAACGACCAAGCTTTTAATAAGCGAGATGACGGCGAGTTTTGGTATGTATTTATAACTACGTGCGTATTAATCCATGCATGATATATGCTTGTGTATCATTTATGTATGTGTGCATGTATTTTTGTGTTCTTGTATATATGTATATATATGTTGATATATCTGAATGAATAGATGGATAAGTTGTCGTAGATAAAAGAATATACGTTGAGAATTGTGTAAGCGGTATGTTTTTTAAAATAAAACGCGACTGCCGACTTTTCCTACACGAGTATTTGAAAATACAGTATGAAAGCAGGCTCTTACTAAGATAAACTAGAGGAGTGAAAATAAAACAGCCTGGAGTTTGTGGCACGCTGCACACCTGTCTCCCTCTTTCAAATCTATTCATGGACAGGATGAGTGTACAAGACTTTGTCGAACACTTCGATGAGCTGGAGTTGTGCCACCTGTCGCCTGATCTTTTGACCATAAAAGGAGGAACGGTATGACGATGTGTTAACGTGAAGGTGTGGCATATGGGTATATATATATATATATTAATGGGTACATTAATATGGCAAACCTTTTGCAATGAAAAATTTGGTAACTTTTGTTCTCAAGTAGGATTGTGGACGCCGGCTATCTCGGGTATGTAGTTAGGTTCACACTTTTCAGACAATCCAGACGTCTCTATCAGATCGTTTTCTTGCTGTATGAAATTATTGTCAGAGATGCATTGAACTAAGAAATCGAGACGAGTAAGGCAGACAGACTTCGGGGAGGACAAACACTTGGTACATCTCGATCAAACGTTTTGGTACAATCATGGATTCTGCAAACTCTGGATTGCCTGCAGATGAAGTGCTTGCCTTAAGTCCTATATCTGTCCTATGTCATTCTTGGCGAGGAAAACACTGACGGCAAGCCATCCTCCCCGTGGTGATGGCTAAATTGACGAAGTTTAATGTAGGGCCTACTGTGCTGTGACGTCACTAAGACTACGGACGGTGCTAATAGCGGACGATATGTGGGCAGCTTCTACAACGGGCGCCTTCTGTCCTCGCAGTGTCTTAGCAACTGAATACACGCTGGTCCGATTCCTCTTTTTCCGTTTTTACCTTATTTTTTTCGGGGTGGGGTTATGGAACCGATAGGGGTGGATGTAGGGGAAGGGTAGGGCTGGGTAGGGTAGCGTTGGGGTTAGCGTGTAGGTACATAATTGTTTCTATTGCAAACAAATCGGTACAGCTGAAATTGTGACGTCACACTTTACACGAAACTTTGTAGATATCGCCATCGTCATCCTCCCGCTGTGCTATCGGAAGATGAAATAACCTGTCAATTTAAGAGCCCATGAGACACTTGGCGCTGTTCTCGGCAAACAGGCAGCAATCCAGCCGTATTTGCTATCCATGGTGCAATGAACTAATTTTGAACATTCCCGGAGTAAATTCGATCAAACAACAGAGCAGGCTATGAATTATATAATTCTGGAATGCTATAGAACTGTCTGGAACCTTGAAATCAAAGCGCTTCTTTCCGCTTTTTTAGTCGGACTATATTAGGAAACAGCTGTTAAAGGGAATGAACTGACAGCACACAATTCTGTTATGATTTTTGTCTTACATGAATTCCTTCCCTTGGACAGTCCATATGCGCAGTGGCAATGAACCGGCTTACCACCATGTAAACGCGCAGAACAACTGGAACCAATCAAATGACGAGCTCTATTTAGGATGAGTAACAAACGGAGCCAATCAAATGGCGAGCTATATTTCGAAGGTCTTTCAAGGGGCGGGGGGAAGGGAGGGAGAGGGGGATGTTCGAGAGGAGAGGGGATTTAGGGGAAGGGGAAGGGGTGGGGTTAGGGTAAAGAGGTCGCAGTGACCCCCAGTTTTTTTTTTAAGAAACGGTTAAACATCTTTAACGGATACTGGATTCACAAACCACATGAAAAAAAACTCGAACATGTTTTAGAAATATTCGACATGGACATTTCACCTGCCCCCCCCCCCCAAAAAAAAAACATCACCAAACTTTCTGTCCTGGGCGGAAATTAACTTGTGACGTCATGATTGTGTAAACTAGGATCGTACGTCATCGTCTGCTTGCGTGCAATGGCGAGAAGAGTGAACCGCTTCATGTCCTACGAAAGCAGCGACAGTGACAATAGTCCTGCTGAGATTGACGCTAATTAATACCAGTGATAGTGGCGAATGCAACATTAACGATGTTAATGTTGAAAATGGGCTTTACCAGTCCAAACCATACTAACGTTCAAACTAGATCTCCTCGCAAAACAAACCACAACACGAGCTACACGGCATGAATAGATAGAGATCTGCAGCCTAACTCCCTGAACGATCCAAATAGCAGATTTCTTTCTGACTGGTAAGGGAAGCAACGCACTAGTAACGCATCTGGTGTTAGATCGTTAATTCATTCAAAATGCGTTTTTATTGTGTTGTAGGCATTTCAGGTCCTATTTCGTTTCATGTGTTGTATTACCACGTAGTCTTGAACTGCCTAGTAATACAGTAATAAAACAACTTGTAATAATCACACTTAAAACTCTTTGAATCAGTACAAAATAGATCAAGTATACTTAAAGAGTGCTCAGATAATGAGATATGTACATAAGTAAATTATATTAATTAAAACACAATTTTCATGTTTATGTTAAATATAATTTCTGATTTTAACTGAATCTGAATGTGGCAGGTGTTACAAAGGCTCTCCAACCAAATTTGTATAAATATATATATATATAAATCTCACAAATGTACATACATTTGATTTGGCTGTGTTCTGATGTAGCAGGTGGTGTTATGATAAAAGCACAAATAACATGCATTTTAAAGCAAACCAAAGGACGAGAAATGCTGTAGTATAAGACCAGTGAAGTTATTTATGTACAAGCTTGTACAAGTATTTTTATATTTTAGTGATAACCAATACAATAAAGACAATAGCATGGCCATGACTTCACACAACAAAACAAGTAAATATTTTATTTCTTGGTAACATTGCTATCCCAAATATCTGAATGGAACTTTTAGGGATTTGAAATTTGTTGCTAGAATATCATCAATAAATAATATTCTTATGGTCATATTCACAGGCTCTAGGCTTAGTTAAAGTAATAAATTGAACACATCAAGCAAACACACAGTTTTTACTTAAACATTTTCTGAAGCCCCGGTTCCTCCTCTCCTCCACCCCACTGCCTGACTGTACACTAATAGAACTTATGTCTGCTTTTTATTGTAGTGGAATGTAGAAATTGAATTAGCTAGAAGTACAGATTTAATTAGTGTTTCCATTGTGACTAGGTAAAAGTGGTTATTCATGTGCTATTCCTAGTAGGGACTAAAAACTAGCAGAGATAGAAAAGCATGTAAATTTTAGCAGTTCAATGGTAAAGCTGGAGTTGTATTGCTGACACAATAAATTCATACTGCCACCCCTGCTAAATAGAATAATGCACTTTTGTTCTGAACGTAACAAAATAAAATTTAACATAAAATATAATTATATTAATAATAATATAATGATAATTAAGCATACAATCACATATTAGCAACCACTACATAACACAAAATTCAGAATTAGATTTTACAGTGCAAGTTAATGAATTCTTGACTAACTCACTTTGTTACACAATGAACTGTGTATATTTATTCAATCTTTTAGTCTATGGTATCACCTCCCCTACAGACACCCTTTTCTAAGGACTTGCCCTGACTACTATCTCATTATAAACTGTCACCATAACTTATAGAAAGTTTGCACCCCTTTTCAAGATAATATTGTGCGGGCATTCCTATTTCCACCAAACATTTCTTGATTATATATTTTAAAAATAATTCTCAGGTGGCATTTTCTTAAAAGATTTTTTCCTCTACATCTACAAGCATTCAATTACTACTTGCTTTTTACAACTAAACTAAGGATAATTAATAAGTAAGGAGGTAATCAACAAAACAGTCTGCATACCCTCACATCTTCGCGCATCCGATATGCAGATCTACCGACTAGTGTGCAAGTCGAAAGGCTATGGCTCCTTTGATGCTTGTTATTGGCATTATAGATTACTGCATGCAGTTGACATCGATGGAAATGACGATGATATCACCGTCAGTGTCAGCAACCAGTTGTAGTCGTACGTGGTTGCCATGTACGATCGAAATACAGTTGCCTGTGTACGCCTTGGTCTATCAATTACACAGAGCCTTCCGAATCACAATATGTGATGCGTGCCGAACACGTAATCTGACCCACTTGATTCTTGTTACCTTAGCGGAAAAGTCGACTGTTAATTGCACTAATATCGGCTTGTCCACCCATAGACGTAGATTTGCACTATAACCGACGATAGAGATCACTTCCAAGTCAAGATAGCTATTGAAAAGAATTCTTGGTTACCTTTCGGGGGACTATCATCGCGCTTTTCATTTCACTATTTGCTTCTCCACAAAAATCTCCAATAAAACGGGTCCTACCCCCCACCTTTTTTTTTAAAAGGCGGGCAGGAAAAAGTGGAAAGAAACGACCTTCACGGGGAGCTGGATCAGGGGAGTGAATGATGGGGGTCCTCTAAGGAGCCTGGCATCACGTAAGTTTATCTGAGATGAGTGATTGACTGACCGAGCTGAAAGAGGTGAGGGAGACAGCTAATGTGTAGAGGCTTCCTCAAAGTCCCACTCCCTGCACAAACATATGGTAGCGTGCAATTAATATGGCACAAACCCACTCAAGCACACTAATTAGATGCTTGTGGGCCCACAGTGACTTTATCACAAGATACAGTCGTACGTATTGAAGACTGCTACACCTGTCTCGTCACCTCTTCTGTCAACCGTCATGGTGTTCGCATGCACAGGTTCGTTTTGGACCAACCCCCAGTTCCGGCTGACCCTAGACAGTTCGGTTGCTAGCAGCGTGGTCATTTCTCTCCTGAAGGTGACCGGCAAGTTCAAAGAGAAGACCAAGGACATCGGCATCGGCTTTGTGGTATTTAGGGTCAGTATGTGGTATTATTGCGGGGTCAGTGTGTGTTATGTAGGGTCAGAATGTGATATTTAGGGTCAATATATGTTATATAGGGTCAGAATGTGGTATTTCGAGTCATTGTGGGGTCGAATGTGGTATATAGGTCAGCATGTGGTGTTTAGGGTCAGTGTGGGTATTTACGGTCAGTGTGTGGTATACGCAGTCAGTATATAGTATTTAGGATCAGTGTGTGTTATGCAGGGTCTGCGTGGGTTATTTAGGGTCATTATGTGGTTGGTATGATGAGCATGTAGTATTAAGGGTCAGTATGTTTGACGCAAGCTGATGATATTTGTGATTCGGGACCACGTATCTGCACCAGCACATAGGAAGCGGAAGGCAAGGAGGGAGACATAAAGTTGCCTCCTTTCTTTCCTTTCGATTCTAGGTATTACTCTGAATGTCTGTCTGTGGATGTGGATATGCATATGTCTGCATACATGCGTTTATATGTGACCGAAAGAAATTTTTTTCCGATGACAAATGAAATCTGCTGCTTCTGTGAGATGAAGGGTTCCAGGTTTTTTTTCTGATCTACTAGCTGCTCTTGTTTTCTAGGTTTCAGTATAATTGTCCGGACTTGATCCCAGTAATTTTGGCGTACAGTTTTATATTGGTCTGGACCGAAGTCCTCCACAAAATAAGAGTCCCATGTGCTGACATAAACAAGTAAAAGAAAAAAGACATTCAAAACATATCGTATCAGTTTCGTTTCTTTAAACAAACACGAGTGTGCAGCCGTTAACTGCACCACTGCGTGTCGCTTACCGGCAATTTGTGTATTGTAACATCTCCGTTTTGAGCCATCTCCACCAGTTTAATAGGCAACTGGTACAGTCTTTTGCTGGCGTTCCTGTCTGACCCTCCCTGTGCTAGCGTTTCTAACCGCCTCTGCACTGCCACGCACACACAGATCAAACCGGGCAAGGAGCCACCTTCAGGCCTGACGGCGGATAACAATTACGAGCACACGCAGTTGGTGGACAGGTCAGGAACGTTTTGGCCTTACAGGGAGCGCGCCCTGCACTTCACTCTTGAACCCGGTACCTACGTCATCATCCCCTGCACACTTTTTCCTGGCAACGAGGCTGATTTCTACCTGAGGATCTTTTCCGAACTACCTGCACACGCCAGGTGGGAACCAGCGAGCCCACTCCCCTCATTTTGATATTTTGTTTGGCAGGAATGTTTAATTAATGTGTAGGACTCGGCTGTCGTGAATCAGCATCTTTTTTTTTGGTGGCAATTATCGCGTTCTTCCTACTGTTATCTGTACTGGCAATGCTTGTGTTTCTTCCCAAGTTTGTCGTGATGTCTTCCTGCGTCAGCGCCTCTATGTTGGTGCGTGGGTCAGTGCCTCCATGTTGGTGCGTGGGTCAGTGCCTCTATGTTGGTGCGTGGGTCAGTGCCTCCATGTTGGTGCGTGGGTCAGTGCCTCTATGTTGGTGCGTGGGTCAGTGCCTCTATGTTGGTGCGTGGGTCAGTGCCTCTTATGTTGGTGCGTGGGTCAGTGCCTCTATGCTGGTGCGTGGATCAGTGCCTCTATGTTGGTGCGTGGGTCAGTGCCTCTATGCTGGTGCATGGATCAGTGCCTCTTATGTTGGTGCGTGGGTCAGTGCCTCCATGTTGGTGCGTGGGTCAGTGCCTCTATGTTGGTGCGTGGGTCAGTGCCTCTATGTTGGTGCGTGGGTCAGTGCCTCCATGTTGGTGCGTGGGTCAGTGCCTCCATGCTGGTGCGTGGGTCAGTGCCTCCATGTGGGTGCGTGGGTCAGTGCCTCCATGGTGGTGCGTGGGTGCTCGCGTGCAGATGAATGACCAAGGAAAGTACCTGTCTGTTTGTTGTGTTTTGAGTTCTACCTGCATTTTTGTTATGTGTACTGTATGATTCGCCCCTGTTTATTTCCTGTCTTCATTCATTACTTCTCAGTGAAGTTTTATCTTTATTCCTGGAAAAGGCACTATGATTTAATTTCTGACTTCTGTCCCGCACCTCACTTCTCAATAAAGTTTTAATTATTTTTATTCCCTTTCCTCTTAATCAACCTCGTTGCTATCATAAAACACACTGCCTTCACGCCTGTGCTTTCTTTTGTTTCCAGTCCTGTCGAGGAGCACCTTGGTCCTACAAGGGTGAGATGGTTTATTTATAGTACATTTGTGTATTCCAAACACTGTACCCATTTGTCGCCTTGCTGTAATTCAAAAATACATGTAGTAGAAGACACAGGGAGCAGCCAGCGGTCAATGCGGTGTCGGTGGCGATAATCAGGCTGTCAGGCCAATGTCTAAGGCTACAACCTTTGGTTTGACGCATGGGCAGGACCTTGCGGAGCTGAAAGAGGAGACGATTGACGTATTGTTCCGGAAACACCAGGGGCCGGACGGAAAGGTTGACGCCAGCGGTCTGCAGAAAATCCTGAGCGAGGCGAAACTGAAAGGTTAGTAGTGATAGAGTTGATCAGTTTAATAGTGGATTTTCAGATTTTTATTGTGTGTGTGTCGTTTCCACTAATACTCAGCTTTGTCATAATGTTAAGATCACCTGCATAACCTCTTCCACTGTTCGTTTGTTGGCATTGATCAGACTGTCCGACTAACGTTACAATATGCCTCTATAGAAATAAAGACTATTTAGTAATTTTGCGGCTTAGCTATGTTGTCAGTACTGCCACCCTTCCCTCAGCTGTGTGCTTCCACCCAGTCTCTTTCCCCTCTCTTCCACACATTTCCTCCCTCTCGGCCGTCTGTAGCCTCGCTTTGTACAGTAGGAATTCGTCATGTTTTGAAATACAGACCTAACAAAACTCCACAGTTAAGTCTAACCACTTCGTCTTGACGGGAGCATAGACTTTGTTTAGAAAGGAGCGGTACTTTTGATGCTAGAGAACAGATATTTTTTTCAATGTTGATGTGATTCATTTCGTTTTGCTCAGTTGAGTTATTCGTTGTTATGTGCTTTTGTTATGTTCTCTTTCTTTTCAGAGTTCGGCAAACCTGACGGCTGCTCTATAGAAACATGTCGGTGTGTGATTGCCTTCAATGACGTATCCTACAAAAATCTTAAACACGGTGTGTGATTGCAGTCACGTATCCCACGTAAATCTGAAACATGTAGGTGTGTGATTCCATTCGGTGACGTATCCTGCGTAAATCTGAAACGTCGATGTGTGACTGCATTCAGTGACGCATCCTATGCAAATGTGGGTGAACAGTTGTGCCGGAGGTCCACCGATGATATGTAAATCGTTTCGCCATCCACTCTGACTCTTTCAGCAACTTCACTCCCATAGCTTGGGAGCTTTGCTTCGATGTCTGAGTAATTCCCAAGTAATTTGACAGCATAACAGTCTATTACTTGCCAGCATGGCATATTATGACTACCCCTCTGTTTGACGTGAATGTATTACACAATAAACTTTCTTTATACTCGATTCATTGTACAGAAAAGAAGGAAGATCAAGGCCTCGCGTTGTTCATGTTTTGTACACCGACGACGTGACAACACATACTAGTAGACAGCAGATACAATTTATTTTGTTGAACACACGTCGACGTCCTGTGCTCCATGTTAGCCCGTCTAGCGACTGTACTCTTTTAATTAACAGAGCTGATATAACTTGAACCCTACTCCTTCGTACGTAGCCGAGATGACTTGAGTTTCTTGCACACTCAGGTGTGATCGTACTCCTCTTACACAGCCAGCAAGATTGTACTCTGTACACAGCCAGCAAGATTGTACTCTGTACACAGCCAGCAAGATTGTACTCTGTACACAGCTGACAAAAATGTACGCCTTCGTTCACAGGTGATACAGAATAATGCACTTTGATGTCCACAAGTGACACGAACGTTTTTCTTTGTACACAGCCACCACTGATGTCACTAATGTACTCCTTGTACACAAGTGATATAAATGTACTCCTTTGTGCACAGCCGGCATGTAAGTTATATAGTTATAAAGTACTGCCATGGTACTGTGTACGAAATAGTGTATTTATACTTTGTACACACTCAACATTAGTATAGTCTTTCGCACACAGCCGACACTCATGAAGCACTTTGTATAAAAACCAAAATGCATGTATTTCTTGGTTTACACCGGAGACACACCCATTTTTTCCTACAAAACCTACTGGACTGTGTGATACACAAAGTACACCACTGTTTAATGTAAACACCACCATCCTTAACTGAGCCCAAGCCATTCGCCACTGGCCTGCTGGACAAAGAACAAGTGAGGAAGGCATGGAAGGACATCCTGGCATGGAGGGTGAGTAGACATGTTTTTCTCTGCATAGAGATGACAACTTTGCCGGAAACTTCTGTCAGCGTTCCGCACAGTGAGTCGTAATGCACTGTGGCGAGACTGACTGCTCCTACTTTCAAGGAAAAAATGTTTGCGCATCAACAGGAAGCCTTCAAGAGTGCTGATGTCACCCGAGATAATACAGTCGACGTGACGGAGCTGAAGAGACTTTTCCAGCAGTCAGGTAAGTCACGTGACCAAATGCCGTAAATGAACAGTCTCGCGTGCTGCTGTTGTGTGGTATCTGAAGGCTACAAAATGGTTTGGGGGTGGTGATGATGTCATGGCTGTTGTTTGCAGGGTTCTCCCTAGACACCAAGACGCTACATCGCGTCGTGCGCCGATATGGTGGACGTGATGGTCAGATACACGAAGATGACTTCATGCAAGCCATCTGCCGCATTCTGCACGTCTACAGTCAGTATACCTACATCCCTAGTTGCCCCTCTACTTAGTGTGTTACAGCCTCGTTCTGTCGGTCCCACTGCTCACACCCCTACTTATTCAAATGTTGTCTGAAAGCCTCTTATTGTCTAACTGTTCTCCCCCTGCGTTTTGTGTGAAAGCCTCTTATTGTCTAACTGCTCTCCCCCTGCTTTTTGTGTGAAAGCCTCTTATTGTCTAACTGCCCTCCCCCTGCTTTTTGTGTGAAAGCCTCTTATAGTCTAACTGCCCTCCCCCTACTTTTTGTGTGAAAGCCTCTTATTGTCTAACTGCCCTCCCCCTGCTTTTTGTGTGAAAGCCTCTTATTGTCTAACTGCCCTCCCCTGCTTTTTGTGTGAAAGCCTCTTATTGTCTAACTGCTCTCCCCCTACTTTTTGTGTGAAAGCCTCTTATTGTCTAACTGCTCTCCCCCACTTTTTGTGTGAAAGCCTCTTATTGTCTAACTGCTCTCCCCCTGCTTTTTGTGTGAAAGCCTCTTATTGTCTAACTGCTCTCCCCCTACTTTTTGTCTTAAAGCCTCGTTGTCTGTCCAGCCCCTCACACGACAATGCCTGCCTGTCTCCATTTTTGGAGATTTTCTGTTTTTTTGTATTTTCTGACGTGTTTTTCCTCCATATTTTCTCTCTGTACTAATGCCTTATAACGCATATAAGTATATATAGGCCAGAATATTGTTTTCGTTACAGGAATATTCAAGAAGGTATCTAATGGTGGAAACCTCACCATGGATCTTAACGAGGTAGGGCGATGTGACTGCAGACAAATGGTACTTTGCAGAAAATCACGTAAAAGTGCATTCGTATTGCGTAGTCTTAGTATTTGTTCTTGACTGGTTGCTCCGTGGTCAGAGGGCCTATGTTTCGTAGTAAATTGGGTTTGTTCGCTGCTGCCCAAAACATCACCTAACGCTTCAATCATATCACACGCATGGACCCATACACGCATGCACATGAGAGAGAGAGAGAGAGAGAGAGAGACGCTGTGATTAACATTGCTGACCGTTGTTTTTTGTTTAGTGGATGGTGACTACGCTGTACCTCTGATTTGCCGGACGCTGTGCACGTCGGTCACGTGACTCTGGATAGGACGGCCGACAGGGTATCAGCAGAGGTTCCAAACTTCATTTCTTGCCATGAAAATATTTTGATGAAAGGCAGCATGAACTTACAGTGTGTAATATCAAAACGGCTTTATGCAATAGCACTTAGTTCATCTTCATCGTGACATACTTCACATCTGTCTGTGTGCACGCGCGCGCATGTGTGCGTGCCGTGCGTATTTGTGTTTGCGTGCGTGCTTATGTGCGTTTACGTATGTACGAATGTACGTCGTATGTACTATAAACAGTTCATCCAAATAAAATGTGTCCAATATATCACTCCTGAAAACCTGTAATGATTGCTTTTAAACAGTGATGTTCGATAAGAAGCTGCTTGAACATTTTTCTTCTTCTCATAGCATGCTTGACATGCTATGCTATATGTGTGGTGCTTTGCACATTGTCCCGCAGTGCGTCTGTACTACATTTTAATACATTTTATGTGAACATAAGTCCTTAGTAGTGTTCACGGACAAAAAAAGTATCAGTAAAATCTGTCACAAAATGTGCGCCTGACAACTATGAAAGATGCAGTCAGCAGCGCTAAACAATGGAAAGAAGAGCATGTGAGGTTGCAGACGTAAAGGAAGATAAAGGAAACGAAGTTCTGAGTTTGAAAACTTCATTCTTTTCCGTCCAGCTGCAGACAAGATGCTCTAATTTCACAGGCATTAGCGCTGTGGCTGCTGCTGGGGGAAGTGAGTTGTTGGAAGTATGAAGTTTACTCACAGGGCGTGAACGCCGTGGTTTCTGACACTGAGAACCAGACTTGTGTCCTATTATTTGACGTCGTCTCGACAGAGAATTAAGTGTCATTCACCTGTTAGACTGAGTGGGTGGATGATTTACCACCACTCATCAACCCACACAACGGTTAACATTCCCTTGCTACCTTTCTGCACAATCAGAATCGCTTTGTTGTCGTGTTTACGTGACGTCATAGCGCCACCACAACATTACACAAGGTTTGAGAGGTTTGAGGGCTCTCCAAACTTAACAACGACAATGATATGACTGCATCGCTTCAGAAACTAACAAAACCCAGGAGCTAGCGGTAAACGCTTAATGTGCTGATATGAACATAGAGCTCCGAAACAGGAAGTACCTGCCAAGAGCCCATGCTTTCGCGGACATCTTGGTTTGAGAAAAGAAAAGAAAAGTTGTCCTCCTTTTATCTTTGTTGTTGTTATTTCATATCGCTTACCAGAGGTACAGTTTGGTTACTTGTGCTAAACTGTATAGTCCATAAAGTTGTGAAAATGTTTATCAAAAAAGTTCGCCATACACTTCACGCGGCTTTACTACGTTCTCATGCCAACGTGTTCAAACGTGCAGAGGTGCAGAAAAAATCTTCAATGACACATGCCGGAGGACTTCGGCCTGACGTAAAGCTTACTTGAGTAACACTGTTTTCACAGTTATGTCGAATTTTTTTTAGAAGATAGTAACTGTTGCGTAATATCTCATAGCGTCTGCTTGCTGAGGCTGGTACTGGGAGTGTGAAGGCCAATCGAGGGGCTGCTCTGATCCGGCCTGAGACTGGTATCCTTTACCTTGATCTGCGTGGAACTGCCGGCTTCCAGGCTCTCTTCCGAGGGCATTACTTCCAGTAGAAGTTTTCTATCCTGCACAGGACAGTGGCGATGTTTTGAACTTACATCTAGTAAGATGGGGCAGGGCACACAAGGGCAGATTTGAGTTTGATATCGACAGCGGTCGTAAGGCCGCTCGCGCCATACATTTTGCGTGCATCTTCTCGTATGGGGCGGCAACAACAACACTCATCCAACGCATTTTTATGGAAAACTTCCATTTTCATCAAATAATTAGGCTCTTCAGAATCAGTGGTTACATGTGTATATCAGAAAGACGGCAATCGATAGGGACCTGGCTAGCTCACTTGGCAGAGCAGCGGACCAGCAGATGGAAGGTTCCTGGTTTCAATCCAGGTGTGCCTAAGGATCATTTTCTGGAGTTATACATTGTGCAAACTCCATTCGGCCATCTCCCTGCACACCAGACTGCCTGTCCGCAATGGCCATCTTACTGTAGCTATCTGTCTGGTTGTCGTTTCAGTGCGTAGCTTAGTAACAGAATCCGATCCCCCTAAAGTCCACCATCTTGATATGCACCCACTTTGCGGCGGATAACCAACCTACAGCAATCGATAAATTTTAGAGTTTAGGATACGGAAACTGGTGTATTGTAAATTTATTGCTGGCACGCATCCAGTTATTATGAAAGCAACGTCCTGTGGGGTCCGTAAGCTTGGGGCGTTTTCAAAAACTGGTACTATCAAAGTCTCAGCCAAATGGAAAATGGCTGAGCAAATAAAAGAAACCCAGTTACTGCTTATCGCACCGGACAACGGTAACTAAATGAGTTGGGCAGTCAGTTGTGCCGCATGTGTTCAGGCTTTTTTAAAAAAAAATAAAATGTTCTTCCTCTTCCTGAACAAAATCGTGGAATTGGATACATTGGGGTCATCTTGATGTCAAATGTTTTTGCTTCCTACATCTCCGCATGCATAAGTAGGTAGTAAAGGGGTCCAATTGGTAAGCTATGCACTGAAAAAGAGCCTCCGTACTGATGACTGCAGTATTGCGGAATTTACACGGCGCGACCAAATCGGATGAAAGCAGTCATAAGACACTAGTTCATCTGTTTGCTATAAGACGTAATTTACTTCTCTTATTTCCACTGAAATCTCGGGGATGAGACGTTTTATGAAAAGAAATTCTCATCGAAATGAGACTGACGGTTTTATTCTTTCTGAACGACTGCTTTCATCCGACTTAGTCGAGCTATGAAAGCACCCGCATTAGATGGCCAGTTCAGGGAGGCAGTTCTAGGTCGCTGGATGGCCGAATGGAGTCTGCACAATGTTTAAACTCCAGGATTTGACCTTTGACCATTCATTCTTGGATTCAAACCAACAACATCCACACGCTAGTCCGCAGCTCTAACTGCAGAGCTATCCAGCTCCCCCCCCCCCCCCCCTTTTTCATGTGTGTTGATGTTGGAGGTTTTTTTTTGGTGATTGGTCATAATCTGATACGTATGCGTTTTTCCCCCTGGAGAAGCATGCAGGAGGCTAAACTCCTGCTAGTCTTCAACTAATGGACTACGGCAGATACACAGGTAAAGGACGATTTCGAGAGGTCGGCGACAAACATGCACAGAAACCCAGTCAGAGACCACTCCGTCTCTGGCTGACGGGCAGTACACTTCCAGTGACTTACTCGCTGGGCCACCCCGCAGCGAAGCGTTGCGCGCAGGCTGTCGGGGAGATAGCAGAATGGGGGCACTATGTCGAAGATAGGACAGATGAGCCATGGGTTGACATCCGACGGTCTTGTGGGCCCTACAGATAAGAACGTACAGAGCAGTGTGCTCAGCTGGTTGTGGGATTTCTCTCTACTGCCACCTCTGCTACATCTGACATGTTAAACGCTCTCATCCTTGGCTTTACTCCCTTCCTCTATACCCTGATCATCTTTCTGTCTTTCCTTCTTTCTCTTTCCTCCTTTCTCTCTTTCTTCGTGCATGCTTGTTTGCATGATAACATTGTCTGTTTGCCCCTCCCTTTTTCTTTCTCCATCCCTCAGTTTAGGCGCGAAAGTTTTTGATGTTTCTTTGCTTGGCATTGAAAAAAAAAACTCTTCGGAGTTGCGAAAAATTGAGACAAATAGTTTATTAAAGAGAATTCCTGGTCTGAGTTATATTTTTCCATTAAGGCAAACTAAATAAAACACCTGGGCTGGCTTGCATGAACCTTCGTAGCTGCTTTTCTGGTATTAAAGAGGTCGTAAGGCCCTTTCGCCACGTGCATTTTATGTGCAACTTTAAGTATGAACAGGAGATGAGAACGCTCGTGCAAGCCATCCCTGGAATCATGAGCCAGTACTATCACAGCCTGAGTAAGCAGAAAACACTGCATGTTGTTTTTTTTTTTAAAAAAATCCTAAAGTCATTAATTACAGCTTGGGACATTGATAATACCAACCATGAATAAACCCTGGCGTAAATCTGCGTGCGTGCTACTGACCTGTGATGAAACTGACGACGAGACCCACGATGATGACGATAATAACCGAGTACATGCCGTACCACATGTAGGAGAGGGAGTAGAGGGGGTTGAGCAGAGAGCTGTTGGGACAGAAAGAGGATAATGCAGGCCTGTAGGGGAAGGAGCATTGTCTCTCGGAGTCCCTCGGGGATCTGTCCTGGGCCCTATCCTTTTCATCCTATACATCAAACCACTATCATCACTCATTCATTCTCACACGGTCTCCACCCAGTCCTATGCAGACGACACCCAATTATACAGTTCTTGTCCTTCAGCTGATGTACATGCCAGCATCATGACCATGCAGACTTGCATCTCCGGTGTCAAAGTATGGATGGTCCACAAGAGACTAAAGTTGAACGACGAAAAAACAGAGGCTCTTCTCTTCAGTAAAAGAAATGCTTGAGTGACAGAATATCCCACAGCAGTTCGAATTGGTGATGTCGACATCCCTTTCGCCGACTCTGCAAGAAACCTCGGTGTTATTGTTACCTCTAACATGACACTTGACAAACACATTTCCAACATCTGCAGATCCGCTTATTCTGAACTCAGAAAAATCAGCAGCTTCCGTCACTTTCTGTCCGATCAGGTTGCAGACACATTTGTATGTGCCTACGTTCTGTCTAAACTAGACTACTGCAACTCCTTGCTAGCCGGCTGTCCTCTGTATCTGCTACAGAAGTTACAGAAACTTCAAAACTCGGCCGCTCGCCTTGTCCTAAAAGCGCGCAAAACAGACCATGCCACACCTCTCCTCCGCACTCTGCACTGGCTCCCCATTCAGGCTCGCATCGACTACAAGTTGTCTACTCTCTGTTTCAAGTTTTTCACCGGTGCATGCCCCAGCTGCTTTTCAGAACTTCTTACAATCTACACTCCAGTGAGACAGCTCCGCTCCTCTTCCGACGATCGCATTCTCTCAGTACCCCGCATCAGGACAAAAACATATGGACAGCGCATGTTCACCTTCTCGGCATCCACCCAATGGAACTTACTTCCCCACAACATTCGCCACTCCCCATCACTACAGACTTTCAAACGAAACTTAAAAACTTTTCTTTTCCGCAAGCACCTTGACAGTTTAGCACACAAACTTGTATAAGAGAGAGAATGTGAAAAATGTAGAACACAGACTCGTAAACCAGAGTGCAGACAGGTAAAACACAGACCCGTGTAAAGGTAGGACAGACTGTAGAGAGAGGAGACTGCAGATCTGTAAGAGTGTATGGTCACTTCGATGGTACGCTTCCACCGTATCTGTCGGCTGTTCTTTCCACCTACCGCTCTGCCAGACAACTCGGGTCCTCCTCCGAAAAAACTTATAGTACCGAGAACTAATCTGAAAGAGTTCGGTCAGCATTCTCTTAGTTTTGCTGTCCCTAATGTCTGGAACTCGCTGCGGCTAAACTCCTGGATGCTCCTTCTCTTGCTTCATTCAAAGCACAGCTCCATCTCTTTCACCTCGCTTTTCACTGATTGTACCGAGCTGGTTGGTAATGCTGCTCTAGGGAGATAGAATGTGTGATAGAGAAATAGCGAGAGAGAGAGAGAGAGATTGCGAGCAAACCGGTTCTCTCGTCAAAGTTATGATACGTCTAGGGACACTTTGGTGGGTCACTGGGACCCCTGCTTGTATACGTCTAGGGACACTTTGGTGGGTCACTTGGACCCCTGTTTGTATACGTCTAGGGGCACTTTGGTGCGTTACTGGGACCCCTGTTTGTATACGTCTAGGGGCACTTTGGTGCGTTACTGGGACCCCTGTTTGTATACGTCTAGGGGCACTTTGGTGCGTCACTGGGACCCCTGTTTGTATACGTCTAGGGGCACTTTGGTGGGTCACTGGGACCCCTGTTTGTATACGTCTAGGGGCACTTTGGTGCGTTACTGGGATCCCTGTTTGTATACGTCTAGGGGCACTTTGGTGGGTCACTGGGACCCCTCTTTGTGACAGACACCGACAGCCAGGTTAAGTCCGGCTGCACGAAGGCAGGTCAGCGCGCGAACGGGAGGCGCGTGAATTACCTTGCTGGTGGGGCATCCATTGTGGCGTTGCGGATGACCTCCGCGAACCGTGTGATGTTCGGGCAGCCCTTGATAGTCCCGGTAGTATCGGAGATGGGCTTCTGGAGGTTGGTGCCAATCAGGATCCAGAACATGAGAAAGAGGCTCGACACCAGCCCCGACAGGGCGCCCTGTAAGGCGGAAGAAAACATGGAAAATACGAGCACGCAGGTCATGTTTAGTCTCTGCCTAAAATAGTAGCGTCGTCATATAGGAACTTACTTTTTCTCTTATCGCGTGGTTCTTGTGCTCGCTCCACACGACCGCTTACAAGACATGTGAGTAGGTGGAAACGCTATCACTGAAATACTTATGATTTTCATACAACTATCTCACTGCACACCGTGGCCCAAACCCCCATCCATCTACAATCTCCACACAACAAAAGGAATAACAGACTCCGTAATACAGCGAAAGAAAAGAGAATATTATTTCAGACAGCGAGGATTTATAATGGAATAGCTAAGGCTCATAAGGGGGATAACTCCCGAGTTTCTTTCTGGTTCAGCTAACATGCAATTCCTTTCATCACCTGGCCTTCTAAACAAAAGATCAAGACACACGTACCTGATGCAGCTGCACACTATGACCACGTGTAGAATACACAACACCTGGTTGTTTGCACAGTCCGCACAACATTATAGTCTGTTCCACGGGAGGCCCCGTCTCTGCTGTAGTAAACGGTGACGTGTCAGAAGGTCCGCCTGACTGCTCCTGGGTAACAGGAGACTCGCGTTGTCCAGCTCTCCTCCCTGTCCTTTGCCCCTGGAGAGTCTCGCTGACGTCAAAGCCAAGCCCTGTGCGACACTTCTCGGTCGACCTTTGACCTATGAACTCGCTCCATAGAGTTCAGTTACACACAGCCACTCAGGGCCGGATCTCTGCCTTTTCTTTAGATGTTTATCTTCCTTCTGTCCCTCGACTTCCTCCTAACAACCCCGAAGAGTAACGTGCATTGCAGCAGCTGGGTTGCTCAAGACATGTACAGCTGATACTGAATTTCCCACAAGTCCAGTAGAAGGACACTTGGTTCTGCGACAAGGCTAAACACCATCAGTCCTCAGCAGACTGTCCTCAGCAGACTTCAAAGCAGGCACTACAGCAGCAGTTCCGCTGCAAAACGTATCTCAGCTGATTCAACAGATCTCCAAAAAGAGATTTAGCAGAAGATCCTTGGCATTTTTATTCTAACCTTTCATATATTTGCAGCATTCACACACATGTGGTCATCAAGACAGTTTCATACATCAACCAACTAGGACAAATACAGCAGAAGCCACATCCCCTCGTTAATTACAGGAGCGCTTCAAACTCCGCCTTAGCGGACCTGACCTACCCCTGCCCCTGGACAGTTCACCTCTTTGAACTGATCAAAGCCCTGATGACTGATACTACAATCTTTAACAGCGGTCTTTGTGACGTAAGTCCTCCCTGCCTACTAACCCTGTACCTGGCCGGCACATGACCTATGTTATCCAAATCCCAGCGGTGCCTGATCGCTATCAGGTCTCACTAACACCTTGTTTCGGCCTAAAGTTACACGCATCGCTGGCGAAGCTCAACATCCTGGGCCCAAAGGCATGGCCCCAGGGGCACCTAACTATACTGCCCCCACCTGGCAAATTGTCCATGGAGGACCAATGTCTGGTATTTGCTGTACAGATTGTGGCCACTTTGAAAACTCACCCACTTTATAATCAGACAACAAGCTGGTTCGTAACAAGATTCAAAGAGGAAAAAGGAATATGACAGGTAAAATGGGTTCACAGAAAGACCACAGCCCTCGTCTAGGAATCGTGAAAAATATGATCTTCTTTGGCTACTAAACTCCAAGAGTGAGTTGGGGTGGTGGTAAATGCAAAAGTTTTAGGAGCTGATTTAAAACAGCCCGTGTTTCTTAGAGTTAAACCTCCAAGCATAACGAAATCATAACAACAGCGAAAAAGAACAGCCTTTAAAAACATGCAAAACTGAATGACAGAAGGAGAAAAGAGAAAGTGCCAGATGTGAAAGAAACCTCACACTCACCCACTTGTTGGCCCACGGAAACAAAATACCGAGACTGAAAACCTCACACTCACCCACTTGTTGGCCCACGGAAACAAAAT
>SMGT01012133.1:203886-215610 GCA_004794575.1 Lanistes nyassanus | reverse complement strand
CCCCCCCCCAAATTCCAGTAAGCCCCCGCCTTGGTAGCTACACCATAGCAGACGACTTCACAAAGGAAAGCTGACGTGTGTTGCATGCACACCAAAGGTTTTTGCCGCCAGTAACAGAAGTAGTTCAGGTACGTTATACTGGGGCCTGGATAGCTCAGTTGGTAGAGCTGCTGACTAGCAGGTGGAAGGTTAATGATAATAATAATAATAATAATAATAATAATAATAATAATAATAATAATAATAATAATAATAATAATAATAAGGGCTATTTATAACGCGCGGGATCCCAGCTCGCAGAGGGAAGGCTCACAGCGCGTGATTGTTGGTTGCTGGTTTAAATCCTGGTGTGGCAAAGTATTATTCCTGGAGATATGCATTGTGCAGACTCCATTCGGTCATCGTCCTGCACATTAAACTGCCTGTCTGCACTGGTAATCTGTAGCCGTCAGTCTGGTGATTCTTTCAGTGCATAGTTTAGTAATAGGACCCCATCCCTCCATGTCCACTGTCCTGCCATGCACACAGTTTGGGGCGGGACATTAAACAACCAACCAGCGATCACGTGCTTTGTTAACATCGAAATGAAATCAGCTTCAAAAGCTAACGCTAACCCTATCCCCTCGGCTCAAAAAGAAATCGTAAGCTGTGGGTTTCAAACCTGCTAGCTTTTGACTGTGAAACCCAATGTCTTTACCACTCAGCTATCGATCACGAATGATTGGTCTCTTAGCGGCACCCAACGAGACGTCCAACAGTGTGAGACGCCTCTTTTCTTTAGCTATAAGTGACGCTGTGTAGAGATCATGGTTCGACCATGCCGCGCATGCGCGCCCGGGCTTGGTTAGAACTCAGTTTGGAAGAACAAAATTCACGCATCGGAAAACGCAAAGAGCGGCTTCACCTGCGAAGCATACGTATAGGAAAGCAACGCGCGCTTAAAAAAGTTTTGTTTCATAATCTCCTTCCTTGCGAAAACCTTTACAAATATCGTCAGACAAAGGCATGATGTTACGACATGTCGCTTTCTCGCGCAGAAATACTGCTTGAAGCTCTAATGGTTAGAATCTCGCCATACATTAGTAAAGGCTTACATCATGAATATAAGTACCAACAGGACTGCACTAAAAATAAAGCTAATTCCCACGAGTTTTGCTGAACTTAAAACAAATCATAAAATGTCTACGGGTTCCGTCAGATCGCAATGAGAAACTTACCTGTAGAATATCTGAAAAGTCTGAAACCACATGGACCACCGTCAGAGACGCCAGGGAAGCAATAAGGGCTGCACACACAATGCATTATTCAGAGATGGGCCACCGCAGAAAGTGTTACCGTTACTTCTAAGATATTTAGCTCCTCGTCACACGGAGAATTCTGCTTGCTTTATTTACTGACGACTGAATGGACGGCCGAACGGCCGGATGGATGGGTGGATTCGTCAGATAAACCGTTTTAAAGTTTTCCTGTTTGCTAGGCTGGATTAGGTTTAACTCCAGAGGTTTGTGATTCGTGCTAATGAGCTGCAGAAGGTTGTTCAGTGTAGCCTTGTCTTGGATACCGATAAGTTTAATATTTAAGATTTGAGTCTGGCACTTCGTCAGCCATACCAAAGAGCTGCAGTAGGTTCTTCACTTTGGCATCAGTGAACGTCTCATCTAGATGCGACTTGATGACGTCTTCCAACATCACAGCCGACACGGAGTTGAGACCAGACGACATGGTGCTGAAATATAAACATTAGGCCGTACGTCCATCAGTTCGTCCATCCGTCCATCCGTCCATCCGTCCGTCCGTCCGTCCTTCGGGGTTGGAGGGTGCGTGCATGCGCCTGCGAACATGACAGTCAGCTGACCTGAGTGTGCCGCAGAAAAGACAGGCCACGAACAGCCCTGGAAGTCCCTTGGCGTCTCCCATCACGTCCATGACAAACAGCGGCAGTATCTTAGCGTGACGAACAGATTATCTTAGCGTGATGAACAGATTATCTTAGGGTGACGAACAGATTCAATTAAATCAGATGCACAACCATAGGTATTTTTAGAGACGCGTAAATTTAGGCGTCTTGAAGTCTTAATGAGATCAGCTGTAACAATATGCGTGCCAGGGAGTAGGTAGCAGGTGGGTAAGGGACATACAGTACAGTTTAGAAGAGAACATATGGTGCCGTGATAATATTATACAGCAGCGCGAATAAGTTTATGAGTATCTGTATCGGCTGACAGCGATAATTAGACCAACATCAGTCGAAGATGATGCAACAGTTACTCCAGCATGCAAAAACCATAAAGATATCGAACTGAGATCGGGTCTTACATTAGATTAGCAGCGATCAGTTAATTTGTCTTCTCAGAAATCTTGTAACATGCCTACAACCTGAGAAATTGTTATGTGACTTCCCCTTTTCCTCGCAGTGTGACATACCTGTATTCTGCACTTTGTTTGTCATTTTCGTCTCTCCCATCTCCATCTTCGACGCTGATGTTTCACGGGATTGGCAGCATGTAAAGCGAGATAGCGAGATCGGCCAATAGAGACTACGTCAGTCGGAGATGAGTCAAAAGTTACTCCAGCATGCAAGAACCATACAGATATCGGATTGAAATCTGTAGGAGAGAGAGAGAGAGAGAGAAAAAAAGCAGATATCGTCTAAAGGCCAGTCATGCTCTCAACCCTACCTGTCAGTCGGACAGAATGCACCATGTCCTCTTACCCTACCTGAATCTTGCTCTTGATGAGTCCCAGGGAGAGAGGGTCGCAGTCATTATACAAGCCTACCATCGCTATGCCGATGAAAACTCCAATGTACAAAAAGAATGACAGGTACACGGTGTTGATGAGGAAAGCCCTGGAAGGAAATGTGAAACTTAAACAGTTGTATGAAAGGTCACGTGATTAATGTCTATGATCAGAACTACGTTAGAACACAGCAGGCATGCTCCCAACACTCAGATGGAAAGCCATGGAGGGAGATGTGAGAGAGAACCAGGAATTGATGAAGTCATGTAATAAATGCCTGTTATTAAAATATTGTTACAACTAAGCAGCCATACTTGTGAAAGGACGTCAAACCAGTTAAACTCATTATAAACAGCGGGAACGGTTTCTAAAGTTCTAAAATATACCGAACACTTGGGGTTTAGAATGCAGCAACAAAATCTTATTTATTGTCTATGGTAGTAGATACGTATTTATTACTTTTGACAGTATACGTTGGCTAATTATACATTACAGTATACGCGGTCATACATGACAGTATACGTTAATTATGACAATATACGTGGTCTGATTATTCATAACGATAGACATGATCTTATTCAGTTCTCATGCTATGGCGAAAAAACCTCATAACATAGCAGTAAACATTTCATTTATTGCTCATAACATGGCGGTACACATGATCTTATATAAGTTATTACTAATTACAGGACACTGGACGGATTTATTACTTATGGCATGGAAGACCACGTGATCCTATTTATGCTATTACTGAGGATATAGCGACAGACGTGATCAAGTCTCACATCTGGGCGTTGGCGAGGGACCGACACGTGCACGCGCGTTGGATCTGTACTTGATGCGTGCCATAGATGGCTACCCAAGTGAAGAAACCTCCGATAGTTAGGGACCACACGGTGTGACGTGCTGAGGGATTCAAACTTGCACTGAACCCAAAAACGAACAAACACACGGATGCGCACACGTACCATCCAGGCAGGCAGGCAGGCAGGCAGGCAGGCAGGCAGGCAGGCAGGCAGGCACGCACGCACGCACGCACGCACGCACGCACGCACGCACGCACGCACGCACGCACGCACGCACGCACGCACGCACGCACGCACGCACGCACGCACGCACGCACGCATACACATGCGCGCGAGTACGCCAGAAGAGATCGAACACATGTCGAGGGTTCGCATCTAAAGCAGCCGGTTTAAAGACTTGGCCCTTTTTGATGCCTAAGGTGTATAGGATATTGCGAAGTTTATGTCCTTAAGTGTTACAAACTAGATTTTTTTTTCAATGTGAACATGAACTCTAAACAGTATTTAAAAACACATCCTCGTGCAAATGCTTTTGAAATAAATGGTTTTAGTTTATCAAACGTGACGCTTATTCTCAAAATCTAAAGAAACAATTAATTTCCTTCTGTTCGTGGGATGTGTGCCTTCAAACACACAGAGCAAGAAGCCAAAAGCCATGGGTACAATCATGTCACGAAGATTGCGGTCAGTTGAAAGATTGAAGTATGTCACAAAAGGGCATAATACGCTGGAGAGAAAGCCGGCGTTTCAAGCTTATATCCAGTGAACGAAAGAGATTTCACCCATGAAGTTTTTCAAGCTTATATCCAGAAAACAAAAAAGAGATGGTACGCATGTTGTGAGTATTTAACGTTCCGGCGCAAACTGTGTGCATATCAGGACGGTGTTGCCTGAGACAAGTTTACGTGCTGCCACACGTGGGACTGCTGTCACAACACGGGCTTCAGTCCCACCCAGTCACACTATACTGACACCGGGCCAACCAGTCCTAGTACTGTTCCCTGTAGTTCCTGGCGTCTGTCAGGGCAGCTACTAGATTGTTATTTGTAGGTCTTATATATGACTCGGCCGGGATGCGAACCACCGACCTCCAGCATCGAAAGCGGACCCCTTCAGCACTAGATCACCGAGGCGGATCCTCATGTTGCGGGAATCAGACTCCGGTTGCGAGTCTGAACAAGTTTTTCTCTCAGTAGCTAGATAGTTTGATCTGTTCCATTTCTGCGATGCAGCCTGCAGCCCTTAGTTTGCATTGATACGTCAGTCGTGACTACGTACAAAGGTTGTGACCTCGAGTTGAGCACGCGCGATAAGCCTGCTGCATGCGAAACGGAAGGATTTACGCTGTCCTCCCGCCAGCGAGGTTGGATCCGAAGTGTTTTGATGAAACTTTTCGTGTGTGCTAGCCTTACGCTACGACTAGATTGTCCGGCAAGTGTCTAGCGTTCTAGTTGTGTAAGCTTCAGCTCAAGCAGATCAGGTGTAGGCCGAGGGGTGGGGGTAGGGGGGGACAGGGCGCCACCCCGCGTGACCTACTCGTCAAAGTTGACGCGATGCGAGGAGTCCATTTTGCTCCAGGCGGCCTGGAAGCCGCCCACAAACGAAGTTCCTCTGATTGCCACAGCAAAAAGGCCCACAGTCATGAGCAGCGTCTGCACAAGGTCTGCCCACATCACGCCCCTCATGCCGCCCTGCAGCACACGTCGCAAGGCACGTGACTTGCGGCCGCTCAGAGTCGCATTGCTTACACAGTAATACTCTTCGTGGATTCTACAACGCCACTGAGAGAAATCTGCAGGAAGTTAAACTTCTTTGCCATCATCATCATCATCATCATCATCATCATCATCATCATCATCATCATCATCATCATCATCATCATCATCAAGTTGTCGAAGTTATTGTTATGAGTAGTTTGCGTCTATTAAAAGATGCAGACATCAAAGGATCTCCCGATTAGCTTCATTTTCTTTTGGATTTTAACTATTTCCACCTAACCCAGAGAGAGAGAGAGAAACAGAAAGGGTTAACTCACAAGTGCTGTGTAGGTTGTGCACACCATTCCAACGGTCCACACAGATCCCCAGACTGAAAGCCCCGTCACTGCACACGTCAAAACAACGGTTAATAGTTGAAAACATGGTGTATTCTGACATACGCCTTGACTTCTTCTAACACTAGCCGTGTAAACTTTACAAAATCTCCACCTTACGTCAACAACAACAACAACCAAAAAAGTCCTTTCCAAGTTTATCTTTCATTATTTGTCTTTGTTGTCACATTGGAGATGGTACATCTAAAATTATTACGGGACCTACTGCAGCGACTCCTGCTGTCGTCTGCAATGAGAAGTAATATACAAGGGACACAACTCTCGTGCATCATGTGTCGCTGCTTTTGCGACAACGGAGTCGTAGGACGGGGCAGACAAAATTTATTCATTATTGATTCATTTTCGTTCACGCATGTTGCAGCAGAAGCTTGTTCTGTCTTGATGGACCCTCTTATGGACCTTGTTTACTGTTTCTTTCTGAATGTTTGTCATATATCGTTCACTTTCAGCTTAGCCTTCTTACCATAATTCATCGCTATTGACGGTGCATATAGAACTAACCCCATATAGCATATCTGCAATACAGAAAAAACGTTAACATTTGAAAATAAGATCTGACTTTAATTCATACGACAAGAAACAAGAGAAAAATGAGCAAGAAAACATGTATTTAACGATAGTGACGCTACCTCACCTGTGCATAAGATTCACAGCAAAGATTCACAGATTCATAAGATTCACAGCAAAATGTTAATTGGCTCAAGCGTCATGAAGATATACATATACAGATACATTAAGTTCAGACCCTTGATGCCAAGAGAACATGTGAATTCTTGTAACAGAGATTATAATTTAAAAGCCAACGCCTGTTCAAATATACTCTTCTGTGTTAAGCTTAGAGGTAACCTTTTATTTGAACAGAAGTCAAAAATAAACAAAATCCTTTGTCACTGTCTGTTTGCTGCCCTGTTTGTTCGTCTCCGAATGACTGTCTGTTTGCCTGTTTCTGCACATGTTCCGGCTCTACAAGGTTGAAGTTTTCTTTGGGGTTGGGAGTGGGACTGGTGGTGGTGGTGGTGGGGGGGGGGGAGAGTTCGAGCAGATCTCTTTATTTTTCTTTTTAGTGCTACTTACGCTACTAGTGTTGTAGAAGAGCTCCAAAGTTTTCTGGCAATAAAACAGATCTCGGGGAGCGGGTGACAGAGTAGTTAGAGCGCGGGCCCCTAAACCTGAAGGTGCGGCCGCAGGCTGGTTCAATATTCGTGCGCAGCAACCCCCCCTTCCCCCACCCATTCACCCAGCTGCGAATGGCACCTGACCCCATGCGTTATAGAAGGGAAAACAGCGGTGGACGGGGGATGGGCAGCTTTCTCATGATATTGGCCAACAGACAAGAGGTGGTTTCCAACAACCCGCTTCCCTACCACCTAAAAAAATAAGAAATGTCCTTTACCCTTTCAACAAATCTCCAATTGCGTTAAATTCATAAAAAATTCTTTAGTTTTGTACGATGGATAACTGCAGATCTTTGCTGCGGTAATTGATGATATGCAACAGTGGACGAACAGTCTGAAAATGCTGGGTCTTATTATGATATTTCATATTTTTTATACTTTTGTACTATTAATATTAAATTTTTAAATTTTCGTACTGACCATCTGCACCACAAACGTTATCACTGCCACGTACTTGACCGTCTTAGAGAATCGTTTTTCCAGGTACTGCAGACAGAAATTCGAACACTGTGGTACGAGATTTTTTTCTCTCATCTGTAGGCCTTCTTTTTTCAACAGCGACCGCTCGGTACACATACATACAACCAAGCTCGGACCCTCCCCCTTCCCGTGCACGCGCGCGCACGTACACACACACACACACACACACACACACATACATGGATAGACATACACACATATATTTTTTTTTTACTTCAGTTGTCTTAGAGGTTTACACAAAAATGAAAAGAAACACGCGACTGACGCTTGGAAATAAAACCTGAGTAACAACAGAGAAACGAAACCAAGTTACGAACGACACAGACGCAGTGAAAAGTTTCAAGGCATTACCCCTTCGTCAGGACAACACAAACAGATAAAGCTTGTAGGTTGGCTCTCTTCCTCTGTTGTAACTTAGAGATTTACCTTTCTTGGCTACTGAGTGCCGTAGACACTTTATTATAATTTTTTGGGTTGTCTTAGACCCAGTATTTACCGTCGTGACTACTGGCTCCTGCACCTACTGACCCCAAAGACGCTGATGACCTTGAGTTCATAGAAGATGGGCAGGTAGATGTAAGCTCCGACCAGCATGACGAACGGATAGCAGGCGCCCATCCACACGTACATGGTGTTGCTGAAGTACACCTCAGACGGCACCCCTAGAATGGTGATGGCCGACGTGAAACTGGCCAGCAGCGAGGTGGCCACGGGCAACAGGTGCATGTTGCGATCGGCCATCAGAAAGCCGACGGGAGTCTCGTTGTTGCGGTCATGGTAGGCATGGTACGCTCCGATAAGCATGGAGATCATCAGAATACTGCCGAGAATCAAGTAGTCGACAAAGTTCAGCTGGTTGGACGCGCCTGTCTGGATGCTCAGCGCAGGCGACGTCATGCCTGGAGGAGGCAGAAACTGGATTGTGACCTCCTCACCCGACGCGAGCAAGCCCGCTTAAAGCCTGATCTTAATCAGATGATCCGTCGAGAGACAAACTCTGGGGGTCTCAGCCATGCGTTCCATAACGCGTGGGCTCGGCAAGGGTAATTAGCAGCGGCACGTGTTTCCGGTACACTTTGTCTTTACCGATATAATAAACTCGAAACCTTCGCGATCTTCGCCGATTTTTGCACATGATCGGGTGCCGATTTTTTTTTTTTTTTTTTTTTTTTTTTTTTTTTACCAAGGCTAATGCCAATTTGACAGAAACTGATGTGTGCATACTCAGAATCGAAATGTTAACATCCTGTTTAGTGCGGAGTACACCTGGAAAAAGAAATTTCGCGACGGCCTATAGCAAGACCGCTCTCTATTACAGAAAATTAAATTTAGGGGATAACCACGACAATTTGAGATCGCATAAGATTTTTTAAAAAAGTAAACACAGGAGTTTGGTCTTCGAACTTTAATTTTCTGCTGGCCTGATCCAAAACCATAAAAACCTATGTACCATCAGCGGGTACACGCGTTCTGGAACGCAGGGCTGTGACCGCCAAAGCTTGTCCCTCCAACGATCGTCCAGTTAAGATTAGCATTGAGCGAGTACAGTACTTACAGCGAGTCAAACTGACGTCACGCTACAGCCTTGTAGCCTGAAAATGTTGCCGTTTGCACGCTAGTGTGCGATGGCCTTTACAATGACCCTTGCATCCTCGGTCAAACAAAAATCGGCATGAATGGAGCTGTACGTATGTAATTATTTTCCATTGAAACACATGGAAAAACTCCTCACAGAAATAACTAAGCCATTCACAGACTATTCAAATGGTGTCCCATGATCGACTACTTCTCAAGATATTGCAATCAAAAGGCAGGGACTTTCTTTAACACGGAAGCAATCGCCGTACGAGAGAGGCACCATGTATTTCAAGGAATCTTTTTGACCTGTTTCTATTTTATAATTGAAACATACCCACAGCAATACATTACCTCACACTGTCACAGTCAAAAGAAACTGTAAACTTTAAGGAATTATTTCCACGAAATCCTGAGAAATGAACCAGCTGTCAACAGAAATTCACAGTATCTTTGTTCTGGAACTACGAAAGCTTTGCATTTCGTTGTCGTATAGTTTGCTTCAGAATACATATCCCACATATCGTGAATTCTCCTGTAACTTGAACTCAGAGCCTGAAAGTCTCAGACAAAGTCACAGATGTAGGGAAGACTGAGACGCGAAAAAGGGCAAATAGGATGGTGTACGTCAAAACGCTGTTAACACGTCAAAACGCTGTTAACACGCTGTTAACACGTCAAAACGCTGTTAACACGTCAAAAACTTTTCGCGTACTGCGTAAAAAAATATGTTGTGGCACAAAAGATTTATTCCTATTGTGCGTTGCTTACATTCGAAAACTTTCTGCCGCTAATTAGAAAATGAATCTGCCCTATCAGCGTTTTTTCAAGTGCATTGTTGGAAAAGGTCTATTATGTGGTTGTTGTAAAAAGTAATTAACATGGGTTGGCATCTCTACTCCGACGAAATACGATAAATATCTTGTTGCAGATAGTCAAGTGTGTTATCATTGGTTTCTTCGGCTTAGTAGAGCCGTGTGTGGACGGCATAGCTCACTGACAGCGCAGGCACAGTCGCACCACCGCTTCCAAACCATCTCGGTCAGGCTGGACAACACATTCCTCGGGAAATCTTGTTTGGGAGAAACGATCGAGGTCAAGACTGGACGGTACGAGCTGAAAGCGACGACACCACAGTCTCCCACGTTTCCAGAGTGATAGACAACCAGAGTTGTTCATCTTTAATCATTGTTCCTAAAATAACTGTACATGTTAATGTATAGAAAATATTCATTTAGACACACGCGTAGAGCATTTTTGAATCTTTTTACTGAAATGTTTCTTTTTTAGGCTTAACAGTGAAATATAGTTTTAGAATAACAAACGAAAGGCCTCAGTTGTCTGCATGTAAAACGTGGTCTAGGTACATAGAACGCTTGACTGTTGTACTGTTTATTATTATTAGACTATCAACGGTGAGGGAAGGTGATGCGAATTTAAGCTCGACAAGCGCGACATTCTTGGTGTTGACCATAACATTTCTGAGTGCAGAAGAACAACTTCAGCTTGCAGAGTTATATTAAACACAGAAGATAATGGACGCTAGCTCCAAGGTTTACTGTTACTGTTCACATCAGATGATTATTTAGAAATTTATAACAGCGAGGGTTTTACGCATTTCAGGAGCCATTAACAAAAATTATCTTCATCCCACATCAAACACCTGAACTTTAACGACTGGGTCAGATCTAACACATCCCAATGCTAGTATGATCACAGAGAAAATAAAAGTAGCAAACTTTTAGCATTCCAGCTTGATGTACTATCACACTTCACACCATGTAACTTTAAAAACCTTACCTAATAAAGTGTGGAAAGTAGAATGACTCAATATTATCACAGAAAGAACTCATTATATTTTTATACATTTTTCCAAGTATTTAAACCGCATTGAAAAAAATTTTCTAACCCACGATCCAGGACAAGTATAAAAATAGTTCTTTAATATATGCTATGCTAATTCACTGGTTAGGTGGAATATGAGCAAATGTCTGGAATTGGCTAATTTTCCATTCTCCTCAAACAAATATGAGACAAACAAATATGAGAAAACAGGGAAAGCTACTAGTAACCTTCTCAAAACCATCTTTGACACAGTGATATTTCGGATACTTTTGAAAAAAAGACATAACAGGACTTTGACAGACAGACAGACAGACAGACAGACAGACAGACAGACAGACAGACAGACAGACAGACAGACAGACAGACAGACAGACAGACAGACAGACAGACAGACAGAGTAAAGTAGAGTGCTATGACGTGCTTAATCCGTACGCAAAACACCACGCAACAATTAACAACGTATCTTGGACATTTAAATTTTTATGAAATTCGGAATTTTCCACGTTCCTTTCCAACACCAAGACTTTCAGGATGAACGGCAACTTTATCAGCGAACCGGAGCTGAAACTTTTGTTCGACTCACGCTTTTCTCCGTGGTTATTTACTCTTCGGTTTCAATTTTAATCGTATTTTAAAATTTTAAGATATAGTCCGAAGCTGTGCTGCACATAAAAACCGTGAAAATTCTATTAAACTGTCTTTTTTCATAGCTGCAAATAGCACCCACTTGGACAAAGTGATTTACAGGGGGGAGGGGGAAAGCAGGAGGTGGGGCACACTAGAGGAAAATTTTGTAAGATTTTATCAGAGTTTTGCTATCGCTGACCTCGGAGTACAATGCTTACTTCTCACGTTCTTGCTCTCGAACTTTTGTTGATGTATAGCTGTGCACTGGATGTACCATCATATTTCTGGTGATATCAGAGAGACAGACAGAGAGAGAGAGAGAGAGAGAGAGAGAGAGAGAGAGAGAGAGAGAGAGAGAGAGAGA
>SMGT01012133.1:172587-203829 GCA_004794575.1 Lanistes nyassanus | reverse complement strand
GAGAGAGAGAGAGAGAGAGAGAGAGAGAGACATAGAGATATAGGTGAACAAAGTCTGTAATGGAAGTGGGAGGGTTGTGTTCCTTTAAAACAACAGACATTTTTTAAATAAAAGCCCCCGCATAAAACAGACTTGTTAAAAACAAAAGCAACGACAACAGTTGTACCACTACATTAAAAACCACACCTGTTTTTTTCAACGGAGGCTGAAAATGCAGTTCGCGTATAACAAATACATTTCAATAATGGTGAAGGTGTCTCTTTTTCGTTGGACTGCAGACACTGGAATTATCTCTGGGTCGCTTGTTAAAACCGTTACATACAATGCATTGCTGAAGAAAGTTCGTTCCCTAGGTATATCGTGGTTAAAGTTTTCTTTTTTTCCTATAAAATGCGATTTATTTCAAAACGACAGTTTCTACAAGAAATTCCGACCAGCTTCATAAAGGCGTGGTTTGTTAGGAGCAAGACATCGTCACCACTCTCGACGTTGTTATCGTCATAATCATCACCCTCCATCATGTTCATGCCCAGCGGCATCACCGGTTTACATCTCGCTCCCTGAAACCTGTGAACCCTCCCCCACCCTCACATTTACTCACACAGTGGCACGCACTCAGGCACACACTCACGCACGTACGCACGCATGCACACACTAATGCATACTTTAACACCCAGACACACCAGCACGGGGGCGTTTGGAAATGTCTTTTTCGCTGTTAAATTCTGGTGACGTGCACGCCCGTTTGCCTGTGTCCATAGTCCTCATCAACGTGGTCATCCATGGCGGCATTGACGTAACCCAGACTGGGCCTCACGGCGTGGTTGTTGGAGCTGACCCCATTTCGCTCTTTCTTGGAATTGCCGTGCTCGTTGATTTCATCTTCCGGGGGGTAGCTGACCGCGGGGTTGGCCACGCCGTTACTCTCCTTAGTCTTGGTGCCGCTGGCTTTGACCACGATGGTCTTGTCCAGGACATCACCTAGCGACTTGCTGGCCATTTCTTCCAGAGCCTTCAGGTTGTCTTCGTCTGTCGGCATGTTGTCGTATTTCTGTGGGCGAACACACCCACATTATTTTTGTGACCTAAAGGCGTGACCCCATACCACAAACAAGAACTCTTCTGTTTTGCTTCTTCTGTTGGTTAAGGAAGAGATCGTCACTGTTTATATCAAAATGTGTCCACTAACACGAGAATATTTGCATATGCGTGCTTCTGCTTGTGGCTGAACACATGCTGTCACTACTGAGTACTTTTCAAACTAATCGAAATGCTTTTTTGCCATCTAGTAAAGATTTATCTACTGTTGCTCGTCGCGAAGTGTGTTCACCTTTGTCATATACTAGGCAATGAAAGTCATATGGTACCGATTGTTAGTATAGCTTGAGGATATACACTGTTGCTTATGTGCGTTATCTGCTTTGGAACATTTGGGATGTGTGTGTGTGTGTGTGTGTGTGTGTATCTATGTATCTACGCATCTATGTGCATCCATCCATCCATCTACATATCCTGAATATAAATGGAAGATACCTACACTGGCCCATTGAAAGCGACCACCACTAGTTCAGCTAGAAGATACCTACACTGGCCCACGTAAGAGATACGTGCACACGGGAGGTACTTACTCCTTTGTGTACAATGCCAAATCGCAGCGGCTTCCGTACGGACTCGGGAAGGAAGCGGAATGGCGGAACGATGTCGAACACCGGGCAGATGAGCTTGGCGTCCACGGACGACGGCTTGGTGTAGCCTGCGGCAAGACCAACGGTACGTTAGTCACTTACCTGACTGACGGCAGTCAGAGTCAAGATGAAGCCAGGCGTTACTACATAGGTAGAGGGAAAGGTGAACAGTCGGGTGGGTGAAAGAGAGGGCAAGAGGGAAAAAGAGAGAAGAGAGGAGGGACAGAGGACGTAGAGGAGAAAATAGGGTTGGAGACTATGTGATGAAGGAGAACTATTTGCGTACTCAGCCTCATGGAATATTTAAGCTCAGGAATCTACGGAGAGCCTCTATGAGAAAGTAAATCAGTAAAAGAACAAGAAAATCTGATAACCAAACTGTATAAATGATAATTATGTAGTATACATTTAGTCAAAACCATAACAAACGCTAATTGACACACGGGCAAGTAGTCAAATTTCATGCATTCGGGTACAGCGATAGCAACAAAAATTAGGTTGACACGAGGTCACTTGGTTTGTTGAGTGTAGTCCTTGATAATGACGTGCCTGGCGCAAAAACGTGTCCCTTCTGGCGTGCTAAAGTCGGACAGCGGTTTTCGCTCGTGCAGGGTGAACAAAAGCACCAAGACTAGAACTTTCTTTGCAAACAGAGGGCATCACCCACTAGCAATAAAAGCCGATGCTAGTACGCTGCCAGACAGACCACCTGTCAGCAGCAGAAGAATGTCAAGACTGAACGCTACCGATCTAGAAAGAGCCATCGAGCGACTGCAGGCTGGAAACCGCCCAAGTGTCTTCCCACATGCACTGGGTGTGGCAGTTTCCACAGTCTGTCGTTTGTAGGCTCACTTTCAAGCCACTGGCAGCACTCGGGATGGAGTCAGAAGCGGACGACCTCCTGTCACAACTGAACGACAGGACAAGCAGATCTACCGCCACCACCTGCGCCAACCAAACCGCAGAAACGGCCCGAGCCACTGTCGGGAGCCATGGAGCTGCCACCAGACTACGCGTCGCCGGTTGTCTGAGCGACAGCTGTACTGCGTCCGTCCTGCACGGCGATCAACGCTGACTGCACGACGTCGGCAGCAGAGAATGCAGTGGGTCCAGCAACACCTGAACTGGACATGGTGGTGACGGTGAGACATCTTCCTCTTCTCCGATGAAAGCCGCTTTTGCATCAAAGTACGGAGGAGGCGGAACGAGAGGTACGCCAACAATATTATCCTTCAGCACGACCGTTAGGGAGGCCCCAGCATTATGATCTGGGGTGGAGTTAGCCTCAACTGACTCGTGGACCCCGTCGTCTTCCAGAACATCGGCCCTGGTCGAGGAAACGGCGTGACAGCACAAGGCTATTGGACCAGGTGCTGAGGCCCCACGTCGTGCCATACTTCCAGCAGCACGGCAACCTCACCTTTCAGCATGACAATGCCCGCCCACACGGCAAGGCTCACCGCGGCCTTCCTGCTGCAGAACGACGTTCAACCCTATCGAGCCGAGGCCGACAACAGCTCGCCAGCTGGAGCACGATCTCAGGCAGATCTGTACAAACATGCCTATGGTAGTGGTGAACCGTCTGTTGCGCTCCATGCCCACCAGGTGTCAGGTCAATGGGGTGCACACCCGCTACCGACTTTGGACTCTGAATTCGGACGTCTGGGACATTCTGAACTCTTTCTCAGCATGGCAGATGAACACATATTGTGCAAAGACTCACTGTACCGTTTTTCTCAAAAGTTGATCGTTTTAAAGCCGTTTAAATGAAAGGGAAAAAATTCAGATAAAATCACCAACTCCCCCAGTTTGCATTTCTTTTAGTTTTCAATATATATATATATACGTATATTTTAAAGGGAGTACCTGTCAGGAAGCTGACGATCAGACCCACCACGACGACTGTCAGGACTGAGTACATACTGTACCAGATGTACGACAGCGTGTACAGATAGTACTCTGGCGACCTGCAACAGAGCCGACGCAAATAAGTGGCACTGAAGTTTCTAAACAAGAGAAATTGCATGGTTATGAAAACTGATCTTGGCTGTAGGTACAACCACATATAAACAAGCAATCTTTCACAGTGTCAGATCAGTGCAACTTTGTGATGAGAATCATCATAAGTTTTAGGTTTTGCGACAACACAAGCTCCCATACAGGCAACCTTGTGTTCTTATTGTCTGAACGTGTCAGGGTGTCACCCCACGTTTGCCAGCCATCGTTAGCTGCTTGCCGGAGCAGGTACCTTTCTGGTGCCTCGGTCGTGGTGGCGTTGGTGGCGGTGGTAAGCACAGTAGTTATTGTGGAGAAGGCGTTTGCTGTTATGTTGGACATGTCGGCTGTGACGAACTTGGAGAAATTCCCGCAGCCAAGGATACTCTGAGGAGCAAGTGGGGGTATGACGGGGGGCTTCTCTATGAAGGCACCAACACCAATCCAGAACATGAAGACGAGGCTGGTGACGAGCCCAGTAATGGCGCCCTGCGGAGAAATAATCATTTCATTATTTCACACTTACTGGAGGCTTCGTGCATCATCTGAACGAACGAACGAACGAACGAACGAACGAACGAACGAACGAACGAACGAACGAACGAACGAACGAACGAACGAACGAACGAACGAACGAACGAACGAACGAACGAACGAACGGACGGACGGACGGACGAACGAACGAACGAACGAACCAACCAACGAAAAAACGAACAATCTACAGCGTTATGTCCATATTTACGCTGAACATTTTGGATTCATCAAAGCTCTACCACATGATGATGCAACATTCAAATTGGCTATGGAGGGACCAGACGAATATCTTCATTTAAAAACTCAGTACATAAGAGCGTTTATCGTTACATGAAATTAAAATGAAACGATTAAAGGCCGACAGTGCGGGGCAGAGCGCGTGCCTCGCGCTCACGCAAAGTGGATCACAGCAGACCAGTGACTGGTTGATAATAATTTATTCGGTCGATCGACGGGGCTTAACCGGAGACACATTCCATCAAGTTAAAAGGGTCTCTACTGGTTTCTTTACTTACTGGCTTGAATCGAAGTCATGTGTGCAAATTTCTTCCCACAAATCACTGTTATAATGCCGTCACCCGACCCCAGCCCCATCATGTACGGTAGCTGCCTGTTTTCTACAAGTCATTAGTGGGCCTAAAGTAAGATAGAAAAGAAAGCAAGGACGGAAGGTAAAAAAAAAAAAAAGATGGAAAAAGAAAGGAGGGAAGGAAAGATACAAGAAGGTGACCGCAGGATTTGTGATCACACATATAGTGATCATGAGACATCTTCTGTGTATACAGATCTACGAAATTCAGTGCCCATACAAACTTACATCTGAAAAAGCATCTAGGGCGCCTCGAACATTTTTATTCAACTCTTCTTCTGTCCTCTTGGATAAAAGACAACTATCCTTTCTGTATTAGTGTATTACGAAACGATCTGAACTATTACAAAAGAAGTGAAGTTTTCTGACACCTGAGCAATCCCCCCCCCTCCCGTAGGTGTGAAAAGAAATCCCATGCTTTTCTATCTTCAAGACGATCACGAAATCTTAAAGACCAGAGGAATGCAGCATCACCAGCAGTGAGTCAGACCAATAACGCTGTGTTCCTGGAGGATCAGTAAAATACCTAGAATCCCAACTCACCCACTGGTTGGCCCACGGACAGAACATGCCGAGCGTGAAGACACCCAGCAGAGGGCCTGCAATCATCCCGAACAGCGACAGGGCCGCCTGCACAAGACAGCGACACAGATGGACCAAGTTTTTAGACGGGAAAGGACAGATGCACGCTCCGACTGGAAGCGAGAACCTCAAACTCTCCGGCTGTAACTAGCGATCCCATCGTGTCAGACAATGACAACGTCTTTATGCTACAGAAAAGTCTAAATCACTTCACACAGTAACAATGCCATCTTTCAAAGGCACCTTAACACAAGGCTGACTCGCTACATACATATAGGATGGAATGTTAACCAAAGATATTGCTATCCAACTTTTTCTATACTGGAAAGAGATGGCAGACAGTAATAATTTTAGAACCATCAGCTGCTTCAGCTTAAAGTACCTCAAAATTAAATTATCGGAAAAATCTTTGAAACACTTTTTCACTAATAAGTAATTTACCTGTAGAACGTTCCCCAGTTGTGAAGCCACGTATGTGAGTGCCAGACACAGAAGTCCGAATATTAGTGCTGGAAAAGAAAACAGGAGTTTAAAGTAAGGGGACTGATACAAATTTGTTTGGGTAGTAAAATCCCAATCCATTTTACACAATCTTTGTAGACTTTGAGAAGGCCTTTGACAGTGTAGATAGAGAGGTTGTCTGGAAACTAATGGCACATTATGGGATACCACCAAAGTTCATCTCCATTATCAAACAACTTTACAACAACTCCACATGCCAGGTTGTGCATAAAGGAAAAATGACAGAGCCTTTTGAAGTGCGGACGGGGTGAGACAGGGCTGCATGTTGTCACCAACCATCTTCTTGCTGGTAGTAGACTGGATTATGAAGAGCTCTATACAAAATGCCAACACAGGAATCCGCTGGTCCTTCACTAAAATCCTGGAGGACCTAGACTTTGCAGATGACGTCAGCCTCCTGTCGCACAGACAACAAGATGCACAGCAGAAACTCACACGTCTATCAGAGGAAGCAGCAAAAACTGGCCTCAAGATCAACACTAATAAAACAGAAACCACGAGGATTAACAATCAGCAGCAAGACCAAATCCAGCTGCAAGGAGTTGACATCAAGGACGTGGACAAGTTTGTCTACCTGGGCAGCGTAGTAAGCAAGGATGGAGGAGCAGATGAGGACATCAGGAGCCGCATCAACAAAGCCAGGCATGCCTTCAACACCTTACGTCCCATCTGGAACTCCACAGCCCTTTCACAACAAACCAAAATTTGTATTTTTAACACCAACGTTAAAGCAGTCTTGCTTTATGGTTCGGAAACCTGGAGACTGACCATGACAAGTACAAGTAAGCTCCAAACCTTCGTCAACCGCTGCCTCCGAAACATCCTGCACATCAGATGGCCAGAGAAAACTTCCAACATCAGCCTATGGAAGAGATCAAAACAGATCCCCATCGACCGAGAAATCAGAAGAAGAAAGTGGGGCTGGATAGGCCACGCCCTCAGAAAGAGCTCTGATAACATCACAAGGCAAGCCCTTGACTGGAACCCACAAGGGAAAAGAAAAGTTGGCCGGCCAAGACAGACATGGAGGAGGTGCACGGAGGATGAAATGAAGGCAGCCGGATGGACATGGGCTCAGCTGAAGAAGACCGCCGCGAACCGAGTCCGCTGGAGGAGTGTCGTTGAGGGCCTATGTTCCCCGGTGGAGCAAACGGATTAAAAAAAGAAAATCCCAAGCTCGACTCAATGTGCCATTAAGCGTTTAAAACTTCTGGACTAAACGCAGCATAAGGCAGTCGAACAGCGCGTGCGAATGAATGTGATGTACACGTGTGGTATTTCTGACTCAGAAGCAAGAGAGTAGCGATGCGTTACTTTGCATTTTAGACAATGCTACACAAATTCAAATTCTGCAAGGGGTCAGACAACCGTCAAATGTGAAACATGAACTCTAAATATTTTATACACTAATTACATGCACAAAGTGTTAAACAGGTGCAAAATATGTGCTGCGTGTGTAAATAGGATCTAAGATGTGTGCTACATGCGTTCTAAGAGTTCTTATCTTGCCTCCACTTGACTGAACACTTGCTGCTGGCAAACATTAGGAACATAATATCAGAACACCATTTATGCATTTTGCGACCATTTAAACACTTTCGAGAATACAGACAAGATTATTTTTACACTAGCTAGTTTAGCACCAACACATCTAAAGCGTTCTAGATCAACGTAAAATGATTTTTGTTTCGGTGAGAAAATAAGTGTAAAACAGAAGTTGACGAGTATTGCAGACAGAAACTCTATAGTCAAAAAAAAAAAAGCAAGTGTGATCACTGGAAACAAAACACACGTGATCACTGGAAACAAAACACATGTGATCACTCTTGGCTTATCCTTCTCCACAAATGTAACAGTAAACCTACCCCCTCCCCACCGGTCCCTTCTAGCGCACATATTCATCTTCCTTTCTCCCGCCCTACCCCGAGGTAAGTACTCACATATTTCACACCAGGACGTTGTAAACCAACCCATTCAACGCAGGCGATGTCGATCGATAGAGGGCCGACAGTTTTAAACCATCAGACTACATCGCTTTGCGTGAATGACTCAAACCATTTACTGATTGAATGCCTCATCTGTGAAAGCTATTTGCGGCAGTTATCCATTCTAGACCGCACAGCACAAACATAACGAGACAGAAAGAAACAAAACCAAGTGGCTTGCACAAAAATGAGGCACTGCACAGCAAACACAACAAACATGTGTTGAGGATTTTGGAAAATGCTGAACACTATGACACAGTTTCAATATATTGTTGAGATAAAGTTATGGTTTATCGTCACGGCCAGTAAAACACAATTTTTTCATGAATATTTATTGCTTTGTACAGATTCGACACAAAAATCTGTGTATTCTACGAACCACGTATCTCACATCAGGATTTTTTCTTCCGACAAAACACACGACTCAAACTTCACAGGAAAGAATGGATCTTAATGCAGTCTTCTGTCACGGATATACTATAGTTGCACACAGGCAATACACACAGTTACCGACAAATACATGCATCTTTTTAGGCCAAGTTAGTGCTGATGATCCCCTTGTGCTTACCGATTATCTGTGTGAGGCGAGTGGCCCACAAGTCAGAGATGTCTTTCGCCCAGTACAGTCTGACAACGTCCTCTAAAACTGCGGCTGCGATGGAGTTCAGACCCGAGGAGATGGTGCTAAAACACACAGTTCACAATGCAACTACACAGATGGTGCTAAAACACAAAGTTCACAATGCAGCTACACAGATGGTGCTAAAACACACAGTTCATAATGCAGCTACACAGATGGTGCAGATATAAGGGGAAAATTCGTGCTTCTCTATGATGTGACATGACAGTTTAGTACAAATGATACATTCAAAATCCAGGTATCTGTCCTAGGTGCGGCAGACGATGCAGGCTTAAGCAGCTTGTCATGGCTGAGCAGCTGAAAGGGACAGTGCAAAGCAATAAACCATTCGGGAGGAAAGCGAAAATATGTTTGTATCGCCTCAACGCCCACTAAAGAGTTTACAGTCACTTCGTTTGCAAGAGCCTCTATTCTTCTATACAACATTAACATAAGTTTTCCACAAAGCGACTAAAATTAGAGTTAATGATCTGCCCCTTGTCATCAGCCTTCCTTGCCCATGCGAGAAAGCACCCTCACGGATACTCGGACACGCATCCACACACGCACACGTGGGAAAAATTAAGAAAACAGACGACAGAAAACAGGATGTGAGAGTCAGGGAGTAGACAGCAGAAGAGAGGCAAAAGAGTCTTACATATTCTCCATTTCTAGCCAGTTAAAGCGCCGACAACTCTATCGTCTGCTTACAGCAAAGACTCACATACAGCGTCAGGTTCATTCTGCCCTGCCCCCACTCTCCTACCCCACTCCCCCAGTCTAGTACCTTCGGGCCGGGTTACACTGAACTGCACGTAAAATGACACTTGGGGAGGACATTAAATCCTGAAAAGTCCCCTTGTGCTCCAGATGATACTGTAGGTGACAGTTACAGACGGCAACCTACCTGAGAGCTCCGCTGAAGAGACATGCCACAAACAGCCCAGGCAGGCCAATGACGTCACCAAGTACATCCATGACAAACAAGGGCAGAATCTGTGGGTCGTCAAACAGCAAACAAAAACAGTAAGAAGGGGAGAAAAGCAGATAGTTGAGGAAAAAAATTGGAAGAAAGGGAGGGAAATTTATGTGGAAGAGAAAGAAAAATGAGAAAGAAATGAAGAAGAAAGAAAGAACGACAGAAAAGAAATAAAACAATGACAAAGTAAATGACAGAAATCACAAATAAATAAATGAAGGAACAATCGTGACCTGGTCTTTGCTATCGATAATCTTGGCACTGATGGGGTCACACTCGCTGTAGAAAGCATAGACGACAACACCGATGAGACAGCCGAGATACAGGATGCTGCACAGGCCCGGGGCATTCAGCAGCAGGGCTCTGTGAGTAAAGGAGTGATACAGACATGGCTGTGAGTCAGAATACAGAAATCCTCGTGATTCATAACCCTGACACCAATAGAATAGGAATAGAGATACCAGTGTTAATCAGAACACATAAATCACTATGAATCAAAACACAGACATCATTAATCTGAATCAAAACACAAACATCATCAATCTGAATAAAAACACAGACATCATCAATCTGAATCAAACACAAACATCATCAGTCTGAATCAAAACACAGACATCCTAAATCTGAATCAAAACACATACATCCTCAATCCGAATCAAAACACAGACATCATCAATCTGAATCAAACACAAACATCATCAATCTGAATCAAAACACAGACATCTTAAATCTGAATCAAAACACATACATCCTCAATCCGAATCAAACACAAACATCATCAATCTGAATCAAAACACAGACATCCTCAATCTGAATCAAACACAGACATCATCAATTTGAATAAAAACACATGCATCATCAATCTGAATCAAACACAGACATCATCAATCTGAATCAAACACAGACATCATCAGTCTGAATCAAAACACAGACATCCTCAATCTGAATCAAACACAGACATCATCAATCTGAATCAAAACACAGACATCCTCAATCTGAATCAAACACAGACATCAATGTGAATCATAGAAGTTGATAAAGTAGCAGTATCTCTTCAAGTGTGTCCTAAAGAAGTTTTAATTTATCATTTATTTTCTGGCAGGGGGTCATCCTCGTCTGGACTCGTGATAAAAGGCGCAGTGTACAACAGTGTACAACAGTGTACAACAGTGTACAACACTTATCCAAATCACTGGCTTTGCGGCAGAGGGTATGGCTGTTTGAAAATCTGTTGGTGGCGAAGGTACTGATGTACATACATCAACCAATACATTTATATGAGAACAGAATAAAGAACATCGCGACACTCACAGCTGACCCCGTCTCAGGGTGGGACACGTGCACGCTCGTTGCACCTGGGCCTGGTTAACTCCGTAGATGGCCACCCAGGTGAAGTAGCCGCCAATGGTCAGAGACCACACTGTGTGTCGCACTGAGGGGTCAAAGCTCGCGCTGATAGAAAATAGAGGTCGAGGTCAGTTTTAGGTCATTAGTGCCAATGCTTCCGTATGTGTCTATAATTGTGTATATACATGTGTCCGTGTGTGTCCGTGTGTGTCCGTGTGTGTCCGTGTGTGTGCGTGTGTCAGTGTGTGTGTGTGTGTGAGGAGGTGGGTGTGTGTGTGAGAGAGAGAGAGAGAGAGTGCGTGGGAGCGTGTGGCGCACGCAACACATGAACACACACAAAAAACAGTCAGCCAGTGTTCGATGTCTCATTGTCGCTGTGCGAAACTCACTCATCAAACAGCACGCGGTTTGAGGCCTCCATCTTTTCCCAGGCTTTGGAGAAGCCGCCCACCGCCATGGAGCCCTTGATGAGCACGGCCAGCAGACCAATCAGCATGATGACTGTCTGGAAGCAGTCTGTCCACAGCACCGCCTTCATGCCCCCCTGCACACGCCACACGACCGGCGTCAATATGTGCACACATGGACTTTCAGAATTCTAAATCACCCCACCCCCACCAACCAATTCGTCTTATTGTTATTTCAATTACAATTTTTTTAAAAGGAAAATCGACATTCCAGTCTATGAGATCTATCATCGTTAAGAAATGCAGCGTCAAGGGGCACGCAATACTGTAGCATTTAATACTCCAGCATTACCCGGTTAACCGCCTATAGTTTAATCCCTCTTCCATTTAAACTAAGTGTAACGACTGCTGTTCATAACCGTCCAAATATCGGTGCCTGTGTAGATTTATAAGATCGTGTGTTGGTGTACAGCCGCCCCACACACAGAAGCAGTAGAAGCATGCGACAGCATCACGTGACACTCACGAAGGCTGTGTAGATAGTGCACACTGCTCCCACAGAGACCACAGAACCCCAGAGGGTGAACCCGGTCACTGGAATATTCCAAACAAGGAGTCAGTGAATAAATTAATACTGTGGTAAAAACAAAAGAGCTGAAACAAATTAAAAACAAAGTAACTGGACCAGGTATTTGGCTGTTACTTTGTCTTTACCACAGTTTTACATTCCAAGTGGTGGTCGCTTTTTCTGTTAGAATAAAATAATAAATGAATTACCTCAAACATTAACAGAAACATGTAGTGAAGCACATAGCAAAGTAAGATACATTTTAAGGGAAAAAATGAATATTTGAACTCCTTAATCTGTCTTTCTGCTGTATTCAGGGTGACATTTGGCGTTTCTTTTAGTCATACAAGCCCCTTTGCCAGACAAAAAAAAACAAACAAAATAACGAATGGAACCCATCCCATACAGCTCTCAGGAAAATAGATGCGCACACTGTGAAGGTGTCTACTCGGTACTGTAGGGACCTTTGCTGGACTCGGGGCAAGCGGCGAAGGGCAAAGGGCAGAGGGTAAAGGGAGGCCAACTCGAGAACCAAAACACACCAGGCCAGTTCTGCGCCCTATGCATTGACACGATGTCTGTTGCAAGACTGAGCTTTTTAAATCGCCAAGGAGAATGACAAACATTGGACCTCCGTCGCACAATATCAGACACCTCTGATTATCTTAACCCTCCACACACCCCGGAAGTTAGCGTAACGCCTGAGTGGCTCTCCTCACCAGCATTCAAAGCCAGCGACGGCGCGTAGAGCACTATTGCCATGTACATCGTCTGAAACACAGTAACACGCCAAAATGAGATCATACAGCGAGGGTATGAGATCATACAGTGGGGGGGGGGATGAGATCATACAGTGGGGGGTATGAGATCATATAGTGGGGGTCTGTCATTAGAAACGGTTACTTCTGGATCACCAAATATTCACGCTCAGAAATGCGTTCGTCTACCAATACAGCATAACAATTTCCAATCGTGCGCGCATAGATTTTTTATTACTCAATGTCCAGAGCAGAGGAACAAGATTTGTTTGTTTGCAGCAAGGTGACAGGAAGGGGACGATGAACGAGACACTTACCATCTGGATCACAAAGGTCATGGACGCTGCTGTCCTCACCATTTTGCTGAACCGCCTCTCCAGGTACTGACGAGAAAGATCACATCGGTTAGAAACATGCTAACACATCTCCAGGTACTGACAAGAAAGATCACATCGGTTAGAAACATGCTAACACATCTCCAGGTACTGACAAGAAAGATCACATCGGTTAGAAACATGCTAACACATCACGAGGTACATTTGTTGAAATTCGGGAATGAGTATTTCCTTATTCTTCTCCTGGATATAAAGAGGCGAGGGGTGGAGTTGCTAAGCTGAACATTCAAATGAGTGCGTGTGAGCTATTTGCCTGCGGGCATATGTGCAGATCTATATGAATATAATTCTACGAATATGTACGCGTGCATGTGTGTACGTATATGTATTAATGTATGGATGTAGGCTATGCATGCTTGAAGGGAGAGATCGAGAAAATTTTCTGGTCGTTTGGCGTACACACTCTGTGAATAGAGACAAATAAATATAGGGCAATAGTGTAGTGCACTGCCGGTGGGGTCGAAGCAGACAGAAGGATGTTTTTCATTGAAGGCTGCATGCATTATACATTGTTGTAATGAACATAGGTAAGTGATATAGAATAAAGAAAATTGAGATGACTAGTATTCTTCATTCCCAGTGAACTCGAGGTTGCATGTGCACCTGACTTTGTGTTTTCGTACGAGGTTTTATTTGAGCTCCATTAAACATTACTTTTATGTTTCGAAAAAGTCATTAATGCCTGCAAGTGCTGAGTGGCCTACAGAAAAAATTAATGTCTTTCACGTCAACATTCGGATCCGTGTTGTCAGCTCTATTGTTTGCTGCAGTTTCTGGATAACTTGAACTTGAGTGTGCTGTTTTCAACTTCACGCGAAAAATATATGGCACGGTATTGTACTGGCTACAAATGTCCTCTGCCTTTTAACAAAAATTGAAAATGAAACTGAAAACTGGAGCCAAGAATCAGCAACAGCAACAACAAAAACATCAAAATAAAATTGAATACAAGGCTCCAAAGTGCTTGGTAAATACATAAGGTACAGCCACACTCTCTGAAGCCATTGACCTCCACCTGACACCTGCGAACTGCAAATAGATGACGTCATACCCCTTTCCTCCCCCCCCCCTCCAAAAAAGGCAGCGAAAAACTTCGTGAGAGTAAGACTTGGCCGACAGAGAGATGAAATTTACAACTTTTCAATGGATGCGACTTCCTTGTAGCATGGGTAATTGTGTGTTCTTTCAAGCGTAACCCCAGCCCAGCCCAGGAGCTCAGCATAATTTTTAATGCATGGGCCTTCCTTGTTGTAAGAGTATTTACTGCAACCTGAGGATCAGTAACACACATGTTTTCGTACCACATATTTTTTAAAGACATTTTCTTTTTCTCCAAGCTGTTTTGATTATGTTCCCCACCCACCCATACATGCACACACTGACGCACTGTGTACTTGTGTTTCTGTGTGCCTGTGTTTGTTTGTGAGTGCATGTGTGTACACGTACTGCGTGTGACAAACCTGTTAACCGTTATATCAGTAAACATATGCGATCTAATTTTTTTGTTATCCCCGTAGCGAGTTTTCAGTTCCCAACGACTTGGGGCACGCATGCGCGGTGTATCCTGTGCGCTGCGAATGCGCGCGGCGGTTGCTAACCACAACAACAGATAATTATACACAGCGTCACTTCTTATAGTTACAATGAAGGGACGGAACCATGATGATCGGTAGCAAAGTGGTAAAGACGTGGCCTTTTTTTAAAGTTCGAAATCGCAGGTTCCATACCCCTATTAACTTACAAATTTTTTTCGAGGGGGATGGGGGTTAGGGGTAGGGTTAGGGTTTGATATTAGGTAGGACTTCTGTTTTCATGTATAAATTGAAGCAAGTCCGCTAGCATACGTTAATCGGGATGAGAGTCGGTCTGCCCATGAGTTCCCCAAGTCGGTGGGAATTTCAGACGGGCGTCCCGGTATCTCCATCATCTTTAACTTTGGTCTAGCAAGGATCTGCTGATGTCAAAGGAACATGAGACATCGCGCTGCGTTTTCCATGTAAGAGTATCGAAGCTAAAATACACTTCTGGCAGTTTTTCGTCACTAGCCTCTAATCCATTATTTCCTTTAAAAGAGGCAATGTCATTACCATGCCGTTAATGAGGCTGTTCCAGAACCATACCTCATGTTTTCTACCAAAATATGGTCCATCTAATAAGATATACCTAATGTTTCATTCCTGTTCTACTGTCTTACCTAATACGCATTTTTATACAGCCACAGTCCAGAAAGTGTTTAAACCTATTACTGGCGAAATTCCAAATTTCATAAAGCTGTGTGCATGATTTCTAGATTTAAGATTGACAAAAAAACCTCACAGCTACATGTTAATAAAGTTTATAATTAAATATAGTCACACTCTGGCGTTTTAGCGCACTGTTAAAGAGCGGCCCGTAATACCTACGCATCTTAAAAAGAGTATTGGTGGTGCTTCTTGTTAACAAATTATTTAAGTTTGATCAAATACAGTTGCAAGCGAAAAGTGGAACATTCATTCCGTCTTATACAATGAGGCCCCATACACCCACTGTCTGATAGAGCTCTGGAGGCCCCATACACCAACTGTCTGGTAGAGCTATGGAGATCCCATACACCCACTATCTGGTAGAGCTCTGGAGGTCCCATACACCCACTGTCTGGTAGAGCTCTGGAGGCCCCATACACCCACTGTCTGGTAGAGCTCTGGAGGTCGCAGTGCATCCGTCTGTCGAAACCCAGTTTGCCGAGTCTGTTTCCACCCGTTGTGAAACCTCGCGGTGACAGGGTTAGCCCCTGTCAGTTGGTGAAGGGCGACTGTGAGCAAACTATACAGGGCATGCGACACAGTTTTCGACAGTGCACACCTTGGGCGGCGAGGTGCGTCCACTGGAAATATGAGGACATCTAGATTTTTTTCCTCGCTCATTTCAAAACGCTGCTCTGACCCAGCAATGACAAGAGCGATAATGTATGATAATGAAAAGGGTATTTTATGGTATAGCCGACTTTCACATTTTTAAAAAGACATTGCTCTCTCTCACCCTTCAAATGTTTCTCCCCCTCCCCGTTCCTCTTCCCATTGTCTTCTGCCTCTCTTACACGCACGCAGGCACGCAGATGCACACTCATTCACGCACCTACACACACGTTTATAATCACATGAAAACAAAATTTTTCATCTCCAATGCTGGAGTTAAACTGTTGGAATTGAATTTAATTGCGGGCGAACGCGAGCGCGCGCGTGTGTATGTGTGTGCGTGTGTGTGCATGCATATATGTCAGAGCGTGTGCACTCGGGTATGTCAGGGATGGGGAAGGAACCAGGCAAAGCTTGTTGCGGACGACAGGTTGGACAGCAGCTGTGAAGTGCGAGCCCAGCTAATGAACAGCTGGACGGGTGCACAATGACATGCAGGTCCCAGTACGAGATCGCATGCTTACTGAGAATGCACAAACTATAATTCCCCCAAAATACCCTTTAATATGATCACCAGCCACGATTTCTGAAAACTCTCACCATGTGGTTGGAAAATCATGATCACAAAACTTAGATCATCGGGATGCCAGCATTCAGTGTTTGCACCTGGCATATCCACCTGTATAAGTATGACGCTCATTCACCTGGTTGAGAAAGAACCTTAAGCAAAGGAGTTTGCTCTGTGGCGCGACAAAACTCCACACGTCTTCTTTGAATTCGGCACTGTTGGCCTAGACGTATGCACACAGGCGCCAGGCCAGATTCTGGCGTTCAACTTACTTTTCTAATGCGAGTTTGACCTCAAAATGCTGTCCAGAATCAATGGCATGCCATTTAAGGATAACCCCTTGCCACCTTCCCCGCAATACAGTGTTTAGATTCACTTAAGCGATGGGTCCACTTCAACAAACGCCACGTGCTGCCTACTACAATTAGCAGCTGAAGAAATTAAATTTACAGATTTCCACGACCGATATATTCACAGATTACTCAGAGGTCATCCAACTATTAAAGGTGAACTACTTCTTAGGTCGCTGTCTAAGCCATATCTCCGAGGGGAGAAGACATGGCGAAAACAGCCTGTGACTGATCCTTACAGCTCCATCAGTGAAAGAAAATTTAACAAGAAACGTTTCCTTTCAAGGCCAGGTTTCCTTAGATTTCGAATAATGCTGCTGCTGTTGTTGCTGTTGTTGTTGTTGCTGCCGCTGCTGACGATGATGTCGACAACAATAATAATTGTAAGGCTTCAAATCTTAAACAATCCAAGGCGCACGAATGTGCCCGTACGCGCACATACAATGCAACACGCGCACGCCACCGCTTATTAAAAGACGATAGGGTAGGTAACTGGCGGATGGAAAGACTAAAGGCGGACGGGGAAGGAGGGGTTGTCTACTGCGACCAGCACATCAAGATTTAGGACTAGGTGAAGGAAAATTCGAAAGAAGCACAAAGATATTGGAAGTATGTTGGAAGGACAACAAGAAAAGATTACTCGTAACCAAAAAAAAAAAAAAAAAGAAAAGAAAAGAAAAAAAAAGAAGAAAAAAAGACGAATACACAAATAATGCTCCTTGACAGACACTAACAGAGGAAAACTGCAAAGTATGTGCTGCAGTTTTATGGTTTCAGACATTTATCCTTTACATTTATGAATTTTAAAAATACAGTTTTACATCGTTAGTCACTCCCGAGGCTGTAAATGTAATGCCTGCTGTCATTTATAGCTAAAGCTGAAAACAAAGGACATTCATTTTGGTGAATAACAGGACACAGAAGGGATAGGGTAAGGGATACCGCGCCAAGGACAAGAAAAGAAGCTGAATATCAGGCACCTGGAATGAAAGACTGAGAAATGTCCAAAGGGCTTGAGTACAGAGAAGGCGCTGTGTGACAACCACCCGAAAAAGGACATAGTGGAACTAGACCAAACAAACACCATACTAACAGGCGATAAGAATTGATTACTGAAATACGGATAAACGACGCAATAATTCTAAATAAATTTTATGCTTAGGCTAAGCATAAACACTACGAACAGACATACAATACATCGGCAATGTGCCACACTGGTGCAGAAACAAAACAACAAAAAATTCAATATTTGAATATCCGCAGACTAGACATTAAAAAAAATCTGTAAAAAGACTAGACCGGGACACAAGGAAAGAAAGATCCAGACAGTAGAAAATAAGAACGGAACCCAAACACACACACACACAAAGGAAAAAGAAAAAAGACGAGACGAAACGGGACATGACGAGACACAACGAGAAAATTGGTGATTTGACGAGGGAGATGAGACACGAGGTGACAAGAGAAGACGAGACGAGGTACAGAGGCTAGCCACTGACCTCGTACACGCTGGTGACCCTGAGCATGTAGAAGATGGGCACGTACAGGAAGGCCGCGCCAAACATCACCACGGTGTAGCCCAGGCCGATCCAGAAGTACATGGAGTTGTACACGTACATCTCCACCGGCACGCCCAGCAGCGTGATGGCCGACATAAAGCTGGCGATCATGGACAGGGCCACGGGCAGCACGTGCATGTTCCGGCCGGCCATCAGGAATTCTTTCAGGTTTTGGTTCTTCCGGTCCTTCCAGGCATGGTAGAAGCCGATGCCGGCCGAGACCAGCAAGATGGCGGCGAAGATGGCGTAGTCCAGGGGTGAAAACTTCTTGGTCTGCCCCGACTCTATGCTGATATCAGACGACATGGTGACGTATTTGAGACTCGTTCGAGCTGGGGAAAATTTGCTGTTGATCGTCACGTCACGAAATGTTTGACCTGTTGTCAGCTGTCAGACCAGGTGTTTCTGGGAAGATATGAAGACTGCACCAGGTATATGGAAGCAAATCGAAGACACTTGTTCTGTTTTTTTGACAAAAGATGTTCTTATTTTGTGCAGATTTTCAGCCAGCGTATGACGAAATCTCAGACTCAACAAAAGCGTAAGCAAAGGGTGGTGCCACAATTGAGGAGAGAAGTCCTGAGATATGTCGTTTGATGTTATGTTCAGTATGGAAGGGCACTCCGATAATTGCTTCGTTTCCCTCTGCAATAATAATAGCAATAATAATAATAATGCAAGAATTATGTAATGCTATAAGTGGGCAATTGGCTAGCGGCAAGTGGCCGGGGCCATGGGAAAATAGAGGCTCCCACCCTGTACGAGTCTATCACTGCCTTGTGGACTACCTCGGGAACGATGAAGGCTAAGGGAGAACACCCTGACAGAATATCGTGCTGTGAATGCGGCAGTTCAGGAAGAAAGTCCTCCATGATGACGTCACCGCCAAGGCTACTGACCTCTTAGCAAACTCCATGCCACGCGTTCGTGACCAAGGAAATATCTGTTAAGTGACGAAATTGAGCAGATAAATGTAAACTTTCCAATGCGTCGGAAAGTTTTATTTTTAAAAGCTGCCGTTGAAATCTAGGTACTAAACAGCTGGGTACCAGTAAGTTTTATCGTAAGCACAGAAGTTCTGTGTCACCTACTCTAACGGCGAACAACGTTACAATGTATATTTGGGGATTAACGAATCCCCTCCAAGTAAAGTTTCTGCAATCATGTTTTCATAATCTTGCCTCCACCACAAAGCAATTCATTGAATGTAAACTGATGTTTCAAACGGTTAAAAAAAGCATAATATGTTGGCCAAAAATAGTTTACTTACCAGTCCTTGTTTGAGCTGCTTTTTTGTCTTCAAGGCGCACTGTCTTCAGTCAGTTTCTCCCCTAGACCTGAAAATCCGGCAGCAAGTTTAGTTTTAAAGACAGGGTGAAATCAGAGATAGAGTGGCATTGCACGTCCAGCCCATCAATCAGAGATGGGAGCGGAAAGTTGCAACAGGCAGTATGTCGCTAGTCAACCTCCTTCACTTGGAACGCTGCGTGGTAGCCCGCTGTACAAACAGGTGACAACGGAGGACTTGACAGTTCTGCACGTGTCAGGACGTGTCTTCAATTGCAGAATAGTTTGACGGATTTCATAGCAGCTTGCCTTAGCAATAAATGTCAAAAACAACGACGCCCCAAAGTGACTAAATGTGTAAACTGTACGTACACAACCGGGGGGTTAAGTATTGTATCCCCAGTCAGGCACATTTAGTTGTGTCCCTTAAAAAGCACGTTTAGCTGTGACTCTTAGGAAGCAATATTTAGTTGTAGCCCCTACGAACTATGTGTAGTTTGGTTCTTGAGAAACTCGCGAGTGTGACAAGCCGAGATGCCCTACAACTTCTGTGGTGGCGCTGCGGACGTGTGTTGACCTTGCTATGCTAAACGCCGAACGGCCTCTGAGGCTTGACGTCTACGTTTGATCAAAGGGCACACTGTCAATGACGTCACGTCGTCACTTTTACAGGCTGGATGGAGGGGGATGAAAGTGGAAGAGAGGAGAGTACTCAAGTACCGCAGAGCAGACCTTGGGATGAAAAAAAAACACCTGGAAAAGGCGACCCTGGGGGGGGGGGGAAAGAGTGCTTTAAATGAAGTCGATAGGTGTGTTACACAGGTGAATGTCAATAGGAAGTTATTTGCGCATCTCTTCTTCAACCTACTTGCATTCCAAAAAACTGGCGAGTAGTCATTGGTTGTGTCAACAAGGCCACAGGCAGGGAACGTTCTTGTTATGATACTGTAAATATGACCTGTGCCGGATGTAGCCTGCACAAGAAAGGTGACAGAATTCGGTCAGACCCCCACCTGAAAATTGGTACAAACGAGTCTAGAAACGACTAAAACTTCTAACAATTTAACTTGGTAACGCCACAAAAAACCGAACCACAAACAATAAGAAAACACACCAGGTCGACGTTTTAGAATGTTAAACTTTTTCTTAACAGAATGCACTACACGAACAGATAAAAACAGTAAAATAACAGAAAATAGAAAATATAACACGTAATACTGACAATAGAATATTAAGTTGGCAGCCATCTTAACTCACAGAAAAGGTTTTTCTTTTATTTGTCTTTTCTTTCTCTCTATCTGTTATTGTGTTTTACCTGTTTGTGTCTGTGCTATGTCCTGAAAAAAGGGAGTCACGTAACGAAATGTCTGCTTTCTGTTTTAGTAATGAACCTGGCTCAGTCTCATTGTGGCTGCTACTCCACATGTTCACTCTCCAGGCAACAGTCACATGTTTAGTTTTATTTTATGCTTGAATCTTTAAGCCAGACAAGTGGCAAGTGGCAAATAGACGAAAACGTTAACAAAAATTTATAGATAATACAAGCTGAAACAGAAAGACAAAACAAACTGTTAAATTCAGATAGCATTTTATCTGGCATTTCTTTCAATTTGTTTAGGTGTTTCATTTGCAACAGTAGTTAATATCCCATATCTGTTATCTGATAGGGTATAGATCTTTTGTGTCTGTAAAAGGTAGCAGTTAGAACATACAGTATGATAGCTAGGTGCTTGTACCTAAAGAAATGTCGGACTTTAATTAACAGCTTCGGTGTGTGAAAACCGATCTCTCCCAGCCACGGATCACAAATCAGAAATCTCATGCCGAGGAACTCTGGGATTAGAATGGGACAGCTGTCTTGAACGTGCAGGCAGGAGGAAAGGGACGAGATTAAAATGAATTTACTCCTTCCCTTGTTGTCAACGGGAGAGCAAAGCCCTATAAAGCGATGTCATCAGTGTGAAGTGTTTAGATTCAGGAGATACTGACAGCGCAAACAAATCAAACCAGAACATACCAAAGCAAGCCAAACCAACCAACGTAACGTTTTATAGACCAAACCAAACCAAACTAAACCAAAAACCACCCCCAAATCACCCCCCCCCAAAAAAAAAAAACACCCAACAAACAAAAACCAAAACAATACGCATGCTTTTGGCATCCTGTGAACATAAAAATTCTTGTCTTTATAGTGCTGTGGTACCGTAAAAGATAAAGTTACGTTCAATAATAAACTGAAGCTTCCTCCCCCTCCCCTATTTTTTTCTTGTATCGCTCAGAGACATCGCTGGCGCCCCTTCACTCTACCCAGGGGGCTGTTTCTTTGTGCAGGGCCTGACGCTTTCCTCTCAAAGGTTTGTCTTTGCGTTGGTTATGGCACTTCACCAGCTCTCCGCTTTTCATTATATCTCGTTATTGCCATTTCTTTTCCGGAGCTTTTGTCTTGTATCATATTCTGACGCTTTTTGAACCCAGGGTTTTCTTTGTATCGCTCTATGGCCAGTTGGCAGGTCACATAAATAGTCAAACAGCATTTCAGAATTTTCCACCATGCGAGATCCTGCCGGCATTATTGAAATTAATCTGTGCAAGTTTTTCTTTTAGAACACGTAAAACGATTTCTGTTCAATGCCCCCGCTTTCTGAAAGCAATCAAATGTTAGGGTCATCTCCCTCTATAGCAAATAACCCCAACGTCGGGTAACACGTGACCTACATTTCGGTAGTAAACAAGCAGTACACCCTGTCCTTCTAGGCTTTTAATACCAAGTAGGTTTTTCTGACAAAATTTTCCATGCTGTCTATTGAAACGTCACCTCTGGTTACCCAGGCCAAGGCAGCCTAGCGCGTTCGCTGGAGCCTGCTGCGACTCCACCCGCCCTGCAGCAGGGACCGCGTGATCAAGTCGCGCAGAGTGAACATCAACATGTATCTCTTGCATCAAAGTCAAACTGAACATTTTGGATTTCACACAAGACAGACGGATGTTTCCAAGTCTTAAGTCAATCAAGTATTTTATTCTTCCACCCTCAGGAGGTGTTCAGAGAAGGAGAGAACACGCAGAGGACGGATAACACTCACAGTTCACCCGGCATAAGAAAAATTACTCATAGAGACAGGACTCGCTGTGCAAAGTAATAGTAAGCTACAACACACCCACTTCCAACAGATAACAAATAACAATTGAATATTTGCTATTTGTTATCTGTTTGTGTCGTCCTGAAGAAAGGGTCATGACCCGAACCGTTGACATCCTAAGTCTCTCTTGGCCAAGTTCTCATTGTTGTTGTTGTTGCCTTATTTACCCCAAGCGGCAGCCACCCGTTTGTTTTCTCGTTACAAGTATCAGCTGCTTGCTGCTGCTGTCATTGCCCTAACAAGACTTTCCTTTGGCCATTTTATGTACGGCGAGGTTAGGGGAGGTAAGCAACACACGAACTGTGAGGCCGACAACAGTGACAACACACAATCGCTGAGATGCCGTACGTATTGAAGTACTTTCATTTCCTAAAGTTTTCAAAGTCATTCCTCTTCGCATCTTCTTTGTGTTTCATGTCATCTGTTGAGCTGTTTTAGTCTTGGTCATGTATTCGTTATTGCACGGACTAGAAACAACTCTCTAAGCCCACAAGTTGATCAGCATGTGCAAGGGGTTACATCTTAGCTGAAACTCATGCCTTGTCAGATTTTGGCAAGGGTGGGGGTGGGGGGCATGAATGCGTTACAGATCTCAAACACCTCAGCCACAGAAGACGTGACTAGTGAACGCCTCACTGGTTTTACAGGCTTTAACCGCCAGCCATCGCTTTTCTCCTCCCTCCTTGACAGTGGGGTTTAGAATATAGGACAACGGCTCCTAGAGGCTATTCACTATTTGCAGTCCGTAGACTCAGGGATTTGAAGATACACACATCTTTCTTTGTTGCAGTACATGTAATTGTCATGATATGTCTGTTAAACACCTGGGCTGACGTGTGAATGTTATCTCCTGTTCATACTTCAAGGTGCACGTAAAATACCCGGAGCGAACAGGCCTTACGACCACCCTTATGACCGGCAGAGCAGCTACGAACGCTCATGCAAGCCAGCCCTAGACTCAGCTGTCACGATAAATTCCAATGATGACTTTAAAAGCTAGCTTGTTCGCACATTCCTGCCGTCTTGTGGAATGTGCTGTCTCTCCCTTCTCAACATTCTACGCTGTCGAGCACGAAACAAAGTGATTGCCGACATGTTTAACAATGGGTTATCGTAATTAACGGCAGCGGACACCACCGTTAAATTAATGCTAGTTAAAGGCATCGAAGACGTCCGTGAATCCTCAACAGAGGTCACTAAGCCATAGTTTGTCAGGTGATCGAGATCGGCTTAGGCTAAAACACCGGCCACGAATACGGCTCCTGTTCTTGATCATATCTGAAACCTTACTTTTAAATTATTACACGTGCGCAGAAATTCCAGTTTGCTCAGACCGCAGTCCTGGGCTGGCTTGCACGAGCGTTCGTAGCTGATTTTCTGGTCATAAGAGTGGTCGTAAGGCCCATTTGCTTTGTGTATTTTACGCCCACCTTTACTTATGAACAGGAAATAAGAACGCTCATGCAAGCCAACCCTGGGTTGAGTTACACGCTCCTCCTCCCCCCATCTGGCATTCCTGTCATAAAATCGGTGGATTCACAAATTTACACTTACATAACACAGTTTGTTACTTTCCTCATCATCTGCTTCTTTCGTCGATTTTCAATTGTCATAAATTAACTTTTTTTATCCCGAACATAAACGCTATGCGACCACTGCACGACGAATGATGAATGATGTGGGGATTACGAAAACTAAGAAATAAAAGTCAAAATACAAGGCTGTAAAAACATGGAAGAAAATGTGAAAAAGTAGTAGATTATCACTAACCTGAGTTCCTGTCTAAAATTGAGTCTTCAGCTGAAATGTGTTTGCATTTCGCGTTGTGTACAGGCTAGCGTCCGCACACACGTGCACATACACAAATTCCAAACTGTGCGCACGCAGCTCTTGTGGTTAGATTTCGGTGGCCCAAGTTTTCGAATCCACCTCCTCCACGTTCGCACGGCACAAGACGGCCTTTCACATAAAGCAAACATATATAGACACACACACACACACACGCACGCAAGCACACTTTGCGCGGCTGCAAGCCCTAGCGAGGAGGCGGCGAAATAGCAGCGCGGTGACCTGCGAACAAGAGATTCTCGATGACCCGGATTTGAATTTGTTTTTCGTTCCGTTCCTAGTTCTTAAGGTCAGTGATTTCTAACAGGATGATGTTTGTGTACTGCTGGTAAGCGAAAAAAGCTTGGTGTGTTTCAAGTGAAAAAAAATGCAGGTGGTCAGATCTATACCACCATGACGCTATGAACAGATTTCTTGACCTCTGCGCTTGTACTCAACATGATTCATTGTATTGCTGGTACAAAAACCTGATTCCATAACAAGGTATAGCAACTTTAATTACACACAAGTGTAATGGAAGTTAAATTAGCATGTGGTATACAGCAACCATAAATCCTAATGTAGAACAGAGCTTAGCGAAAATATAGATATTCAGGTAATGATCAGCTGTGGTTCTAAATAAATATTTAATGGAGTGGGGTGGGGGTGGGGGGTGTTGTGGGAAGAGGTTGCAGTATATTGGTAGCGTGTGCTTGCCAGCGATACGGATTGAGGGTTCTGGTTCGGAACTTGTGTCCGGCACACACACCTTCCCTACACGTGACACCTGTCGCCGACGTTTTCCCCCCTTTCTGTTTTCTCCCTCGTCCCTCTTTTCCAGTTATGATACAGTCTTCGTGGCATGACAGCTTTCGTTGGATGATGTAGTCTTCATGGCATGACAGCTTTCGTTGGATGATGTAGTCTTCATGGCATGACAGCTTTCGTTGGATGATGTAGTCTTCATGGCATGACAGCTTTCGTTGGATGATGTAGTCTTCGCTGCATGAAACAATGAAGACAGTGTTAACTCGAAGCAAGTCTAAAGTGCTCTCCGTAAACGATTTATTTAATGGTTATTTATCTTTTTCTTGGGAAAGATGTTGCAAAATTAACAAGACAATGAAAACCGTCAGAGTTTCTTCGTTTGTTTGTTTGTTACATTTCTGAGATATTTTTTGGTAATCAGCAAATAGGTTTGTAGCAGTCTCTCTAGCTGATAAATCAAATGTACTATTTGAAATGGTACAATTGACAGAAAACTGTAGCTTACTTTCGCGAAAATTCATTTTACTGAGCGGCAGCACCTTCCCAGCTGATGAGCTTTAAAGTGTTAGTCGCGTTGCTATTGTTCAGACACGAAATAAAAAGACCCTCCACAGAAAAGGATGCTGCAAGTGTGATTATCTCCCATTGCTTCTCGTGCGTACAACTTTGAACGTTGTGCTCAACGATGAAAGTTGAACCATGGCTCTCTTTCTCACAAACCTGAACCCGTTTGCTCGGTGTCGTATGGGGGTTGTTGAGACAGCTTTTTAGTTTGCCCCAGATCAGTAAAAGATCTAGCAAAGGTGGCGTTATGAATATGTGCAACCTATTCCGTCAAGTGCATGGGAGCGGCTGCATGTATGTTGTAAGTGGTGCAGAGCTTTCGACAGTACAGACACTGGCCTTCGAATGATCTCATTGTGATGTCATGAAAGGCGCGAGACAGTGATGCTGTCGGTTTGGAGGTGAAGAAGTCCGTATAAATGTACATCAGCTCCAGCTGTATGTCTTTGTCAACGCGCGTCCGCCTAGTCCATCAGTGTCTAGATTTTAAATTAAAGCCTGAAAATTCCGGAAGTGGCTTAGACTCAAGGAACTCTAAAATAAAACATGTCTTGTTAGGAAATATTATTACGAAACAACTGTAAAAGGTCCCTACAACTTACACGAAACTGGCTAACAAATAATGGCCCACTGTTCGGGTCCAACATTTCTGTGGTTGCTTTCGTTGTTCAGAGAGGTTTGTACAGAACGGGTTAAAGGTGAGAGAGGGTGGGTGGATGACAGACAGACAGACAGACAGACAGACAGACAGACAGACAGACAGACAGACAGACAGACAGACAGACAGACAGACAACTCAGCAGGGAGAGAGGGACAGGGAGGGAAAAAGGGATTGAAAGGCCAAAGGAGGGAATGAGAAGTCGAGGGGTGTGCTATCTGCTTACAAATTAGAATTAGATGACGATTATAGGCAGCAGGAGCTAGAAGGAGTTTTTTTCGAATGGTGTTAAATGTTTTCGATATGGTGCTAGTCATGTTCATGTCACGGAGGAAAATTGTCAGGTTGTTTATGTCACCTTGGGCGGCGTAAAATTGTTTTGTTACACTCCTACGAACAGCGTTAGGCATGCGTCACTAAGAAAAGGAAATCCGTTAACTCATTCATTTATCTCAAAGACCAAAGCCTTTAACAGGCTTGTTTTTGTACAGAGGTTGTAAAGGGCGAAAACGCTCCACCAACTTGTAGTATACAATAGAATGCTGATGTTTATAATAAGTACTTTGATCTCAAACCAGGTGTATCACCTTGTGGGAAGAACCACAACTTGCTTTTTCTTTGTGGCCAGAAAACCTCAGACTCTTAGATTTGAAGTAATTTACGCCAACAAATTAGTTGGAAAATGTCAAACACCACACCCAGCGACAGACAGAAGAAAGAAGCACTTCACGTGTTCTATTTCCCCACAACACTTTGGAGTCGGTATTAGGCATTCTTCATTTTCATTAGTCTGACGTCTTCGCATCGTTAATTTGTGGAGGAAGAGATTTCTGTTCCAAGGTGACTGTTGAAGAAAAGACACATTATTTAAGGCCGCGCTTTGCTAATTTCAGATAAGACTTTCTTTCTAACGTTCGCAAAGGTACCTGTGGGACCAGACTTCGCACCTCCACCATTTGTGGTATGGACACCTCAGTGAGGTTTGGGTCATGTTGACTCTAGGAAGCTGTTTGTGTCATGAATTGCAAGACTGTTCGGGATCTTTCCGAGGCGAGTTTTAAAAAAAATTTGTTAATTTTTGTTGTTGTTGGAGGCTAGCCACTTGAAACGCTGTAGAACTTATTGTCCAGTTCGGGATATGACAGTTTTATGACAGAAAAGCTTCGTTATATTAAGGTTATAGGACTGGCCGCATGGCCCATGACTTGTGGCTTGTTTCACTGGCGACCCTCTCGTGTAGATATCTTTCCAGGAGTCTCACTGCGTTTCTACATGGGGGCTCTATTGTTGATCTTTGAACCTGGCGCTGTTCTTTGATCCTATTGTTCCAGCTTTGTCAACCCATCAGTTTCCCGAGTTTCATGAGTTTCAACACTTCAGAACTTAGATTACATCGCCCTTTTCAATCAGATCATCTCCACATACAACAGCAGCTTTTTCTAACGCTGTCTATGTGTTTTGTAGAAAGATAAGGAAAAGGAGGATTGAATATCTGTCAACGCTCATCTAGACGATGAAAACTCAGGAGACAAGCTAAGGACACTGTGCTGGCTAAGAGCCATATGTAGAGCACTAAACATAAAGTTGTGGAGTGCAGAAAGTCTCCAGAACACCACAAGTTTCGGCATTCACAACGAAAGAAGACTGAACCAGTCAAAGAGATAGAAAGGGGTGGTGGTGGTGGTGGGAGAGCGAGAAATGCGTGGGAGGAACCAGGTAGGCAGGTAGAGCGTGCTGGGGCAAGACAGAGGATAAGAGAAGATTGAACAGACAAACAGCTCGGAAAACCAAACAAGAAAACTGAAAAAGTGAGGAATAAAAAGAAGAAAAGATGGGAAAGGGCCAGGAGAGAAAGAAGAGAAGCAAGAAGGGACCCGTAGATATTAACTTTTCAGAACGATTTTGTGGCAGTCGTTAACGTGAAGTCGGTTTTCTGGGTCGCAGTGCGCCTCACCTAATCAGCTCAACAGGCATCATCTATTATTCTGCGCTACTAAAACAGCTACGAGCTCATCTCTCAGTCCCATTTCACTTATTTGTTAAGAAAAGGGATGTATTTTAAGTGAAACAGATATTATAGAATTAGAAGAAATAGTTAGCATCTGCTGAAAATAACATCTAAAGTTTTACAAGAAAAACTGGTGACTGCCGCTTGGAGGAAAAAACTTTCTTAAATTTAAAACAAGGGAACTGGACCAAGCTAAGACATGACAAAGACGAAGACAATCTACATGTTTCGGGGCACTACCCCTTCATCAGGACGACACAAAAACGACGACAACAATGAAAACAGAAGAAAAAGACTTAGCTTCAGTAGATGTGGCGCATGGGCTGGACAGCAGGAAAATGACTAAGGGACAGTGAGTACCCTTTCCTACCCACCTGGCGATTGGCTGCCCCTCTTTTTAACCCTTCTTACTCACTGTCCCTTAGTCATTTTCCTGCTGTCCAGCCCATGCGCCACATCTGCTGAAGCTAAGTCTTTTTCTTCTGTTTTCATTGTTGTCGTCGTTTTTGTGTCGTCCTGATGAAGGGGTAGTGCCCCGAAACATGTAGATTGTCTTCGTCTTTGTCATGTCTTAGCTTGGTCCAGTTCCCTTGTTTTAAATCTAAAGTTTTGTTTTATCATCAAGTGCTTTATTTATTTATGTATCGGGATTCGCATATCTGATATAAAATCATGTCACAAAAAATTGTTAGAGTAAAATATGGCATTTTAAATGTGATGCCAATGATATATGGCAGATGTAGATCTCCTGTCCAACAGTGTCATCAACTGTTATATCCATGTCCATACTTTTCATCGGAATCTGAGAACTGAATATGAAAATAAAATAAAATAAAATTTCATCAACAGCTCGCGTGCAAGTGCGACCCAGCTCAGAACTCAGTGAAGGCGAGCTGTCAGAGTTATTTCCAAGTAGGTGGCGCGCCTAGCTAAGTGCAGACAAGATGATGCAAAGGGTGACGCGATCTCATTTGTCACAAACCTTTTCTTGCCCGGTTCTCGTTTCCGTTTTCCGAAAGTGAGCACAGGGAGAGTAAGATGTCTTCACTACTTCAATTAAACAGCAGGCAGATAAATCACAGTTGCTTGACAGTACAAAACCGTACAAGGAATATGACCTGTCTGCGCCATGTTTGTGACTTCAGAGAAGTGTACATGTCTTCGGATGTGCGCTAGGGGGTGCGTGATGACACTCTGGACACGTCCTGTTTTACGTACTCCTGGAAGATTTCAGTGATAGCTTACATACACATTGTGTACAGAAGCTTATGATAGCTGATAATCAACTAGTTAAATGGCTAGAAGTTCTTTTGTGTCCAGTTTTCGACTGACATAGACATCGTAATTATAGATAACCCGGTTGTATTGCCAAGCAGTGCTGACCAGCGACCTCACGTATTCGTCGTTTTCGTAGCTGTTTAAGAAAAATCTACGAAGAAAGTTATCTCTGAAGTGGCTCTGGTTCAGCCTGTGACATACAGCAAACTATGCGAGTTGTGTAAAACTATAGGCGGAGGGGACGTGTTGCTACGCCTAGCTGGCTCGGCTGATTGGTTTTGTTGATGATGTCTACGTGCAAAAAGTGATAGAAGGTTAAAAAACAAAAGAAAGAATTAAAGATTTTAAATGATTTTAAAGCCGAAAGGGCAATATTTAATTTTATAGCAATAAACAAGCTGCAAGAACTGAAATGTCATATACCAGATGTATCCATCCAGCGAAATTGCTGATAGGGAAAATATTTGTAAAACATAAAAAACAGAGTTGCTCAACAAATATATGGATATTCGTGAGCACAAATTAATGTCTTAATTCTTTTGGTTATGTAACCCCTTGTAGCGCCTGCTGTCAACCGCCTGCACTAGGGTACGCGGGGTTGTGCAGAAATTTTGTAATTTGGCTGAACGTGGAAACTTTTTCGTTATGAGAAGCATCCTTTTCAGAAAGATACAGTTTGTCCATAAAATACATCTGTTGATGGTTGAGGCAGTATGTGTTAATTAAATTTAACAGAAAGGAAAACAAGATGTCTGAGTGTTTTATTAACACCTTTGTCCCTTGTGAACGCTGTGCTAACCTTTGTTGACTGGTGGGCGCAAGTACGAGAAAACCAGGTGAATAAGCCACACCAAAGAAGAAAAAAACATGCAGAAAATATCACGGAGAATGAACAAGTCAGTTACCCCGCTGACAAAAAGCGACAACTGAATCATCCGCCTACCTCACACTTACAGCACTCGCTTCAGGTCACGAGGTTCACAGACCGTGTAAGCAGCTAGGCACTATCTCCTGCGATACGCATGACTCAGGGTGGGACTGGGATGGACGAATTTCCCTATACTTCATCGCGCTCTGCCGGAACTGTTGACTGACAAACAGGTCTCGGGTGCACAGTGCACGGTCGACTGACAGCTGTCTCCAACAAGCATGCACATCACACTGATAGAGAAATCTCTTACAGTTGACAGCCAAATGCTGTCCCAGTCTAGCAGGCTTGTCAGATGAGTACAAGTGTTTTCTGACTATTGACAAGTTAAAGCAGTATCCACCAGACTCATCACACGCATGCAGGTGTCTTTGAAGACGGACACAGGGTGAACACTGACATCAGCCATAAAGATTCATTACAGTCAGCTACGACGTCCGACAGACTGCAC
>SMGT01012133.1:162040-172494 GCA_004794575.1 Lanistes nyassanus | reverse complement strand
AGACTCACAATATCAATATCTATGAATTCATCTCAAATTGCGTCTAGGGTTAAGTTTCTCTTTAAGGATGAAAAGTAAACTTAAGGTCTGGAGCCTTTTCGCAAATTGTACTTATATATATATATACATGCTGCTGCTGCTGCTGATAATAATAATGATGATGATGTCGACGATGATGATGACGACGAGAAATGATCGTAGTGGTGATACGTAAAAAGAAACTGGCGGAGATGCAACATGCCGATGCACTATAACACACTGCTGACAGCTCTGAATAGCATAAACAGGTATTCACGACAGGTTGCACCACGCAGGACTTCTCTTCAGCGTAAGACCGTTATGCTCAAGTCTAACGTTATTCTGTTCTCTGATCAATAAACGTTCAGTTTTTAAACGTACTCTGTGACCCTACCGTAAGCACGCGCAGGCACGTGACTTTCTTATTAACAGAGCGCTGGTGACCTTCAGGTGGCCTTTGACGACTTTCGTCGGGAGCCGCAGCTGTGACCCGAGATCAAAGGACGCGTGCGGAGAGCTCTCAGTCAAAAGAATTGCCGCCAGCGCACCGTCTGAGTAGCAGGAGACGGGTCTCCCCTTCAAAAATAAAAAGGCGATTGTTACATACACGCAACTTTTTGTACCGTAGCAAGATGACAAATGAAGGTAAAAGGCAGGCAGACAAATGAATAGCTTCATTGAAATTCCGGAACAGGTTGTCAGACTGTTTCAAAAAGCGCTTACTTCTTATCCCCATGCCATATTTAGAAAATTTAGGATCCTTAAGAAAGTCCGCTTCCTGTGATTGTTTCCGGGGTTGATGCAAAGGAAGACACTTTGCCGAAAGCAGTATGTTAAGTAGCCCTATAAATAGCTGCGTGGAGCAAAACCGGAACAGGAGCTGACTTTAAGCTGACCGCAGGCTGAGCTTTTTGTTAAGCTGGAGATTGTTGTTTAACTAGGCGATTGTTGTTTAACTAGGCGATTGTTGTTTAACTAGTAGCGAAATGGCGAAATGGAAATCAAACACGTGCAGTCTCCAGTTAATATCAATAATTCATAGTTCTGGCTAGGCCTACCTGAAGTGCGTACTCATATCACTTTCCTTGGATTTTGTCCTTATTCATCGGCTCAGTGCACTATAACTATCCACCTTTTGACGTAGATCATCATGTGCGTGGATATAGTATCTTATCTAATGCAGATTATTTGCTTTTTGACGAATATGCTATTGTTCCCTCTGTTTTCTTACACAGTAAGTGGGGGCCCCCCTCAGGCTGTTGCGTTTCTCATTACCTGAACAGCCATAAGAAATTGTGTGTTTTATGTAAGTCGGAAAAAACAGTCCGCGTACGATGCTTGAAATGCATCAATGTTGGAAGGAAAGAGGTACGTGTCATCTCCAGATAACTGGTGCGATCTCTAGCTGAATATAATTGAGAGATTTCGACACAACAGACATGTTCTCGACACACACACACCTTTACAGGCAGATGGCGAGTCTACGAGGTTCAAACATCGGCCTGCCCACCTTGACGGTGGATTAGTGACACCCAAAACATGGTCAATGTCATGCTGGGAGGCCATCCGGCCGTTCGCATTAGATTACGCAATGTGACATCATAAGAAACTGTCAGTCTATTGATATGCCAGCGCCAATGGCCATTTTGGGCCGTCCCAGTAACAACAGCTGTAAACCACCTCACAGAAAGTGTATCAAAAGGGAGTGAGACAGCGCGTGTTCGTCCCTGTGCGTGTGTGCGTGCGTGTGAACAGTCCCCCAAAGTACAAATGTACTAGTTGTCCATGACCTGTATAATACTGACAGCAGTACCAAATGAAGATACACGTAATACTTGTATATCAAACAAGACCATAACTATCGACATTATTTTTCAATGCTGTTTTACAGCTGCTTTTTCGAAAAATTCCGAGAAATTTAGAAGGAAATTTAGTGCGCACTGCCCCATAAAATTATCAGCAAAGCTTTCGGTTAATTGCCTTCTGTGCAAAACTTGCAGATGAAGGAGCAAATTAAAGTGTATTGCGCAAATAAAATTCCACGCTATGGCTTTTTTTTGAGCTCGCTGTGTGGTTTGCCAAGGCGAGCTGGTGTAACAATGTTGGCAAATATTTGCAGATCTGTTGTTGATCTGTTGGCTGACATCTGAGTGCACATGACGAGAATCAAGAACAAAGCTGGTGACCTTTTCTCGCCTGCGTTAATATCGCCTGTAATTTTGTGGTCACGATTCTGAAACTGATTCCTTTTTCTGCGCGCGCTGTGCTTCCTGGGCATGCCTGGAGGAGTGCTTTGCAAGGTGAGGATGGTAGCTGGTTGGAGAAACGGCCGAATATTCGGTGTTTACTTACACAGTCGAAACACGCGTACATATAGCACTGCATGTTAAGAATATGAAATTAGGCCTTGTGAAAGAAGATTAGTGGAAAGGTAGTTACAAAAAAAAATAAAGATTTGGAGGAGGATATACCTATTCCCCACCTTTCAGAGTTTATCCATTCCAGAATCAGCTAAGAACCTGTTATACCTGGTGGAAGTGAGGAAGGCAAGAAGGTTTTATTACGTGGCGCGAAAGATGGATAGGAGATGAGAATTGACTTTCCTTTATTGATTTTTCTTCGGTTCTTCGCTCTGTCCATCTCAGCCTCACGGCTGGTTTTCCAGAAATGCCTGTCGTCAGGTGTATCGATCCATGAGTCCCTGGTGTCATACCTGCATGTCTGTAATAGGATCTAGGTCAAGGACTTATTTAATCTAGTCTCTGTAGCGCCGTTTGGGGGCGCCACTGCTGGCTTCCTTTGTGGCGAATTCGCTGGTAACATCATCCAAACTGACCTTTCACACTGACAGTTTATATGCCTTTCTTATGAGTTAAACCGAGATAGGAATGGCCCTGGGGCTAGGCTGAGTGGGCGTTCTTATCGCGTGTCCGCAGGTAAAGACGGGGAATACACCAGGTGAGCGGGCATTACACCCCCGCTTATGGCCCCAAGTACAGAAACGAACGCCCATGCGGAGTAAACCGGATACAAACCAGAAATGACCTCCATTATCCTTGCCACTTACCTGTCAGCATAATTACTTAGAGAAGCCGGAAAAGAACTTTGACCAAGGGGAGAGAAAGACGACAACACCCTTAATCTCTTGCTTGCATACAAATCTGGTGTCACGGCATCAAATCAGGATCCGTACCATCTCTGCAATTTCCTTCGCTAATTTCTGCTTCGCTAATCCCTCTTCCTTCACAGTATTTTTTAGAGAACAATTTTACTAACAAGTAACGGCTTACAAAAAAAATTAAGCTTAGGGGGTGTTATTCATTCATTCATTCATTGCTGCATTGTCCACAATAACACATCGATAACACAGGTTTATTATCCACAACTAACACGTCTATAACTTTGCTGCAGTATTCACAACTAATAAATACGTACCATTATCCTTGACTAACCCACCCACCCTCATCGTGTGATGTATTAGTAATGTCTTTAGATGACGAATAGCTTTCCAAATTAAAAAAAAATTACTACAGAATGCGGCTTGCTGAATGCTGTGCCAGCTTTAGTTTGGGACACAGGCTGAACTTCGAGACAACTGAAAGAATAAGAGTGTAGTGTGAAATCATTTGTACCATCCACTGCCAAAACACGTTTACACAAAGAGGAAACACAGGTATCTTTCTGACATATTCGGACATTGGTTTACAGTCGACAGGAAGTGGAGAGACGGGTACCTACTTTCTTACCAAGTAAAACGTTATCCGATCCGATCCAATCAACTTGGCAAGTATTGTATTACAAACGCTCTTCACGACAGGGTAAATGCTGTTCAGAGAGACTGTGATGTTTACAAACTTTAACGAAGACCTTGAACTTGAGCCACTTTGCTTTGTATTTTATATTTATATAAGATACGCGCACAAACTCTGGTGTCTGTGTATGTATATGTGTCTGTGTATGTGTACATGTGCACGTCTATATGTGTGTGTGTGTACAAGTGGTTATGTTTAAGTTAATTTTCATGAATACGTGCTTGTGTATGCGTGTGGTTTATGTGTATGCACAAGTGCTGACCTATGTCTATATGTAAATGTTTGTACGTGTATGTTTATTTGCATATGAAGATCTACATATTTACGTGTACGTTTATGTGCCCCAGTATAGTTACCTGCGTGTTCATGTATCCCGTGTTTGTGTCTTTACTCTAGATTAATCAATAAACATATTTTACTGCCATTAACACAGACCGAAAACATTTGTTCACGAAAAGTATAGTGTTTTTATATCGCAGCAAAGAAGAAAGCCAGTGTACGATTTCTGGCAGCGTAAAATAATGCTCGAACTTTCCGTCACCTGTTTCTAACACTTTGCAGATCAGAGGAACAGCTGTCGGCCCTCCAGCCACCCGGTCACACTGCGTCATAGCTCAGGCTAAGATGGCGGCATACTGTTCGCGATCCAACGGGCACTTATTTTGCTTTTTGAAGTATATAAAGCAACAAACGCAGTTGCACATTAAGGGAATAGTCCTAGAAACGGCAGAAAGATTGCACTGCCTCCATCTTCTCTTACGACTTTGTTTTTCTCTGACTGTGGAGTGAGTAGACGAGGCGCCTGATTTGCTTTCTTCCTTTGTGCTTGACGCCATCTTTAATCTTCTGTCGAGAACGAATATACACAAACATTTACGTATACACGCAGGCCAGCACCTGCACATTCACATAAATAACACGAATGCAGATGCACCTATACATGAACGTGCACGTGCGCTTGCACTTATACATAAGCACCTCCCCCCACCCTCACAAACACACAGAGCTAGAATATTGCGTTTACGGCCCATTCTTTATTTCTTGAAATAGGGATTTTGCACTGAAAGAAGATTAATACTTCACAAGGCTTGAGCTTTTCAGCTTCAGAAAAGTGGTGTCATTTCCGGCTTCGTACATTTAGCTGTGAAAAAAAAAACCTTCCAACTTTCTTCTTGCTAAAACTGTCTACGAAATGATGCGGCACGTCGAACTTAGAACTTGTAAGATAGTCTTCATCATGTTTTGTCACACGCGCTGGATTTGACTTAGCATAAAGTACTAAGCGACAATCTCTGTCCACAGATGGCAACCATGCAGCGTCACTAGTAAGGTCTGTCTTAAGTGACAGCCATTGTTCCTATGAGATGTAAATGCTGCACATTCTATAGATAAAAGACGTTAGAGATAAAAATATTTTAGAACTTAACCTGATCAGAAAAATGCAAGCTCGCTCACACCTTCGCACACGAACACGCATACGCACTCACGCACACATGCACGCACTTGCGCACTTACGCACACACACAAAGAGAAGGATAGAGCAGCGAGGGCAGACGATTAGCTACAAGACAAAGCGTGATGCATTCCTAATGTCGAATGACATACGGAAAAGATATAGACTAGAGTATTTTTAATAATAAAGTTTAAAAGGTCTTGGCGAAAGAAAACATTAACCTCGTACAGAAGATAAACAATCCAGGGCACTGATCTCCCATTACATAACCTCTTTCTAGTAAAATCGGTTATATGCCATGAGATGAGGATTGCTGGAAAACTATACGTACTGGTAAAACTTGATGCACAATCAATTAATTATTGGAAAGAATAATTTTATTTCGATCTTTAGACTGTAGCAGTGATTATGGAATGTGGACTTTGAGCAGTAAGGCTGCAGATCTTCAAGAATATTACGTGTCATTGTTTCATTCACCATAAATTCTTATATACTGAACGCCATCCGACTCCTTCTCGAGGCAAACCAGATCCCGTGTGCTGGCAGAATATAAACAAAGAAAAAGACACGTAAACACGGTCACTGCTGCCAGTTAGCATGCATGCAGCAGATGCAGCGCCACTTGCGGCAAAGCGGCTCTGTCGCGTGCGTGTCATCCTCGCAGAAATCGATGACGAAACGGTTGGTAGGGCAGCTACCCTTCCCGCACGCAAAACGCTCTCTAAGGGGAGGCAATCGACTGAACAGAGGCGGAAGTATCGCGTGCTGGCACTGTGCGGGAAGAGCAAGGGCAAAGTGAGGTGACTGAAGTCCTGAGCCTCATTGCACGTCTGAACTCTGGCATCGCTCAGATCTGGCCGACGGCGACAGGACCCCATCCCGCTGCACGTCGGACCTTTTCGCCAGATGCTGCAAATTTAAAGAGTTACTAGGTGGCCGTCTCTATGGCGACCAGAACTTATCCCACAGCCAAGTGTGGCACAGTATGCCTGGATAGCTGAGACTGTCGGTGACAGCCGAAGGTGAAGAGCAGCGTTCAGTGTTCTCCTCCTCCTCTCTCTCTCTCGCTCCCAAAATGTCAGCAGCACTCAAAGGTTGTGGTTACAGAACGGACCACTGCCGCGCCATCTCCGCCTCAGATGTTTGCAGTCTTGTCCGACTTGTGTCGGCCTGTCTTCTGCTTTTCTTCGTCTCGGTGGGTGAGTGCAGCTTACGTTTCTTGAAAGGTGTTCTTTAGCGCGAGGTGTGATAACTTGACATCGCCAGAAAGCTCCCATGACAGCACAAGGACGCTTTGCTGAAGGTTCCTTTGACTCGGACAGTTTCAAGTTTCCATCAACATCGATCTCTGGCTTAGCGCGTCAACCTGTTTGTGTCGTAGTTTGATGTCGTAAATCAGCTACAAGGACTTCAGGTGTTAAATCTCATTTATTGCAACACACTGTAAGGATTGTAGTTTTGGAAAGGTCTTTTACAAGTAGACGTCTTCTGCTCGGGAAAGCAAAGACCGACTTAGCAGGTTTCTGTTCCCGCTTTCTTTTACTTCTCTATGATTCTGTCGTACCTCTGTCGTACCTCTGTCGTACCTCTGTCGTACCTCTGTCGTACCTCTGTCGTACCTCTGACGTACCTCTGACGTACCTCTGTCGTACCTCTGTCGTACCTCGGTCCTCTGTAGTACCTCTGTCTTACCTTTCTGCTTGTTTATGTCTGCACCTTTGTTCTTTTCCTACTCTTTTCAGTTCTGTTTCTAACACAAAAGGGTGATAAAGACAGAAAGAAATAACATATAACACGGAAAGGATGAGACAAACTATAATTGAATAACCAATGCAAAACAAGACCACAAAAAATCCAACCCAAACCACACGCTGTATGTATGTATGTATGTACGTATGTATGTATGTATGTATGTATGTATGTATGTATGTATGTATGTATGTATGTATGTATGTATGTATGCATGTATGTATGTGTTAGTGTAAACATAAAGACATGAAGAATGTATTTCAGTTTTTGAAAGCCGTTCGGCTTATATGAAAACAAGAGGTTGACAAAACTAGTAGCAATGTGTGTGTATACAACTGTCATAGTGACTAAATATGTAAGATTACAGATAGTGTGGAAAGGGGGGGGGGTGGCTTGTGGGATGACTGTGAAAAAGCGGTTCGCTGTTTGCTGAGGAGGCACTGGGAGTCAAAAGAAGATGTAAATTTAGAACGGGCGCAAAGGTTGGTCGATTATCGTCTGCCCAAACAGTTTTAAGGACAAAGAAAAGAAATGGCCCGAGCACAAAGTGTTAAAAGGGCCCTGCATTGTTGGGTGGAGTTACCCTAACAATTACTTTTAAAACAAAAGTCTTAACTTGAACAAAATAACAGTTAAGCTCCATGGCAATTCACAACTTCTACGCCAGCATGAACTTCATCTCCAATGCCCAAAATGGCAGCTGCTGGAAATAATATTTCTGTTACATGTCTAAAACATCAAGTATGTCGAAGGTTTTTTTTTTGTCTCTGAAAACGCTGTTTCTGCGAAAGTGAATAAGCTATTTGCTCCTGGGACGACCAGATAACTTATTCCCGAATAACGAGGGAAGAATAAGCTGTTCGGTCTTCGTGCACAGGAAATTCAAGGAGCTTATTCTATGGAATTCCATTCTGGAATGGATCAGCTATTCCCTTTTCTTGCATACGAGGCCAGATCATTGAAGGCACGCGCTTCGCATAGGATGAAACAACCAACAAGTGGTGGAACGCGCTGGACAGACAGCATGCTGGCGCGTGCATGTGCAACCAGGTGTGAAGTCGTTCAACAATCGAGTATCAGGGGGGTTAAAGTGTAGTCCTACACGTGACATTGCGACTAATGATGCTGTGACTATACATGATGTGGGAACAAAGATTAAATTTATGGCATGGAACAGTCAAGCTCTCGGAAATAAATTAAAATGTAGGTCAGGACGTGTATGTGTGTGTGTGTGTGCGCGCGCCAGCTCGCGTGTGTGCTCCAGCGCGCGAGGGAAGCAGACGGGAAAAGTTTATCGACATTTGCTTTGTTAGCAAGCTGCGCTGTGACTGCAAGAATTGAGTTTCTCTTTTGTTTTCTCTTCCATCCTTATCTGTGTTTCGTAGTCCCGTCATTAATGGGTGTCGGCCAGCTTTGCTGCAGAGCAGTGTGTTTGTCCCGAGGGGACGATATACAGGTTTTCAAAGCCCGCTTCTTTAGCATCATTGACTGAGAAGGATTTAGCTGTTGTATTACTTTGTATAGGAAAATGAGAATAACATCAATTTAAAAATAATCTATATGCTATACGTCAGATAGTCTGTTTGTGTCCTTTACTTTCACCCCCGCCCTTTTTTCTTTTTGTATAATAGCGATGGTGCATTAAACCAAGGAGTTGTCTAGGACAGATTCTGGCCAACAGTGACACGTGAACAGACACACTACTGTCTTCTAGTTGTTGGGGTTCTGCTGGAGGGAGAGGAAAGCAAATTCTCCTTTTCCTCCATTAAAAAAAAAGCTTGCCGCCGCACGTTGCTGACTTCATCAAGGTGGCGTTTGGGAAGTTACATTCTTTGAAGATAATAAATACATGAAAACACAGAAGATAATGAATACACTAATACACAGAAGATAATGAATATATGAATACATAGGAGATAACAGTAGACGAAGGAAGCAGACAGAAGGTAGGTGGTGGTGGTGGTGGTGGGGCAACAACAAACCTACAAAGAGATGAAATTGTGATGTAGTGGGGGGGGGGGGATAGGGGAGTTAGCGGGGGAAGAAGATCGGAATTAAACACTTCTGAATTGTTGTCCCAAGTCGAAGGTTGTTAGGGAATGAAATACGCTCATGGTTTGATTTTTCCGCCATATTTGCAGTTTGCTTTTGCGTTTTAGTGAAGAGGAAACCTTTCGCTTAACTTGTATATCCCGATTCCTCTTTGCGTAATGCAGTAACCTGTCATATTGTGGCTGTCGTACTCAAGGCAGATGTCACAATCTCACCTGCTACTCCTGCTACACGGACGATGAACACGACGCCTGCTACCTGAACGCGACCGGTGTGGACAGGATCTTGTGCGGGGATGAGGAGCATTACTGTTCGGTAAGCCTGTCAGGTGCACGCGCACCCAGCTTGTAGGGTTCAGGGACGTTCGTATCGCCTCTCCACGTGCGGGCAGTACTTAGCAGGAGGAATGTCCTACTTTGCTGAACTAGGCGGTACTCTCGTCCGGCTGAGAAAGGCCTTTACGGTGTGTAAAATCCACAGTGTGAACGGGGCTTTCGACCAGTTATGACGGAAAGTGCAAAACACAAACATCCGTGTATACAGCCCAATCCCATTATCTCGAGTTCATACGGGTCCCAATCCATCGCTCGTTCTATATAAACAATTTATAGCAAAAGTTTGTTTCCATTTTCTTTCCTTTTTCTGTCTTTCTGTGTGTGTGTGTGTGTGCGCGCGCGCGCTCTGGGGGGAGCGGGGGCCGCTAGACGTACTATCAACCTGCTGTCGTAAGATGCGTAATCACATATTTGACGATTATTAACATAAAATCTTGTGTCATTAGTAACTATTCCTAGTCATGTGACTGCTGTTCCCATCCTTTCACGATCGTCTCATCTTATTGTAACTGGTTTTATTTCTCTGTCTTTCTCTGAATGCAAGCGACAGAATGTGTGTGTGGATAAGCTTACGATTTTGCATCATTGTATTACTGTAGTATTGTATCGCCACATTGTTGTATCACTGTATTGTCGTATCACCGTGTTAGTGTATCGCTGTGTTGTATTGAACATATGCTGCCCCGTTTCAAAGGACTGTGGTGTCTACGAAATAAAGTTCAGTTCAGTTTATTCAGTTCAGTTCAGTTCACTTCTCGGGGGGTGGGGTGGGTGGGTAAGGTGTGTCTCTCTATCCATGTCAGTTTTCATTTCTCTGTCTCTGTATGTGCACTTTACTGTATCGTTCTATCTCTACCATAATCTTCATTTCCCGAGAGTGTGTGTGTATGTGGGGAGGGGGAGGGGGTTGGGTTCAGGTTAGGTTGTTAATTTTATTTTATTATACAATTCAGTTTAATTTAACAGGTTATTTGAACAGGATGGGAAAAGAGATATGAGGCGGAGTAAAAAACGGGGGGGGGGGGGGAAAAAAAA
>SMGT01012133.1:132693-162030 GCA_004794575.1 Lanistes nyassanus | reverse complement strand
AAAACAGAAACGCGAGAGAGAGAGAGAGAGAGAGAAAGAGAAGACAGGGGAAACAAACTTGCCAAAGAATGGGCTGGTTAGAGTTACTAGTTAGAGCAAGAACACAGCGTTCTCTCTCGCGTCCGTCCTCGGTCTGACAACAGAGTTGCCCGCCGTCTGTTCAGCTCGCTACCTGTGTTCCCAGGTCTACCGCGTGGACCGAGCAGGCGGCTTCACCTTCATGGTGCGGGGCTGTAACGAGACCTGTACACCTGTGTGTGGCACCTGGGGCGACGAGATTGACGAAGACAGATGCACGTCCTGTTGCACCACCAGCTTGTGTAACGTGGGCGACGCCAGGGCGCAGCCCGTCACGGTTCCCGTAAGTGTGACCCTGTTGCTACTGGTAACAGTGACGTCATTGCTGGCCTCCAGGTGCCTGCCCGACCTTGGGAGCGAACTTGTAACGGGGTCATTTTGAGTCCAGCATAGGGGCCGCCTGGTGATCTCTGAAAATGTCAGGCTGTTCCCTGTTATTAGATCTTTCCGAGAAGAGAGACAAAATAAATGAGCGAGAGAGAGAGAGATGGAGAGGGGGGAAAGAGAAGGGGAGAGAGAGGGGGAGGAAAGAAGAGAGGAAAGGAGGCAATGGGGAAATTCATGGGGAGGGGGGAGGGACCGGATAGAAGGGGGTGTGAAAATAGAGGGAACATGATGTCAGTGTGATGACTCGACCCTGATGTCAGTTTGATCCGAACATCCTTGAGTTTCAGTGGAGGACAACAGCAAAGGAGACCGCGTTTAATTAAAGCCAGCTTTGTGGAATGTCAAAGTTCACGTTCACAAAAGACACTGTTACTCTAGCCAACTTTGATGACAAACCTAATTTCATTGTTAATTCGTATTTGTGTATATGTTTGTTACCCCCCCCCCCCACACACGCATAATATATGGAGCGAGCGAGCACACGAGAGAGATAGCCGACAGACGGAATTAATGCAGGCTGACTGGTCGGATAGACGGATGGACAGACGGAAAAACAGAGGCGAATAAAATGACGATGTACAATCCATATATGGCGTAAAAATTCGTTCGTCTTTACTGAGGTGACAAGGGTACATTTCGCCAGTTTCATTTCTGTCCAAAAGAGGGGTTGCCTCCCTTTTGTGGCAACTTGCATTGTCTGCTGCCGACACTGTGAGTCTGTTACACACTAAATGCAACTAATAATTTCCGCAATATTGCAAAACTTGTATGGTTACCTGCATTGTCTACTCCCTACACTCTGTGTCTGTTACACACTAAATGCAACTAATAAGCTTAGGCAATATTTGTTGCTGTCTTTTCTTTTAGCTGCATCTATTGTCTATTGCGTATGTACAGTTTACAGCTGAATGCTGATAAATATTCCCGTGGTTTTTTTTTTGTGGCTGTCTGGTGGTATAGAAAATGTTGTGTGATACCTATAATTATTTCCAACAATCATTACATGAAATACACTTTGTACATTGCGGTCAACGTCTTCAAAAGGAGAAAACACGAATTGTGTTTTCGACAATTTTTCTTTAATTCCTTGAGAAAAAGACTGTGTGTGTGTGTGTGTGCACATGCGTATTTGTGTGAGAGACATTAATTTCTAAAAAAAATGCGTTGTCACAGATCACGACAAGGAATATGGACATATTTCAATCAGAAAAAAATTTAACAAGAAAATAATCCAGTCACAACACTAAAACCACAACAAAAAAGACTCAAACCAGTATAATAACAAACGCAATACTGGCACCAAGTTCTTTAAAATCGACTGAATGGATTCGAAAAGAACTGAAAAAGGAGCTGTGCTGCAACAGACGTCTGATTTCGAATGCGTTCCTTCCAACACCGACAGTTTTGTCCTCTTTGAGATTACAGCAAAACTGGCTGCGAGGAGGCTTTTTATCAAGTTTAACCGAAAATTAAACCAGGGTTTTTGCAGTAGATGCATCTGGTTAGATTAGTTCTTTGTCCAGCTGTTGCCATTAGACGTAGTAGAGCTGCGTATGAGCGGAATAAAACAGAAACATCAATTTTTTTTTACCAACACTTTGTCATAAAAGACATACTGCAGAACTAATGTTCTCAAAATTCAGAACCGTTCGACAGTTTGTTCAAATCATTGTGGCAGAGCTCGCCAAACCTTCGCACGTGCGGCCTTGACCCATTAAAACTGGAAAAAGAGAGTGAGAGAACGCACCCCCCCCCAACTGAAATGACATAATAATCGTCTGTGCATATTCTCAAGGGTCTGGGACTCTGAAAATGTTAATTTAGAAGTGACGGGGCCCTCTAATTCAATTTATTTGGGGGTGGGGGAGTTGCATTTTTTAAAAACTCTTGAACGCTGCTCATGGCGATGGCAAAATCTGCGCGAAAATAAGGAGAAGCAAAGAGAGAAATGAAACGAGCAAAATGCAAGTAAACGCCATCGATCGAGACTGGAAAAAAACCAATAATCTTTTCTGAAAAAAAAATCGGCAAAATATTCTGTACCGTAAAAACCGATGTTATTCATTCTCGTGCTGCTTCTCGGGGAGAGAGAAAAAACTGAAGGCGTGCAATTTGTGATAAAGACTCATTCTGTGATGTAAATTCGTTCTTCTGCTGCATAATTCTGGCCCACTTTTCCCTTTTCCTACTTCCCCCATGGGTCCAACCGTGCTCCCCCAATGCCCCTTCCCCCTACCCCCAGTAGACGTAAGGATTCCAAGTAAGACTGAATGACAGGCGCAAAACTCGAAAAAGCTGGTGTTTGTACTGAAATTTGATTGGCTTACCTGTGATCACAACACATGATGTTGGAAGTTCCGGGGTCACGGCCAGTCACGAACTGATGGAGGTCACATCCTTAGTCGAGTCGCAGAGTGGCGACACTGGCATATGTCTACTGATATTTACTGGTTTCTACTGATATACACTGGTGCCTATTGATATCTGCTGGTATCTAGTGATATCTACTGGTATATACTGGTATCTACTGATATACACTGGTGCCTATTGATATCTGCTGGTATCTAGTGATATCTACTGGTATATACTGGTATCTACTGATATACACTGGTGCCCATTGATATCTGCTGTTATCTACTGATATATACTGGTGCCTATTGATATCTACAGGTAGATACTGGTATCTACAGTCTAATTACTGACAAGGGCCTTGGATAGCTCCGGAACTGCTGGTTGGTTGCGGGTTCGAATCCTGTCGTAACCAAGGCTTATACCGCGAAGTAAACATTGTGCGTGCTCAATGGCCATTCCTTGAACATGACGTTTGATTCAGTCCTTCCGTTTACCGCATCCACCACCACCACCACCACCACCACCACCACCACCACCACCACCACCACCACCTCCACCACCCATAGTGCAAAAGTGCTACGAAGTGAAAGTACTTTCCTTGTAAAATAAGCAAACAAAACCGGATTACTGACCTCCGGGCACTAATGGGATCTTGAAAGGTCAGAGGCTTTACACTCACCACAAGGAAAGGTCAGAGCTGCTGTCCGCAGGACTGCACCCCCTTTCCGTTGCTATGGAGATAGAGATAAGAAAGATCTCTCTAGAGAAACGAGACTCATACCTTCACCAACTCAGTCTTCCATTTCTCTCCACCCTGATCCTTTCTCGTTTCCTTGACAGAGTTCAAGTATTTAAAGAACTCTAGCTAGTAACATAAACCAGGGATAAACGCTAGGGATAAACACAAGGCGAGCGGAATGGTCAGAAGTTAGAGTGACGCAAAGAAATCGAAGGATGATTACAGGGAATGCAGAACTCCAGGCCATTAAGCCGTCTTGATGAACTGTCCAGAAGTTGTATTTTTATGTGATTGGTGCTTAAGTCGAACTCAGGCATAAAGTTGTCTGATCCTGGAGACTGACCTTCTACATCCTGAAGTATTGCTTACGAACGAACGAACGAACGAACGAACGAACGAACGAACGAACGAACGAACAAATTGCTGGATCGGTCGGTCGATGACTAAATTGTTACTGCCAGGTACACATTTTCTCAGCGCGCACGAGGGGCACATATGCACAGAGACACTCCGGTACCAAAGTGCACAATGACTTAGCCACATCTTAAAACCAAGCCTTATGGCTATGGGTGTTGTAAGAGGGAAAAAGAAAGGAATTCTAAATTGTTCACATTTTGCCAGACCAGACGCCGAATGACAAAATTTGTTTACACAGAAACATGGATGGGCAATGAGAAGAAAACGACATCACAGGGGGAGGGGAGTCGTAGCAGATGGAAGACGGGGAAAGGAGTTGGGGGGTGCATCCTGTTTATCGAAAAGAAGCCCATGCTAGGGCTTCTTTCAATCGCTCAACTAAAACTTGCAGGTTGCGCCACTCTCAGCTCCTCTCCATTTACCGAACACGCGTTCCGTTTGGCAAAATACTGGGTTTATTTTTATTTATTTGCTGGTAGTGACAGGCGTGATACAATGTTTGCAACTAGTTCAATGTTCCTTTTAAAGGAAATATTTCGTTGATTCCAAAAATATCCTCTCGTCCCTCTTACGTGCCGAAATTTCCTGTGATTTTATTCTGTGCTCTGTCACGCATGTTGATGGCGGTAGCATTCTGGATTTTGGGGTACAGTCGTCGTCATAAAGGTCTCTCCGTGTCTCACTGCCGCCTGCCATGGCTAATCGTGTCACGCCATAGCAGTCTGGACGTCTGCACCCGCACGTCGAAATCATGGGTATGTATTCAGAAACAGCGGAGTCGACGACACAGAGACAGAGGAAGATTAAGCGCACAAATACGCACGCATGGCCGCACCCGAGCACACACACACGCACCCACGCACGCACGCACGCACGCACGCACGCACGTACATTTGTGTTCAACATTGCCTTTGAAGGCTCGTGCCTACAAATAAATATAAAGAGGTAGAGTATATATATATATATGCATAGACAAACACGCATGTGTGTATGTATGATTTGCGAACATGGATGATGGACGCACGGATAGATGATCACGATGATAAAAGGTTTATGTAGCGTCCTCCAGAGTTGAAGGCGTTTGACATTTTCGCGAAAACACCCATTTGCATTAATATTAATCACACACACACGCGCGCGCGCGCACGCACATACACACAGGTCACAAGAAAGATAAAAAGAACCTTATTAAAAATTTTAAAACTTCACAAACTGCCTTGGTCACATGACGTAGCTGTTCCTCAGGGACCAATCAATGGCAGGAAAATCTGCCCGCCGAGGCCGGCAACCGTCACGTAGGTGATGGAGTATCTTAATTTCCCACCAAAGCCATACCTTCCCATTCTGGCGTTGTTATCTCCTCTTGCCAAGTGCCCCCTCCCCCCTCTGCCTGCCTGCTTGCAATGCGCCTTGCGCCGTGTTTTCAATTTCCTGGCATCGAGCCGTTCAGCACCGCTTCGAGTTTGCAGGTGGACTCCCGGCCTGCTGCTTGGCATTCTAATCTCAGTCGTCGCACAGCGTGTAAGGTGTGGCTGACTTACTCCGAGACAAAGACCGCGGCAGACAGACAGACGGACGGACGGACGGATTGACGAGCGGACGGACAGACAAACAGATTAGCATGAGAAAGAATAAGGAACCATTACAAACACAAAACTGGCTGCTTGCGTCTTCAGTATTTTCTCGGTTAACAATACTAACATTTTAAATAGAAACGGTAGAAAAAATCTGTAAGTACGTTACAGAGAACAGCTACTGATACAGAATAACAGAACGTTGTTTACTTTTTTGGCCTGTTATGATATTTTTTATTTACTACATACCCTAGAACAAGCATTGGAAGGGACACATCTGAGAAGAAATCAAATTTGAATTTTGATCATCTGTGAGTTAAACTGAATCTTGATCCTATATCCTTGAGTTAAATAGAATCTTGATCATATATCTGAGAGTTAAATCGAATCTTAATCTGTGGGTTAATTGAATTTTGATGGTAACTGTACTAACTGTAACTTAGCTTACATTACTGTTTGCCCAGCCCCTCCCTAAGCAATAGCCAACAGCCATTTCTGCGTGGTAAAACGGGGGTTTCCTCTTGTTGCAAACGACGTACAGGCGACGGCCATGTTCAGACGGGGACGCCTAGTAGCTGTCATGCTTTTCATCAGGGGACAAGGACAAACAACTCCTCTACTTCCGCTCCCGTACAAATGGCGCCTAACCACCTTTAGCACCATGTAAACGCGCAGAACAACTGGAACCAATCAAATGACGAGCTCTATTTAGGATGTGTAACAAACGGAGCCAATCAAATGGCGAGCTATATTTCGAAGGTCTTTCAAGGGGCGGGGGAAGGCAGGGAGAGGGGGATGTTCCGAGAGGAGAGGGGATTTAGGGGAAGATGAAGGGGTGGGGTTAGGGTGGGGGGTAGGAGTAGGGGATAGGTGGGGGTTGGGGGAGGGGTGGGGTGGGGTATAGGCAGTAAAGATCTTCCAGGAAACTGCAAGGTTTTCAGTGGTGACCCTACGAGATTAGCATATTTTACGTGATAATGTATTTTGATTGGCTCCAGTTATTCTGCGCTTTTTCATGCTCTTAGTGGAAGTCACGTGTTCCTGAGGACGAGACTGGAGGGTTTTGTCACGTTGCCAGCGCCTGCTCTTTCCACCGGTCGGAACAGGGAGGAATCAATGCAAAGAACAGTCATGCGGTCTTCAAAGGCAGTCAGTCTCCAGCTTCAATATCAGTCGCAGAAATACCGAAGTCACGTGCCAGTTTCTATGGATTATACTATAATCCGTTTAGATCTGACATCAAAGATGGCGTTTAACGATGCGGCCTCCTTCCCCTGCGTCTCTCGGCCGGTCGTCAGTGTGGCAGACATCAATACAGAACCGGGTTCCTTGAGTTAAAGCCGCGAGGTGAAGGTCGTGACGTCAGAGCTCCTACAATGGAATACAGGTCTAAGATGGCTTGATCTAGCTTCACTGACTGTTCTGTCACTCACAAAGTTCCTCTTCTGCCATCGTCACACCGTATACGACTGCATCAAATAAAAACAGTGTAAAGAACATAGGCAGTCGTCTGCAACAGAAAGGCGATTTCACTTCTTTAAAACTAGATCAAACCATCTTGTTAAAATACTTGGTTTCGCTATTAATAATGTCTATAAAAAGTTCTGGGTCAAAGCTCTTAGTCAAAGTCACATGACTTACTTGTTGTTTAGCACCGTGTTTACTGGATTTTAGCTCCACTTTGTGACAGCGGCGTTAAGAACATTGCAGACGATTTGTTGGGATATATCCTAGCTGTTGTATTCCAATCTGATAAACGCCATCTTTAATTAAATGGGCAGTCACGTCTGGTCGCACTTGATTCCATAGTCCTTCTCAAGCCTGCGCTGGAATCTGCTCGTCTGTGGTGGGCTTTAGATAGCGACCCACGCACCCCCCCCCCCCCACTCAGCCTGATGTCGTGCCTGGTGGAGGCGCTGCCAGAAGCAGGCAGTCTATCTTGTCTTGTGAGCATCCAAGCTTAAGGGTAGTCATTTGTCCGGCTTTCCTCTACGAATGATGGCACAGAAAGAGCGGGTCCGACTACTTTAAAAGTCCCATTGATCTAGACTGCCTACCTAAAAGGCTTCTCCATTCAACTCCTCCACCTCACCCAGCACCCACACATAAACGCATTTACGCTAAAAGGAAACGAATGCCTGTCATCTTCCCGAGGAGGAGAGGCAAAGTTTTCACCGCTTACTTCCTTCGCTGTCCCCCTAACCGGTCTTTTCCGTCAGTAGAAACAATAAGATTTCTCTTTTGTTGCTAAGTTTTAAGGAGTGGCTCTTCATCAAAACAGAGCCCAGAGAACGTTTGTCTATCTCACCAGCGCCACAACAAGCTGTCTTTTCGACCACAGTTATTCCCCCTTACAAAGCAGACGCGAGTTCCAAGCGATCTTTTTGACACGGTCGGTGTAAGGGAAAACAATAAACCTGAGATTTTACACGTTCTGCAACAGCATAAAAGTCAAATGTTTACTAGACTCTGCTATCTTCTACTAAAAACAAGCATAAAGCAGCAAAAGTATTATAAAGCAGCAAACGTATTATTTTAAAAATCTAGGAAAAGTGAACATTTCAGCGACAAAATAACATTGAAGCTTTCGTCTTGAACTGGCCTGAATAAAAAAAGACCAACGTTGTGCCACCCTTGAAAATTAAGGAAGATCCCAAAGTAAAATCTGTAAAACTCCTTAGTCAAACACACGTAAGCTAGTCCTGCTGACGACAGGCATAAAGAGTGGATACACTAGCCCTGACACTACAGACTGACTGTCCTCGAAGTAATGGAAAGACATCTGTGATGAAAACTCAAGAGATTTTTTTCCAAGAGAATGACAGAGAAATGAGAAGAGAGAAGGAAAGTGGGAATGGAGAAAGAAAAAATCGGTGAAGATAAAAACGCTGATGTAGAACTATATAGTCTAAACGTCTGTAACTGAACTGTGATGTAATTTTGTCAGAACGACTAGAACAAATCACGTGTTTTACTATAATACGCCCAGTGTATACGTAACATTATGTAGGAGAGGTGGAAAAACCTTTTCTTCAACTGTTCAAAGTCAAATGGCTTCATGTTCTTTACGACTCTGTTTATTTGATTTAGTAGAAAGAAGTCAGAATGGCGTTAAAGTCATTGCACACAATTCGTTACTATCACAGTCTGCTGTACTCCAATCTGAGAAATGCATTTCTCCAAAGAGAGCAAGAGAGAGAGAGAGAGAGACTTAATCCTGCCAATAAAAACAGCAGCAGAAAAGTGGAAACAATTTTCACCTATTACACAAGCGGAAATAGACCAAAAGACCAGAATATGGAGCCAATTAAAGCTTGTCCCTCCCGGATACTCCGACATTTCTGCTGTTGTCTGCGTGGCTTCTGGGACTTTCGCCCTCCCTCTGGGCCAGCGGACTTGTCGTTCTGCCCTGCACTAAAACCTGACTCATGGCCTTGTTTGCATCCAGCTTTGCAAAGTCGCTCGATCCGTGATCCGCTGCTGACCGTGGCCGCGGGCTGGTGCTAATGGGGCTATCCCAGACTATATCACGGGAACATGCCCATCGCTACACTACACTGATCGATGGCTGGAGCTGATGGCCGTAGTGGGTCTAACAAGCCAGCATGCACGGCGATGTCGAGCGACAGTCTAAAATAGGGGGCCGACAAACTGTTTTAGACTTTCACCCAACATCGTCTTGCATGCTGGGAAAGGAGTGATAGGATGTAAAAGCTTTCCTGCAGGTCCGCGCAGATTAGCCGAAGGGGTAACATTTTATGTGCTAACTTTACAACTTAGGGTTAACGTTGATTGTCCTCCTTTTCAGGGATAGAGTGTGCACAATTTTATTTGTTTGTTGGGCTTTTTTCTGCTCTGTTGCCCGACCCAACATTATGTGCCGCTGTAGGTGCTGGTGTGCAGGTTGCTGTTCCCCGCGTTAGGATGTGTGGAGATTGTAGAGCTTGCTTAATTTTGTGAATTTTCTGTCTTTTTCGCCAACTTGTGTGTTGTGCTACTTTGCGTCCATTTCCCTTTTTCTCGTGTTACATCGACTCATTCTTCACGTCTCCCTTATTTTGCGGATAAGTCTGTCTTGCTGTCTTTTCTTCTTTCTTGTTGTTTGCCCGCCGACTCTTAACACCTTTGTTTCCCATTGCACTGTGGCGATGTGAAGCCGTGCTCGGGTTGAGCAGCATTATTTTCCACTTGCAGTGTGGCGCTGTAAAATCGTCCTTCGATGGAGCACCAGTATTCCCCATTTGCAGTGTGGCGTTTTGAAGCAGCAGCATTGTCTGCAGGCTCTACATGACACGCAGTGACGTGGTTGTTGCCGATTCCCACCAAGATATGGGAGTTGCGCCATGTCCATCACCACTTTTATTACATCATTATGCGGGTCTATTTTTAACTTGGCCCAGGGAAATTTTATAATTTGCCATTCTTTGTTAGATAACACCCCGTCCCACCCCCCCAAATGGATGAGAGATAAGAAGTATTTACTAGTACTGCACGCTACCTAGATGGCTGCCTCATTTCTGCGGGCAGAGCATGACAGTGCACACGTGACGGAGACGGCGCGAAAAGGAAACGCGCGCGCGCACACACGTGAAAGGGTGTCGTGGAGTGGCCGGTGCCCAATGGGGACTGCTGCCATGCCCATGCGGACCGCACGACTCAACGACTGTGGCTCAGTCTGTCGCCTGCAAAGCCGTCTGGCTTTCCTTTCCAGGGGAGAGCACTCTGAAGAGATAAGCCATTGCGGGGGCTGTCCACTAGTTTAGAGGAAGTGTTGATGCCAGCGTCTGACACGACAACCAAGTAGGTGACGATGCGTGCGTGCATTGTGCGTGCGTACGTGTGAGCTTGTGATTGGGGCGGAGGGGGGATACGCATATAGTTGCAACTGTACGACTGTACGTACGTATATTATTGGTTTCTAGTATAAAAAGTATGTGAACGAGTTTGTGCAGAGTCGCAGAACCAAAGGTGAATAGATCTTTATCAAATTTCCCCAACAAGCCGCGTCCTCGTCATGAAATTACTCGTACCAAGCATCGGCTTAGTGACTGCGGCATATTTAAACTGCACAGCTCTCAAGTAATTGCCGGTTCTACATTTTGCCATTAAGTGTATTCCAGCTACAATTCTGAAGGAACTGCATTTGGAGTGCATTGTCCGGAAAACTAAATGGTTATGAACCCTTTAGTCGCAGTAAATATGTCTGTGCGTGCATATATGTGTGTATACTTGTGTGCATGTGAGTGTGTAGGCTACGTGCATTTGAGAGAATGAGTTCGGGAGGGCGAGACGGGTGCACAGGAGGAAGCTAGAAATTGAAGGAGTGAGGAAAAGACAGACTAAGTGATCACAGGACCATTGGTCTTAGAGAGCTGGCTGCATTCTCCAAGTCTAACCGTTTTCCGGAACCAGACGTCACAGGAGAAGGTAAGCAACAGGGGGTAGGGGTGCAAAGGGAGAGAATCAAGCTTAGAGCGTGCGCATGGTGCTGAAGGGCGGTGGGTTGGCCGTGGGAAGTTCACAGCTGAAGTCCCGCATGTAACGACAATGCCAGAAATGTAATTTCTACAAATCCAAACTTGCCACCTGTAATGTAATTTCTGTTACTGATCTATCTCCCTCTCCACCTATCTTCCCGGCGTCCAAATATGTATATATACACACAATTATACACACTGTTATATATACACATATACACACTTACACATGCATATACATAAACACACGCAGACACCTTGTTCACAATATTGCGGAAAATGTCCTCGATTTGATGTTTTAAATAAAAATTTTCAGCATTGATCTAAGGAAATGTCTGATCAATTTCTAAACATTTAAAGTTTTTCTGGCAGGCATTTTTAGCAGTTTTAGTCAAAAATTCTTTCTAAAACATTTAAAACAAAACGTATTTGACCATTGGCATGACAAATATAGGAATCAACTGCATACAGATGTTTTAATATTTCAGGTGGAAGAACCTGCAGGGTTCTAACAGTTTGTTAGAAACAATTTGGTGTAAGCATTAGAGAAATTGATGTTTTTATGTTGAATCAAAATTCCCCATTCTGTGCTCTGAGTAGTGTCCTTGTCACTGCAGGAAACCTTTGCGTTTTCGCAAAGAGGAAGGGAACAAACATTTTCGGCCAGAGCGTTTTTAATCTGTTCATACTGCTATATGCGGACGATACTGTCATTTTCAGAGACACCGGAGAACCCTCAGAATGCTTTACATGCATGAAAACATACTGCGACAAATGGAATTTGACAGTGAATCCAGAAAAAAACCAAAATAATTGTATTCTCTAGAGGCAAAATTCGGAAAAAACCTGTATTCTACTATAATGGTGAAATGCTAGAGTTAGTCTATTATTTCCAATATTTAGGTTTGAAGGTAAATTATAATAACAAATTCAATGTCGCACAAAAGGATCTGTATGGTCGGGCCTCTAGAGCCATGTTTGCATTACTAAATAGGTGTAATAAGTTACATCTACCTCTAGACTTACGAATAGAGCTTTTCGATAGAATGGTACTCCCCATCCTTACCTGTGGTTGTGAGGTTTGGGCACCATGTGTTACTGACCTATGTACAAAACTACAAGTAAGATTCTATAAGATGTTATTCAAACTAAAGAAATCAACTCCATCATGCATGGTATTTGGTGAATGTGGACGCTTTCCTGTTGGCAAGGGATGCTTCACTCAAATTTTATTCACTCGGTTAAATCATTACTGCAAGAACTGGGACTGAATGGCTTATGGTTGAATCAGAATAGTTTGAATGTAACGGATAAATGGTTTAAGAACAAAGTAGACAGATGCTTACAAGATCAATATATTCAACACTGGTTCGAGGAACTAAACACAAAACAGGTATGCACAAACTACAGAATACTCAAAACATCATTTAAGCCCGAACTCTATCTCAGAGTGTTACCACCTTTTCACTGCCGCCTGCTATTAAAATTCTTGACATTAGATAATAACTTTCCTGTTAACGAACTCAGACATGAAGACACCCTAGGCATGAACGATTATGTACGTTGTGTGACAGAAAAGACATAGGTGATGAATACCGTTATATTTTCTTATGTGACAAATTTACAGCTGAACGCAACACCGCACTGACACCATACTACTTGAGCCGGCTTTACTCTTTTCTTGCAAAAACAAAACTGTATTGACCAAGTTAGTGAATTTTGTTAAAATACTTCTTAGTAGAGTACATTAATGAATAGATGAATGTGCCTATGTTTTTGCGTGTGGGTACGTCTGGTTGCGTGATTGAGCGTGCTATTTGGGTGTTTATTAATCATTGATTTTATTTATCAATATATGCATATTCTAATATCAGGTGAATTTATGATTGATGTGTTTTCTGACAATTTTTTTTCTTTTTTTCTGAATACCCCCTGAGGGTAAAAGAATAAAGATACTTGAACTTGTTTTGCCGTCAGTTGCATTATTTTAGTCTGCCTCAGTAACACTTCAGGGTGCTTCAAGTTGTCTTGAAGTACCTAAAGACAAGTAGTCTGCCGAATGTTTTCTGGCTTAGTGTAGATTGTTCTGGAGTATTTACAGAAAAGTTTTATAGCGACTTTTCAAAGTTGTTCCAGGATCGTATCTAACACTCGTGGACCACATACACAGGAGTTGTTTCTAACCTATAGATTGAGTTTCACATTGATAGAAGCTTTAAATAACTACAACGGCGTTGTTCTCTTTCAACTTTGCGCTTGGAAGATTTATCAGTATCAAAATGGTAGGGTAGTAATTTAGTACATAATTTTAGTTTTAGGACACAGGCGCGTCCTCTTTTACATACCAATTCACGGGTATCTATAGACCAATTCACGGGTATCTATAGACCAGTTCAAGGATTATCTATAGACAAATGTTTTCCCGACAGCTTAGTTTGTAACGTCCGAAGACGTCCAGTTTCCATGCTGTGCTAAGTGCAGAAATGTCTATAAACAAATTTCGTGTCAACTTTTCCAGGTGTCTTTATAGCACACGGGAGTCTGACGTTAGTTTGAAGCAGTGACGGGAGAAAAAGTCTGCATTTTTCTGGGGATCGAGGTTTTGAAGCGGAATGGAGTTTGTGGATGACTAAACAGAAGAAAGGTTTCCTCACATTACACCGCAACGCCCGGGGGCCAGCGGTGAGGCCTAACGAGTGATTTTCATTGACAGTCACACCGTGAGTTCATTGACAGCCACACCGTGAGTTCATTGACAGTCACACCGTGAGTTCATTGACAGTCACACCGTGAGTTCATTGACAGTCACACCGTGATTTTCATTGACAGTCACACCGTGAGTAGCAACACAGGGCGAGATGTGCTTGAAATAAGAAGAAAAAAGAAGAAGGAAAGAACACGATTGGAATGAGAAATATGTAAATATGTAAAGGTACTAGAAAAAACTGCATACTGCACACTAGATCAGTACATCGCCAAAGCAGCACTGATTGTGTAACATGCTGGAGAAAAAACTTATTAGTTCGGCCAAATCAGCAAAAATATGCAATTTGCTAATTAAAGTTTAGTTACAACCAATTTAATAACCAAAAACCCCTTCATATTTTAACATTTAGATTACATTCTAAGAAAAATGCCCCATTAACTATCCGTAACATTCCTTCAATTTGAAATCTGCGAAAGTAAGATTTATAGCTAATAGCTTCTGTTAAACGACTTTTGGCGCGCAAAGGGGATCAATTAAGACTAAAGGGTTAACCTTTCTTACATATCAAAGTCAGACTGTCTTTGTAGCTACGATGTTATTATGTGATGAACATGTATAAAAATGAAATGCTACAAAAAATGTGGAAGGAGCTGGATTTAAAAGATAAAACTAATCTCCATGAACACAATAAGCCAGTAATCTTTCTGGGTGTAGAGCGCATTCACACATAATGTTTCATTTGACAGCTTATGATCTTGCATTCTTTTTTGTGACTCCTCTTATTAGGAGACTGCATAAAACTTATGTAGATGATGTGCCTTTAGTATTACCCAATACTGCAATCCTATCTGCAAAAAAGTAACGTGATGTTGCAAGTACTTTTTATTATCTATTTTCGACTGATCTTTACATTCATAATGTGTTTTTGGGTCCAAACTGAGCTTGTGACATGTTTACAAATCCATACATTTGTTCCACACTTGGTCGTCACTTGCTTAACATAGTGGGCTGTTTCTTTGTTCTTCTCTCTCTCCGTGCCACCATCATTACCATCACCTCCACCGTCACGATTACCGCCACAACAACGACCGCAGTGACACCACTGTCCCCAACGACAGCACGTCCAAGAGATACATTTCACTCCTGTTGGCTGCAGTTTGCTTCCCCCAGCGGCAGATTTGGGGACGGCAAACGACCGCAGGCTACGTCACTAGATCTGACAAGTTTCCTCCCCCTGGATCGACATCGCCCGGGATTATCTCCCCTGCTGCCCTCCGCCCCACACATCGCACGTGCGATAACACGCGAGGATCAAGTGAGCCTCGAGTGGCCAAGGCCGCAGCCATGATTTTCTGTCTGATGAACTTTCTCTTCCTGGCGTCTGGCGGCAACGTGCACGAAACAGGTGAGAAGGGTGCGATGGGGGGCGGGGGGACGAACAGGCTTGGGGTTACGACAGACAGAAGCAGCAGTGCCGTTACATTCACGTAGAGCGAAAAAAAAAGAAAAAGAAAAAAGGAGTTAATCGCATTTCAAACGTGTTTCGGCGTTTTTCTTCTGTACAAAAACTCACTTTTCGGAAGTGTTCTGGCATTTTCTCGAAGGTATTACTCCGCTTTGCATAATAAATTAGAAAAAGTCATCTCTTTACACTCAAATATGTTATCCTTCATAGTTTTGTAGTATCACTGGGGCAGGCGATTTTCGGAGATAGCTAACAGAAGCTGAAAGAAAAAGATATATGGAACTCACTTCTTTTTTTATCTCTCACACATGTGGCGCACTCACTAATATGTAAATGGTTTACAATTTTATTTGATTTTCTGCTTTCAATGTGGATGAACAAAGTTCTTTTTTATGAGACACATCGCACTGCATCACTTCACTCACGTATACTTTTTTTGTTTCCGACACCGTGCTAAGGGGGGGGGGGGGCTGGGTACCTCTGCAGTTGGTAGAGGTGCAGACCAGCAGGTGGAAGGTTGCTGATGTAAATCCTGGTGTGAACAAGGATCATTTCCTGGAGTTATACGTTGTGCAAACTCCATTCGGCCATCTCCCGGCACATTAAACTGCCTGTCCGCACTGGCCATCTTACTGCAGCTACCAGTCTGGTGGTTCTTTCAGTGCAAAGCTTAATAATAGGACCCCATCCCCTGACAGTCTACCTTCCTGATATTCACCCAGTTTGCGGCAAGACGTTAACCAACTAAAATAACCAACCTACCAGCCGCGCTAAGGCTTTCAGATGTGAAGGCTGAAGAATAGTCAAGTCGCCACATTCGCTTGGGCCGAAAAGAGGTTTTTGGCTCTCTTTATACTACCCGTAAATCGCCATAATGCTTTCTCTATGTTTCACTTGTACCGAAAATAACCCCAGTTGTTTACCGCGTCTGTCCGATACAAAAGGCTAGAAAAATGTTAGGGAGGCAAAAATCTTGATGTGTGCATTCGTCGATTTCTTCGTCTTTTTGTTGTTTACTTTAGACATGCGGACCTTGTCCGAAACAAAAATAAATAAGAGCAAATAAAATAGAAAAAGAAGAAAAGAAAAAAGTAGTTATATATAGACAGCTGTAAATCTTGAGGAATATTAAGGAACGCAAGAGCTTATCCACACTTTTATCAGTAACCTGCTGGCAATAAGGCCCTGTCTTTCCGTACATGTTTATCCTTGTATCTGGACTGTGTAAATTGGAGGGCCGCGAATTTTGAATACATGTATGCCTGTCTATGTGCGTGCCTGCGAATATGCATGCATATTTGTGAAGCGAAGGACAAACTGGTATGCAGACATGCAGACGGCTGCAGCAGGGAAGAAAATAGATGGAAATCACTTCCGTCGTCTGTCAGTGCAACTTAACTGTTACTTCTTCCAGCCTGCTTTAACACTCGGAGCACTGAGATCAGGTCAGTCTTCTGCAGCAGTTGTTGTGCATGAACCTCGGCTGCAGGTGGCAATTAACTTTCCAATTTCCTGTTCAAAATTAACAGTCACGCAGCCAGGCTTCTGCGTAGCGGCCATCCATTGCAGTTTGGGGATTGAAACTGCTTCCCGCCACAAACACCGAGAGAATGTAATGGCTATTGACTAATTCTAGTTGTGTTTACGAGTATCGTCTTGATTTCGGTCTGATTTACTCATTTCATTGCAAGTGATCAAAGCCATTTTAGAGCTTCAATTTAAGACTGGTCACAGTAGCTAACAGACATGGTGACAGACGCATAAAAAGCAGTCTCGTTACAAAGGCCTCTAAATTAACGACTTGGCGACGGTTTGCCTGTTACCCGGATGTTTCCAGATGTTTTTGTGGATGGAGTTTGTCGCCAGCATATGAAGGATGAGAATGTAAACCAAACGCTCACATTATCCGAAATGTGATCTCTTATCATTACAATGAGAAATGCGATCTCTCGTGGTTGTTCCCTAGTAGCAGTCAGGACCTTTGAATTACGCCAGACAAGGAGCGTGTGATTGAGTAGAAACCAAGAGGTGGACGCCGTGTGGCTTGCCTCGCAATCCTGCGACAGGAAAGAACCGCGGGGTGGGTTACATGAGTGTTCTTATCTACTCTTCCGGTCGTAAAGCCCTTTCCGACCGATATTTTACAGGCATCTTCAAGTATGAACAGAAGACAGAAACGCTCATGAAAACCGTCTCAGACTGTATTAATGCGCCATCCGTCACTCTGCATGCGAGGTCAGATTTTGCAGGCTTGGTGGTGGCCCTTGTTTGTTTTTATTCAATTCATTTATTTATCAGTTTGTTTAGCAGTCACAGCGGAGATATATCCGTCGTTCTGCTTTTAAGTTCTTTAAAACTGTATGTTTAGTTTCGCCCTTTGCAACATCCCTTCTGGAATCTGGCAAGTCGCTGCAGCCTGCTTGCTGAAGAAAAGCTCGCTGCAGTTTTGACTATGCAAAAGAAGACCAAAAACTCTATACTGAGATTTAAAGAAAAGGCACGTTAGGCGAGCGCTTAGAAAACAATGACCTGTGCCCGCATCCCTCCCCCCGAGCAATCTTATTTGCGCAGTTAACACGCGAGGTTGTACAGACATCGTGAGAGATGACGCATATTACTAAACGCGACTTTAAACATGGAGTACTGTAGAGTTAGCCGCTGACAGCAGATGAGACGATTTACAGGATGTGACGCGAAGGAAGAAGGGGAAGAAAGAATTTTTACAATGTTGGTAAGTCCTGTTCTTCCCGTGTGGCATCCCTTTAAGCTCCTTACCTTCCATCAACGAGTTCCTACGAGAAACTCGAGCCAGTTTCAGGTGGCAAAATGGTATGAAATTTCCAGTTGTGGAGAAAGCGAACAGAAGCTTTACAATAATAGTTTTTTTTTAAAAAAGATTTTCATAAATAAAAAGAATATATTTGTACTGGCAGCAGACAGCGTCACCATCATTCCCCTTCTCGTGGGATCTCGCGAGGTTTCTAGCATAATATAGAATCCGTGCGTCAGACAATCTTCTTTACAATCTGACGATTTTATGGCTGAATTCAAAGAGAGGAACCGTTGGTATAACCATGTTTATTTTTCCGTTTCCTGCATTCACAGCTTTAAAACCAAACCAAAATGTCACAAACGCAAATTCCCAGTTACTTAAAGCAGTGGTCACCTATGAATAATATAAAAACATGCCCGTCACCTTGAAAAAGACATAATATAGTCCTCTAGTAACATTGATGAGAACATGCATAACAGTTAAAATCATAAACATGACACTGAAAGCAGAAAAGTAGAAGCGCTAGAACGCTTTCAGCTTTGGGGGTTTTTTCCCCTCCGACAGGTGCCAGTGCTGCTATGGAAACGGACACGGAGCATCTCGTGTAAGAAGGAAACAATGCTTAGTGGTGGCAAGTGTCAGGGAAGGGAAGAAGAAGAAAATGAAAAAAAACGCCTTTGACGGAAGGAAATGCCAAAAATCATGGCCGCCAATTTCCATGTAAATGTCAGGGCATGCGAAGTACAGGGAAGGAATGGAATAGCACAGCGCTGGCAAGAGCGCGTGCGCTATAAAATCGAATCCTAAAAGAAAATGCTGAGCCTGACCGTTTTTTAAAGAAATATTTTCTTTTTATTTTTGACAGAGCAACTGGCCTGAGGCCTTTGGAGACAAAAATATTGGAAATAGCGATAATGCTGTTTGGTGGTGTTTGGCATGCTGCACATGGTAGATGCTGGAACGAAGGCAGCCAAACGTTTTTCGTCACTAACAGTCTGGTTCCTCCGGCCGCCAGCGGATGTGACAAAATCTGTTGTGACACGTCAAGTTTTATCTCGACTCCTTTCTGCTGATCAATACTTCTGGTCCCACGCCTTATCCGCCAATCAGCGAAACGTTGATCCGATACGAAAACAGACACTCGAGTCTCGCAGTTAGCGCACGTACTTTCAGCTTCAGCCATTTCAAAGTGATACACAGAAACGGACGTATGCATGCACGCGCGCACGCACGCACACTAATGCACGCGCATACACCACCCGAACTGCTCAAACAGCAACACAAGCAGTAAAAGATGTAGATTAGATATGGATGGTTAAATGGCTAACGTGAGCTTGGCAGTCTTTGCATATGCAATTCGCCGACATATTAACACATTTTTAAATCGTGTATTTTTTAAAGAAAGGTTGTCTCTTAGAAACTTTTAAGGGTTACATTCAGAAATTTGCCCACGCGAAATCTTAAAATTTACAACTTGGTGCAAATTATCCCACACAGTAATAACTGTTGATAGTGCAAGGTAATGAAGTATGAAAACAATGAAATATTTTAAGATAAATATGCAAACGTAAAAATAAAAAATCATAATATATTATTAACATCTTAATATATTTCATTCATGAAGCTATAATTGTGAAAAAAAAACGACAGTGAAATAAACGCTGACATAACGTGGACTGGGCCATTCTTCCTACAGTGGTGGATACCTCCCTTCTACGTCAGACGGTGCCCCCTCATTCCTTCCTGCAGTGTCTGCAGTGCAGCAAAGACGTGGTTGGCTGCCACTCACTGGCCAACATTTCCCGCATCCCGGTAGCAGCTTGCGCACTCAATCAGCCCCACTGTATGGTAAGCTGTGAGCACTGCTCACCCGACATCTTTCCAATTGTTGCAGCATCTTTTCACTTCAGCCAGCCCACGGTTTGGAAAGTGTTTTGTGAACACGTGTTAGTGTCTGAAGTATCTTACAAAGCACATAGCCACTGGCATCTGACGGAAAGCCCCCGAGACATGTTCCTCGTGATTCCAGTTCGCTCTCCACAGTCATATACCGAACGGTCTAGATTTATCCCAAGGGCAAAAGAGACCCCACGTGCTGGTAGAATTGAATAAAGAGAGAGAGAGAAAAAAAAACCCAAGCACGTACGTTCGGAACACATCGTATAATTTTTTTTCTGAGAGCAGACACGAATGTTAAGCGCGTCCTTTCGCCATGTCGCGGCGCTTGCCGGAAGTTGAGAAGCGCTCCTCCTCTCTGGGTCGTCCTCACTATTTGGCAGGTGACTGGTCCAACGGATCTGATTGACAGGCACCTGTTCGTGACCTCAGACATCTGTGACTGTACAGGGAAGTGTGACGGAAGGTCCTTTGAGGCCTTTTTACAACCTGACAAATTAATGGGAGTTCTAACGTGCATATTCGTCCAATTTAAAAAAAAAACCTTCAGTCTGTATTCCACACACGTTGTGACGAATGATTTGACAGCCGTACTGCGAAGAGAAAAGAAATAAATATTGCGCGTTAAGCCATGACCAGGGTTCACACGCTGGAAAAAATATTCCCTCAAACTAGCCTTGCTGCTTGAGGCATTCCGATTTATTCCCTGACAAGTACATCTGTCGGGAGCAGAGAGAACCACAATGCAGAAAAGTAACAAAACAGACATCAACTACTTCATTTCCTTTGATGTGCTTTTCCTTGTGAGTCGGCTATCTTTGATCATGTCTGTTCTTCTCTCCCTTTCTCTTCATCCACTCCACACCCTTGTCTTTACAAGTCTAGCCTATACTAAAAGAAAAAAATCCCTCCTCCTGCTCCTTCCTTTTTTTGTTTTTTATCTTGTACACTTGAATTTATAGTGTAAACAGTCTTTCTTTCACGTTGTTTGCATCTTTCTTTCTCTTTCTTCCTTCTTCTGTCATTATCCTTTTTTTCCTTTATTGTCCTTCCCCTTTCTTTCTTTTCCCTTCCTTCCTTCCTTCCCTCCCCTTCCCTTTCTGTTTTTCTCTCGCCCGTTGCGCCTCGTTGCTAACGACGTTGCTCGGCAGGTGCGTCGGGTGGAGACAGCAGGTGTGATGACGTCCTTCGAACGGCGATGTGCCGCCCACTGTACACCCGGCTGCAGCCTCTACGGCAACCAGCTGACGTGCACATCGTGCTGCAACGCCAGCCGCTGCAACCTGGACAACGCCGCAACAACGCGGTCAGTTACCACCACCAACGTCGTTCCAATAACAGCAGCAACTGCCTTCCTAGTTGTCCGTTTCGTTCTGTGACAGTCGACGCTGCCACATTTACCCAACTACGTTTAATCCAAAAAGCAGCCCACCATGTCTCGCACAGATGGCGAAATGTTCACATTTCCACAAAGGTGTGCATTTTCCTCTTTGCGTGCGCACATATTTGTGGGCCGTGCTGCACGCGCTTGCTGTCCCAGAAGTGGGCAAGTGCGCAGGTTACTACATATGTGTCGTGCAAATGCACGTGTGAAAGTATGCTTGACATACCTGTGCGTTGCCTATACCCGGGAAACGCTCTTTCTGCGCGAAATTGGAACAGGGAGGGATTTATCAGTGTTGTCTGGCTGACACAAGTGACGGAAGAAAAGAGAATTCGGCAAACCACTGCGATGGACGCCGAGACGTATTTGCCGAAAGAATTTCTCCTAGGGGAAAGAGATTTTCCTGCTTGTAAAATAAACCGCGCGTCCGTCTACCTTCTGTTCACCCCAAGAAATCCCAGATGTGCTACGTGCAAAATTTATTCTACAAGCGCGCAATAAATGCCTTCTGATTTCAAGTCAGTGTGTTTTCGCGTGTGTAGAGAACATTCGCTAGAAAACTGAAAAAAGCGTCGTTACTATTATTATTATTATTTTGTTGTTGTTGTTGTTGTTGAACATAAGTCTGCGTGATGAAGAGAGCTTCTTTGCAGCTAGAAAGGGGGCGCATTAATGGGCACACGTGCGCACGCCTTGGGCCTGTTTGCACGAGAATGTGCAGATGTACACATCCTGTGTGATTCTGTTCTTGTGTGTGTGTGTGTGTGCGTACGTGCGTGCGAGTGTGTTTTGAGTGAGCGTGTGCGTGCGTGCGTGTGTGTGTGCGCGCGCTAGTTCGAATAGAACTTTCTGTCAAGGAAAGGTCAAATTTTTGAAAATGCCAGAGTCATTAAATGTTCTTAAACATCCATGGCCACAGTGGCTCGATCGACTGTGCCATTTGCTATCACCAGTCATAATCCTGGGTCACTCCACGAGAGATGTGCGGGTGCGCTAAAGGCAAGAAAAGGTGGGTGGGTTGGGAGGGGGGAGACACATATCTGTGTTAGCTCGAGGACGCGACACATTGAGTTTTAAAATCCCTACTGCCAGTTGAGTCCCGACCAATTAATGATCTGGACAGAATGAGTTGTTTGACCGTCATAGTGAATTATGACCGTAATATATACCAATCAGCTGTGCTGTTCCACTGACGTCCTAATGAGTTATCCGACATCTTTAGGAGCAATCTGTAAGTTTCTTGATGAGCTGTTCGAAAGTATTATTTTGATGAACTCTTGTCCTGGTGAACTCTGTTGTCCTGATGAACTGTTTATCGTGTCCCCTAGCCTTCGCATGCTACAGTCAGTTACGACAGACTTACATGTTTTCCTTTCTCAGTCTGATTTTGTCATAATGATGTGTGGACTGACGGACCGGAGAGTATAGCTGGCTGCGTGTTCGTGTACTTGTTCCTGTGGGTGGCGCGGGCGAGAGGGTGAAGATAGCAGTGATCTTAGAGTGAGTCTCATGGTGCTTAAAACAGCAGGAAAATGTATTTTAATTCCTTAGACGCAAGAAGTTAGACTGGTAATTATATTGAAATCCATAGACATGATGCACGTTCGTGTATTGAATTAAATTGTATGAATATACATATATATATATATACCCACCCATCCACCCACTCACCTACACATTTATATAATTATATTGAATCCGTTAAAAGGTGTGTTTAACAATGTACATGTCACCAGCAGTGTCCATGCCATGCAACAGGTAGAGATTGCAGGCAGAAAGCAAAAGTAAAAATCACATCAGGATTTTCAGCTTCACTGTGTGTTTTTAAAACGTCACAGTCAGGACAAAACTAAGGGAATGCGATGCTAAGCCTGAACACGACCCCTCCAAAAATTGTTTACAACAACAATAAATATTTATTTCACTGACATGTTGCTGTTGTTTATCACTTGCCTTCGCGGATATAAAATGGGGTTAGTAGTAGGGGTGTAACCTGACAAAGGATGAAGCGAAAATGTACATTGACTTGCAACATTTTAACTCTTTGCAGCCGTGGTTGCAAAACAAAGTTGAATGGAAAACATTCAGTCTTTAAAGTCACAGAATTCAGTGAAATAAAGGAATACGTACACAGTAGCTTAGGACAAGTATTTGCCCTAAATTTAAATGACTTCCCACCACAATGTTTCGAAACGATTTCATTATTTCCTCGGGATGTGGAAGTTCCAAAATGTTCGCTAGCCCGACGGCTTTCGACATTCACTAGCTAACTGAAATTTCTGCTGACCAGATGGTTTTCTCTTTTTTGAATTATTTTAGCTGTCGGCAAAAAAAAAACCCAACCCCCCTCCTCCCAAAAAAAAAAAGCACGACGGGCTGGCGGTTTATGAGTTTTAATGAACTGACAAGATTTCTAGTGGCCCGGGGCCACCAGACCACCGTCCTTCCCCCTGGTTGTTCTTCACAATGTTTTAGTAAAACGACAAATAAATATTACGCAAAATCTGATAAAAAGAAAGGCATTTCATCCTAGTATTGAAGCTGAATTTTGTTAGCACTTTTTAAACGTGTGTGCTCATGTATGAAGGTCTTCTTGAAGATTACATAAGGATTCAAGGGTATTTGTAGACAAAACAATTCTCCCTGGATTCTCAAAAAAAGTTCACAACTGGTTCCATTGTGCTTTGCTCAGTCATAAATTTGACCGTAGCTTCAGTGAAAAAAACCATTAAGTTTAAATTGTAAAATGTGTGTGTGTAGGACGCTTTCGTACCTTGCAGTCTTGCACAGGGGACACTAATCCGTTTCGTTCACCTCTCTTTTTGTCCTCTCTCTCACAAGCACACACAAGCATGCATATGCACAACACACTCGTATAGCACGGATTTTTAGGGGTGCGAGAGAGGGAGAAACGGGGCTGAGAGAAGTTCGCATGTTAGGAAGCATCAGGTGAAAGGCTGCTAATGAACTGAGGCGCATGTAGTCTCCTCTGCCCTCGAGACGCAAACTCGACTGTCCGCTCTTGTCGTCACTGTTGTGGCAGTCAGGGACTCCCGTGAACTCCTCCTTCCGGCATCCCACAGCTGTGTTTGTGCCTGAAGGTCACCTTGTCATGGCTGACGTCACTCGGAGGCCTTATTAACGTCGTCGTACTGTCAAAAATCGCCGCACTTCCCTCATCGCTGAGGCATGTGGCAAGAATTCTACAGAGGCCTGGAGCTTACGAGCTAATGGTTAGGATAAGAATCGGCTTTTACGTGAGCAGCGTTCACAAAAAGGGTTAACTGTGTCACACGTATTGTCCGTAGAAAGGCACGTTAGCATGGCGAGCTGTCCACCTTTCCTGGCGAGTGCCGTAGAGGGCGCTGGCTGGTTCCTCCAGGCCCCTGAAGCACAGGTTGTCGAGGATGTCGTAAACACCGGCTTCCGAAGCCACCTGTGGCAAGACGGAATCACCACGTCATCGAAACAAAATGGCAACAAGCCACGGGTGCAGTCAACACTACGTGCAAAATGGTCAAACACGTCACAGAAACAAGGCGACTAACAATAGTTTTAAATTTCATGGAACACGAATTGTAGTCCAACTAGATTAAGAAACACAAGTTACACAGAAACTCAATATGGTCGCATGCAGTCGCAAATGTTCGCACACGTTGCAGGAACAGGAAGTAAAGGAATAGTCATGGACACCAAAGAAACGCAGTGTAAAATAGATTTTAAAGATGCAAAACGCACATATTTCGCTATGACACAGCAACCGGAAGTAAAGGAATAGTCATGGATACCAAAGAAACGCAGTGTAGAATAGATTTTATAGATGCAAAACGCACATTTCGTTATGACACAGTAACAGGAAGTACTATACTATAATTGCAATGCATGGTACTGATCGGGTTTATACCACGCTTATAGCCCTACAACAAAAACGGTGAAGACTCCATGCAATTCATTCACAGTAAGGTACATATTCTCCTGATTTAACCGAGCTTTTACAAAACAAGGTCGCCGGGTCTTTGTTATTCCCGCGTCATCTAGACCATCACCCATTGCAACGTTTTTCTTCTCACGTGTTCACACATAACTCCAACACGTTCACGTTTCACCCCCACACGTTCATATCTAACCTGCGCGTGTACGCGTAACCCCCGGATGTTGACGTGTAACACCCAACACGTTCACATGCAGCACCCCTGTATTCGCGTTAAACACAGACCGCGTTCACATGTAGCACTAACGTGTTCACACACGACCCTCACATTCATGTATAACTCCGATCCCGTTCACATGCAGCATCCACGTGTTTACATGTAGCCCTCGCATTAAGATGTTCCTCAACGTCAATGTGACTCGTCAGCCTGCAGTGTGTGGGAGGGGGAGGTGAGGGGGTAAGTCAAAAGGAAGAGGGGGAGTAGCAGACACCGAACACCCTAAGAGAAACGTCGACTTCTTTTGTTAAGGAAAAGGACGTCTCGTTTAAAAAAAAACAGGACACGTCTGGCATTTCAGCTTTGGCGCCCCAGGGGGCGGGGGCTCGAGGTCATGTCACTGTGATACAAGGCCAGAAGCCTTTGACCCCGAAGGAAGATCCGGACTTCTCGAAATCGAACACTTTGCTGAACCCGACCATCAAGCCTGTCACAGAAGACTTGTCACAAACCTTATTTATCCACTGCAACGAAACATTCACTGTACACACACATAAGCATATTAGACATCCACACGCAACGACAGCGTGCTCATCCGACATTCGCTTGACGAAAACACAAAGGCGTCTGTGTGGCCAGTAAATGAAAATATTCATTCAACCTTCCATCTGCTAGTCCGCAGCTCTACCAACTGAGCTTACCAGGCCCACCAAAAGTGAAGTCCTCTTTCCCTACAACTCCTTAAATACAACCAAGATATTTTAACACACAATTGCTCTCTCTCTCTCTCTCCATAGTACGCTACTCATTTTACTCAGGTAACTTGCCCGAGTGACTTTCACCACCCATACCTTCCATACATCTCCCCGCCGTGTCATCCCTTCCCTGGGAAAGATCAGACCGCACATACATTACAGTTAATGGTTTTCAATTTACAAGGAGGTGGTCTGGACAGCGATATCTTGGAGGTACTAGCAACAGTTCCTTTGGGGGGTGCTAAAAGGACTGAAGGTGGCAACGATACCTAAATCATCATCTCCCTTACCTACCATCGGGTCAGGGGAGAAAACATCCATTTCAATGGCCAAACTCAGCCAAAGGTCAGAGACGGAACACGTGGGTGGCGGGTACAAAAGAGACATGTCCGTTACAAAGCCTACATCAAAGGAAAATGCGTGGGAGGAGGCTGAGGGGGGGGGGAATAGGTGCTTAACCGATGTCACAACACGGACCTCAGTCCCACCCAGTCACATTATACTGACACCGGGCCAACCAGTCCTAGTACTGTTCCCTGTAGTGCCAAGCGTCTGACAGGGCAGCTACTAGATTTTTTTAAGTCTTATATGACTCGGCCGGGATGCGAACCACCGACCTCCCGCCTCGGAAGCGGACGCCTTAACCACTAGACCACCGAGGCGGTCTGAGGAGGCTGAGGGAAAGGGGATGGAGTAGAGTTGTTTGGGTGAGGGAGGGGTACCAAGAGAAAGAGAGAGGAGAGAGAAAAGGAGGAAGAAGAGAATAAAAAGAGAGAGGGCAGATAGAAAAAAGAAAGAGGAGAGTGCGAAAGAAAGAAAGCCTATAGATGCAAAAAGAAGAAGCGGGAAAAAGAGAACAGAGTGAGAAAGAGAACGAGGAGAGAGAGAGAGGGCAGAGTTCACATGGCGAATGCACACGCCGGGGAAAGCGCGCGCTACCTCTTGCATCCACTGGGAGAACGCCATCTGGAAGCGGTTTTCGTGCTGGTGTGCCAGGTAGGTGTTGAACAGGATGAGGAACATGTAGCGCTCCAGCAAGTCCAGGCTCTGGCGGCGTAACTCTTGTTTGTCCACCTCACTGTTCGCCGACTTGATCTGCCACAAACAACCTCAGTGTGTTTCGCGTGGGCACGTACCTGCGTACCTGCATGCGTGCGTGCGTGCGCGCGTGAGAAAGAGATGTACAGATGATTATATTCTTCTATGTGTGTGTGACAGACAAAAAGAAGAAATAGACTCCTGGGGGTGAGGGAAGGAAGGACAGAGGGGAGATTATTTTTAGAACTGCTTACCTTGTTGTAGGTGACAAAGATGACTTCACGCAGGTGAAAGTGCATGGGAGACATGGTTTCAAACAGGCGGTCCAACACGAAATCTACCTCTCGCTTCCGTTGGTAACCCTGCGGTAGTTGCCGTACGAGGCGCATAACAACCTGGGCATCAGAAAGTTTTCTGTTTCTATGGACAACCCTGTACATGACACTGAGTTCACAACCTGCGTGTCAAAGCGCTCCCCTTCATTGCAACACACAAAAACTCTATATTTTCCGACACTGAAGTCACAACACACACACACACACACAAACATAACCTGCGCATCAGACATTTTCCAATTTTTGGCCATTTTCTTTCTCTCTCTCTCAAATTTCCAACACTGACGTCGCAACCTGCACACAAGAAAGTTCTCCTATGCATTGCAACAACCTTGTACTCTACACTTCTTTGTTACAGCCTGCACTTTTCTTTCCTCACATCTTGCCCCACACCGCAACAGTAACAAAACCCTTATAGGAATGAAAAAGGCGGTCCAGTTTTGACAATATTAAAATGGCGTGATTTGTAGAAAGCCTTGTATTAAACTTCGATATTTGCGTAATTTTAGAAAGTTGTGTATCGAACCTGCCAGGGTGACTCAAAACCGAGCTGTCATGACACGCAAATTCCCGGTTGACTCAGTTAACAACTACACAGTACTTTGTGTTTTCTCCCTAAAAACGCTGATATGACATGTTTCGAACCTGTACATGTACGTGTCTTTCTTTTTCAAATTCTAGCAGCACGGGATCTCTTTCGTTGCTGGAGGAGTCTTGTTCAATACCAAACTAGAGAAGCTAGCATAGAAATTCCTTCCATTGCTTTCAGTCGAATTAATCGAGCGGGCTTTGTACCACTAGACAGATGATTTGGGGAAAACCATCGGGTGATACATGTGATGCTAGAGGTATATACGTCTTTGGTGCCAACCAAAGCCACATTAAACGATCCTGTCCTGACATTATGACGTGCGAAGGCTCAAGTTATGACACGTACCTCGAACTCCCCGAGTGTGTACGACCTGTTTGGACAGGACACCAACTCCTGCTCCCCGGGGCTGGCCCCGTAAGGGAAACCCTGTGCAGAAGACCCAGCGATAATGAGTTCCCTTTTGCTTGCGCTTACTCATGCAATATGCAAACGAATACACGGAAAAATACAACCAAACAAACGAGAAAAGCACAAGTTAGGAAACAATAACTAAAAACACATACTGCTACACACACATACACTCACACACACATACACTCACACACATATACACACACACATGCACATACACAGATATGTGCACACACACATGATCACACACCCACGCAGTCTTACACACCCGTGCGTGGTAGAAGAGCAAGCCTGCTGCTGCCATGGCCAAAGAACTGCGACTCTTGCCCGTCCTGCAGTGAAAGACGAAGGCGTGGTTGTCTTCCTTCCAGGCGGCGTCCGTGTTCAAGTAGCCGAACAGCAGTCGTTGTATTGCGTCATACTCCTGCACAGAGAACTGACCGATCGTAAGACTGCAAGTTGTGAGACGGGGGCCTCGCGCTGCTGGCACTGGTGACAAGGTCTAATAATAGGGACGTGTGACAAGCTCTAATAATAGGAACTAGTGACAAGCTCTAATAATAGGGACTGGTGACAAGCTCTAATAATAGGGACTGGTGACAAGGTCTAATAATAGGGACTGGCGACAAGCTCTAATAATAGGGACTGGTGACAAGGTCTAATAATAGGGACTGGTGACAAGCTCTAATAATAGGGACTGGTGACAAGCTCTTATAATAGGGACTGGTGACAAGGTCTAATAATAGGGACTGGCGACAAGCTCTAATAATAGGGACTGGTGACAAGCTCTAATAATAGGGACTGGTGAC
>SMGT01012133.1:83084-124231 GCA_004794575.1 Lanistes nyassanus | reverse complement strand
GGGGGGGGGGAGAGTATCATTAGTAACATATCATGTTAAGCCAGAGTGAAAAAACGAAAAGATTTCAAAGGTTTCTTGCAAGATATATAAAAGTACCTGCTGTTTAACGATCCGCCCATTTTCAATCTCGCTCACCATCAGCTGAACGGCTTTCAGTTTCCCAACATCGTGACACTGGCCGCTGCTGTCTGTGGTCTGGCTGTCACTGACAGAAACATTACCAGAATTGTTACGAATGCATGTTGTCAGGGAGACACAATTCTTTTAAATATGCGCTAATATGTGTTAGTAAGCACACATGAAGTGTCAGACATATGAACAGCCAAGAACCATCTGGTATATTGTTACGCGCACCCATGCACCCACTCGCAGGAGGAATGGATGGAGAGGAGACAACACAATGCATTCAGTTTTAGCATATGATAGGAAAATGAAGGGGTCAGTCAAGTTATTCACACATACCCCTCACTGTGGAATCCACCGCGTATGTGTGCGAACAGCAGACAAGCCATTGTTTTCCCGAGAGTGCTGCGCCCCTTCCCGGTTGCGCAAATGAAGTAGAGGGCTGGAAACGGCAGGTCTGCCTTGTCAAATAACTCAGGATTTTCCTGCAGTTAAAGTAAAAACTGAATTAAACACTGCGCATGCCTAAAGCACACGTACAAAAATGTACGTCAGTTTTTAAATATAGTTTTTTGAAAATAAGTTTCACATCTTCCCTGACGATAGTTTCACTGTCCGGAAATGTGCGTTTACACAAATAGTACATCTCGAGAAAATGCGGGTATCTACGGGAGATACAGCTGCATTCCGTATTACGTAGACGCGGATTTTGTTCATCAAGCTTGTTAGGGCATCAGCAATTGTTTCTGTATTTCACAGTCTTTTAATTAATGCTGACCTCATCTGGTTTATGGCTTTCGTCTCAATTCAGCAGGTCTGCCCTACTTTTAGCCATCCCCATATTTGTCCCAAGTGTCTCAAACGTTTCGGCTCAATAAAACAGTGATCTCTTGTTCTAATCAGATGACCGATTTTTAATGCTTGTGTTGGGGGGACTTTTACGCAGACTTACAAGAAATCGCTTCCCATCTTTGTAAGTGCACCAATTTCTCCCTCGAGTGTTGCTCTGAGCGAAGAGGTAGCGATTGTCAGAACACGTGAGGATAATTTTTTTCTCTGCAAAGCCTCATCAACGGTGAGGCAGCAGCGACAGCTTCCTGTGCAAGACATTCGGCAGGAAATAAACTCGTTCTGAGGCTCATCTTCCGTCTGAAAACAGTGGCGGTGTCTCTTTGCCTCGGGACAGGCACAACTGCCATACAGACAGCATGTCAGGATTCTCTCTGCCGTGGTTTGTGTTTCCAACGTCAGTGGTCGGAGATGCAGACAAAGAGGAGAGAGAGGGATGGAGGGAGGGAGAGCGAGAGGGAGAGGGAGGGAGGGATAGAGAGAGTACCTTGAACGGCTGAAGAAAATCGTCTACTGTTTCATCTGATGGAGCGCAGTTTCGAGGAAAGCTGAGTCGATAGTACCTGTGAAGAAGAAAACGATGATAACGTCATACTGCTTAATACAATAAAATCGTTGTTCATTAACGTCAAATCAGTCACGAAGGGCGTCTCATGACGGGGGGAGGGGGGCAGGAAGAGACAGGGTGAGGAAGACTACTGGGGGAAGAGGGGATGGGGGCGGACGGCCAGCCCTGTAAATAGGTGCAACAGGTAGAGAAAGGACACATGCTGGACAAAGGATCCAAACCCACCAGCTTCTCTTTCGACACCAAGCACATGTTACCGCCAGGCCACAGGCCACCAAGAAGAAGTAAGACGACGAAAAAAGAAGGACGATAAAGAAGGACGAAATAAAAATGGAAGTTTTTTGTCTTGGGGCAACGGTGGCACACGGACGGACAGACGAACGGACGAACAAATGGGCGGACTGACAAAAAGGGAATTAGTCGTGGTTTGTTTTCGAAGTCTTCTAGAGACCGTACATTTCCTGTGACTACCTCAGCCATTCGCCACTGATGGCGGTTTGTTCTGCTACCACCCCTGTGCTAATAATTGCAGTTTTCCGCCCTTCTGCTGAAAACAGGGCGTTGGTCGGACCCCGGGGCACGGGAAGTGAACAGTGCGTGTATATGTCGTCTGATAGGAGGACAGGACGGCAACTTCGCTTTATGAACACAATGTACTAGTTTGGGGTAGATGCCAGGAAGGTTCACAGAGATCTAGGGGGCAGTCAAATTAGCGTACTATTTTACTTCTCACTAATACGATCTCACCCCACCTATTATTCATTTCATTTCTTTTATCTTTCCTTCCTTTCTCTCTTTCTTTGTTGTTTCTTCTGTATTTACCTGCCTGCCTGTCCGCATGTGTCTCCCATACATACACGTATGAATACGAAAGACTGTACAGACACAGACACCCCTCATCAACTTTAGTTGGTGCCTGTCCTTGACGTGAGTTGTTTTGAAGAAACAATGTGGTACTTCTGGCTCTGTCTAACCGTCTTTATGTTTGGTGGAAGCAGCACGCAACACGCTAGCGCGAAGTGACTGTGGTATCACGCTTATGCTGGTGTTGCTGTATTGAGTGCCTCAACATGGCAGTCACATGACTAACATTTCTTGTTGCAATCTGTGACCCTGAAGAACCTTCGTTAGACAGTGTCTGTTCCAGCTGGACGTAACACCACAAACTTCAAGTTGTACATACGGTTTAGAGCAGCTGTTAAGAGAGAAAATCTTCCATGATCGATGTGATTTTGAAGTTCAGCTTAAATAAGGATCCCCACAATGAGGTCATGGATAGAAGCTCACCCTTTAGATCTCACAAAAACAGATCTTAATCAAGCCGGAGAAATGAGGTCTTTTAAACTTTTTTCTTTTTCTTTTGTTTTTTTTACCTATTCCTCTTTTTCTCATTTTTTCTCTCTGTCTGTACCTGATCAGAAGTTAAAGAACTTACATGTATTCTAGAATTTTCTGGATTTTAACAAAGAAGATGGTGACAAAGATGACAACGATGATAGAGCTGAACGTGGGCTGATGACGAATTCTATGAAAAGCTTAACGAAGTCGGTAAGACAACAGTCCACCCCTTGCCCGTTTAGTCCTTGTTATTTATTCCTCTCGGCTATGCCATGCGCAGCATGGATGGAACTGATGGAAGACTACAGTTCATGCAATGAAGCGTGACCTAGTATCCTTGATTAAAAAAGGATCCGTGTTCATGCCATGAAGACTTAGCGTTGACGTCGACACCTTGATTAAGGTAACGCCGAGCTAATGGCGAACTGGAGAAAAGCTTTCTGTTTGGGGGCACTGACATCCGAAGGGTTAATTTTGCAGTTGCATGAGAAACGGAAACTCTATCGCTCATACTGTCCGAGTTTGTTCGCCTGAGAGTGTCTTCGCCCCCAGAGGCCGTTTTTACACATTTTTGAGACCGTGTTGCGCAGTTAAGGCGATAGTGTGGGGAGGCGCTAACTGGAATGTGGTGCACAGCGGTTAGAATTCAAGACCGTGAATCTATTTGATATTTGATTTTGTATTAAAAACGAAATCTTACAAAATCGTGTTATATGAATTATTAATACCAGTAAAATTTTAAATGTGATCATCTACGGGTCTCCCTCTCCCTTTTGAATCTTTACATCCCTTTTAGGGCCTCCAGACACAAGTCAGCTGACTGTTCGTAGCTCTCTCCCTCCTAAACTGACCCACGCACTTGAATGAAGAGAAAGGTCTCCCCCCCCTCACTCCCGTCTGAGGTATTTTTCTGGTCATTTAAAAACAATTTCACAATCACTTTGGAAATTTAACGTAACATGTCTCCATTTAGTTGTTTTAACTGACATTTCATCATTGTGAAGTAACCAGTCACATGAGAAACAGAAGAGAAGAAAAAAGGGAGGAGTTACGCCATGTTGAAGATGAAGAAAAAAAATCGAGGATGCTAATCGACACAGACTCCACCCAGCAGCACATCATGGCCACTCACCGAAGGTTGGGTCTGGCGAACGTCTGACTGCAGTACAGCTCTGTGCTCGTCACCAGATGATCCTCCACAGTCAAGGTCACCATCCGGGGCTCCAAGGACAGCAGGTCACGTTCACTGCCAGACTCCGAGTAGACATAGAAGCAATTGTTTCCGCCGAGGCTTGCCAGATTGACGATCTGTTGGCGTGCAGAATGCCCTGTGGTTACTTCGTACTCAAAGCTAGCTTGTCACACGGAGAGAATCTGATTAGCTTGTCCTAACCATTCGGACTGACATCGTCTACTCGGTAATTCTGATTGGTTAGGCTTGCCTTAAACAGTGATTCTGGTCAGCGTGACTCACTCGGTGATGGACTTGTCCAATTAAATGATTCTGACTGATTTGGCATGTTAGGAAATTTCTTATTAACAACTTTTCTCAATGACTAACTGCTTTGTCTACTTTCAATATTCGCATTGTCTAATCTTACTCGGTGATCCTGTCTAATTGTGATTACCTGTAACTGTCATTCTCAGTGCTGATGACTAAATGATTCTGATTAGATTGTCTTACTCAGACGAGTTTTTTCAATATTATGCACGTAGCATTAAACGAAAATTCGTTTGTACATCTGCTCAGCTCTACAGTAGTTCTGCTAGTCTCTAGAAAGGAAATCAAACCCTTTGCTAAGATATGGGACAATTCCTGTGAGATAAACGTACATTGCAAAACTATGGGGGCTCTTGCTATACACTCTTGTTAAACTACATCCCAATCCTTTGAGATACCCTGAGAAAACAGAACAAAACATTCAGTATATTCTGCTACACTATAAAGCCGATGAGATGACCTTCTAAACTAAAGGGCACGCATGTGAGATGTCCTGGTAAACTACACGCCAAGCCTGGTCAGTTTCCTGGTAACACTAAAGGACAATCCTGAAAAGCCCCCCCCCCCTCCTAAACAATAGGACAATTCAGAGAGATTCACCTGATGCTCTCTTGAATTCTGCATCTAATTACAAGCAAGTGATCGACTTGCGTACTTGCCTCTTTACGAACAGCAGCCTCGTTTTCATCAGCTTGTAAAGGGGTCAGGTCGGAGTAATAAAGGCGATGAAGTTTGTCTCCATGACGTAATGAATGAGGAATAAAGTCCTCTTGTGCGCTGGGAAATAGAACAGGTTCCTGTCTCACACTGAAAATGAAGATTACCTACAAGGGAAAGAAAAATTACAATGTCTATGTATATCGGTAGCTACAGACAACGTACAACATCTTACTGTTTTACGCATAAAATGTTTTCACGTCAAGAAATATTTACATTCCATGCTAAAAGCAAGCCTAAACATGCCCAAAGGTGCGCACACACGTGTAAGAAGGTATACCCAGCAAGTCCAGGTGTAACCAGTATTGTGGATCCAAAATGGGCGATTTGACCTGTATGATCAGTGACCGAGACGGTTTTGGTCGAGTTGTCTTGTGAACGTCTCTAAATCGTCTTTTGTTCGTTTTCGACTCGTCTCGTATCCCTATTCGAGTCACTCCGAGGCAGTGGTCAACTTGCGTTGGGCTCAAGCTAGAAAGTCGAGCTGGAGAGCCAGTTCTCGAGCTGGAGAGTCAGTTCTCGAGCAGTAGAGTCAGTTCTCGAGCTGTAGAGTCAGTTCTCGAGCTGGAGAGTCAGTTCTCGAGCTGTAGAGTCAGTTCTCGAGCTGGAGAGTCAGTTCTCGAGCAGTAGAGTCAGTTCTCGAGCTGGAGAGCCGTCGACGTGACTGAATGCCATAATGGCGGTCTGCTTTGTAGAACCCCAACGGCGGGGAGTTGCAGAATATCCCTCCAGATCACAAACTGATGGAGCCTCACCAAGCCGGGGTGGAGGGGTGTGGAGTCGCAAGCAAGGACTTCAAACCACTGTAGGTTAGTACTTCAAACACTGTACTCTTCTCTCACCGTTAGTAAGACCTGAGTCTCTGAGACATGAGAGTAGAAAACAAAGTATGGCTAAAATTAGCACAGAAGACCGTTAACTAGATTTATTGCTTAGCGACTGTGTGAGACGTCAGGCTAGACCACGAGCTACTTTGTCAACTTTCTAGAAGCCCTCGTCCAAATTCAGACTGTGGTTATCTTCGTCTTGTGACACATTTTACGATGTCCAGACGTCTGCTGACAGCTCCATTCCATGAAAACAGTCGGTGACGGGCGCCTCATGAAGAAAATCGTTTTCGCCCTGACAATAGATTCTTTCCTTCAGCCCCATACAGAGCCTGCCTGTAGCAGAACGGCAATGATACCAAATTGTCTTTTTTGGCGGCTGTTACCGCAGTACTCAGTCGTCGGCATTGTCGTCATTAGTATCTCCGCCGTCCCGATCATCATGGTCATCACCAGCGTCGTCATCCCTCTCATCATCATCGTCGTCGTCATCGTCATCAACAACAAAACCCCCATCACAACAGCACCCAGTACCATTACATGTCCCGCTAAAACCAGAGAGAGATTCGCATCTGCGCTGCTCTGCGCAAACAGGCACAATACAATTTTCTCCTCAAGTATCAAATTTATTCTGCTTCCATTCTACAGCTAATTTTTTCTTTCTTTCTTTCTTTCTTTTTCTTTTTGTGCCTGTCTATTTTTATTTTCTGTTCTGTCTTCCTTCTTTATTCTCTACACTTTTCTCTTCTTTTTTTCCTTTCCTTTGTGTTTCTTTCAATCTTGCTTGCTTATCTAGTTCGTTTCTTTCTTTCCTTCCAAAACATTACACCTCAGGGACATTCTGGGTTTTTTTCGCTCCATGTCTCTCTCTCTGTCTCTCACTGGAACGGAGGAACAATGATTTGCCTAGCAGTTTCGCATCATAGCTTACTATATGCATCCAGGTCTGGGTGTGCGCGTGCATGCGTGTATGTCTGTATGTGTAAGTCTACATATTTGCTGGTATGTGTATCTATACTATACTCTTTGACGCATGTAGTATTTTGATTACTTTACAGTAGTACAATTTGTATTGTCTGTGTATATTGTTTTGGGCACTTTAGCCTTCTGTGTGGTGCACTGTGTTGATAGCGCATCGCTTTGTCCTACTGCTGTGATTACTTGATAATTTTAACCATTCTGTGCCTATATCCATTGTGAACTGTGTTTCTCTTACATGTTAATTTGTGATTGCATCTTTGAAATGGGCCAAACACCTATTTAATAATAAAAAGTTCAAGTCTTATCTCTCTCTCTCTCTCTCACACACACACACAGCAAAAGGTCGCTGACCTTGTGCCCATCTTTCTTCATCTTCTGGAGAACAGCTTGAAGCCCATCGGAAGACGGCTGACCTGAGGCATAGACTGGGATGGCATGAGATATCCGGTGAAAGTTGGGCGTCTTGAGTGTCTTCAGAGTTCCCAGTTTGTCCACCCGCTCAGACACCTCGCTGACCAGAAAACAGCTACCCTGTGACACGGACAACGCGCTGTCAGCACCTGTCACAATCACTGTGAATCGATCTGGACACCTATTTCTATTGTATTCCATCGCTGTGTAAGGAAAATGAATAATCTGACAAATGTTAGGAGAGCGGATATTACAGGATCGATCGCCAGTTCAGAAAGGCAGCGAAGTGACAGGAATGAAGCCAAACACACGAGTCTTCTGGTACAGTTTTTTTTTCGATCAACTGCAAACGAATTACTGGACAGAATGTATTATTTTTAAGAATTAATAAAGATGTCTCAATAGAAACATCAAAGACAATAATAGTATATTATGTTACCTACACCTTCTTTGTTTAATTTGTAGTGATTGGGTTCAAATGGCAAAGACCTTTCAAACGGACATTTCAATTAGTTGTTACAGATCTAGCAACTGGACACACACACACAAGCACGCACGTATATATACATATATAAATAACCTCCGGAAATACATATACAAATAACCTCCGGAACTAATCAAGGAAAATAACCACAGTCGTGAACAGCAATTACATCACCACCACCAAGTTTAGAATCACCAAATCTACACTTGTAGTTAAGCATGACACAGACATCGCTAGTGTTGTTGTAGGACTTGACATTCTGAAGTTTGTGCACAAGCATATCTGAAATACAAAGCAGCTGTCAGAAGCAGTCATCTACATAAAGTGCAATGTTTGTCTCATTGTCACCAGCTTGTACCCGGAGACACATACCAGGTGTCTCAGGAAGTTACCTGTTACTGGACTGAGGTCAGATTACAGCAGGTTTTCTGTACGTCTGGCGAGATGCTGCCAGAAACTAGTCAGCTATAACAGCCTCAGGGACCAGCTAGAACCCTAGGGGCTCACCGTGCTGCCGCCCCTTGAAGGTAGGTCACGTGCTCCTACACCGACAGACATAAACAGCACGGCTTCTCCTCTCTCTTCCGTTTTTTGCAACTTTCTTTGTAGACGTTCCTCGACGCTATCGTCTCTAAAAGAAGTGTAAAGTATTTACTGTCGCTCATCAATCGATTCTCCTTGGGCGTTGTGAATAGAAACTATCAACACAGCTGCTACTTTCCGCAAGCAGTTGTTGACTTACGTGTGGAAATGCGATGGTTTCTCGGGTGATCACTGACCTTATTATTCGCCTGCTTGTGGAATCATCGCTTTAGTTTTCGCCTCCTCGTCTGATCGCTATCTTATTATTTGCCACCGAGAAACGCCGTCACTCGTCGCTAAGCCCGTTATCTATGACACTGTTTACTTTCCTCGCTTGCGGAAGAGATTTTATGAGAGACGTTGTCTACACCTGTCAGCTACCTACTCGGAGAACTATAGAAAAGCCACTTCAAATGGTTTTGGTGATTTCTTTTCTCTCCGGAAAAGGCGGATGGGGGCTTTACTGCACGATCCACCAATCTAAATACGTCGTCTTCGAAGTATTTCTGAGTGTGTTAAGTAAACGTTCTAAACACCAGAGGTACTTATGAATGTGTTAAGTAAACGTTCTAAACACCCGAGGTACTTGTGAGAGTGCTATGTAAAAGTTCTAAACCCACGAGGTACTTATTAGAGTGCTATCTAAAAGTTCTAAACACCCGAGGTACTTATGAGTGTGTTAAGTAAACGTTCTAAACACCCGAGGTACTTGTAAGAGTGCTAAGTAACAGTTCAAAAAACTAGTTGCGAAGTACCAGACTTCGTGGACAGATGCAATTTTACGCAAGACGATGTCTTTATTTCTTCTCAAAGCTGAAATCACAGTGAAATGAAAGTTTGTGTTTTGTAGTGTTCTCCAGGCTGTACTGGGTTTCCTGAATAGGTACAAAGGCACCTGACGTTTGGGGAATGTACAGATGGGCTGGAAACACCAGCAGTTTAGCCACACATCTGATGCAGACTATCCAGCCACAGACCACTCCCCTCTCTTCCTCTGATAGAGAAAGGACTAAATGTAGTCAAACAGAAAAAAGGCTTTGATCTGAATGGCAAGATGTATTTTAAAAAGGAGGGCTGGGGGCAGGAGCAAGAAGATACCTGGCACAGTCGTTATTGAAAACATATTTTAAAGGTCAAAGCACTTTACTCTTACGCGTTTATTTCTGTGTGGATCTGGCTCCGACTACAACACCTTCCAGTCCGTGGTCACACCGCGGATTTACGTCAGGCGCCGTTGGTACTTGAGTACCGAAAAGGAGGGGAGTGACAAAAAGGCGGGCTTTAGTCATAACCTGTGGGTACTCTTATATGGAAGGCTGCAACGGTCCATCAACTGTTCTAGTCAGTCACTCCATCCATCCATCCATCCATTCTTAAAATGACCATGATATAGGAGCAACTTTACCAGATCAAAACCTATTTTGTACTCTAAAGAGTGTTGTCTCCCACATAACTAAAGACATATATTGAATTTGGTCAGATTTTATAAGAACTATATGTATGTATGTATGAATGTATGTATGAATGTATGTATATATGTATGGAAGAGTTTCAGTTTAGGTCCTTGCTGCGTTCTCTCGACACAGGTTATGTTCTGTTAAGAAGCACGGTTTCTTGATGTTTTGACTGCCGCGCGATCACCGAAGACCTAGGAATGTCCACACGTCTGAGCGATGCTCGCGTTTCTTGGCGTTCGGTCGGTTTAATTTACCTAGGAGTCTTACAAGAACACACCTCACAACGCATTTGGCTTCTCCTACTGACTCCCAACGTGTTTTCTGACTTGTTCTTTGGGTGTTTGGTGATGGTGGGGGTGGGGTGGGGGGAGTGGGGTGACGGGGTAGAATCCTACAGGAAAGCCGAAAGAAAGCTAGATTCCCCCCTACCCTCCGCCACACACACCAAAATCTTTGGTTCGGATCCTGTTTCCAGAGCAAGAAACATCCTTATGGAGGAGACGCCTTTATACATTACAATGCTGGCTTTTGGTCTTATTTCTCTCTAGGCACAAAACTTTCTTCATCTGCTCCGCGCCCCACCAACAACCCGCACGAAGACATCTATAATTACAACTTATAGAATTATCTCAGCGTGTGGAAAGATTTCGTTGTTGATGCGGCAATAAGGGGGAAAATCACAATTGTTCTGTGGACGTAGAGATACACTTAACCTTTCAAGCAGAGGAGAATTTAAAGACAGCATTATTCTGTTTCTAAAGCGTGTATTAAGGCACAAGGATGCAATTTTGAATGGTCACAGAAATCTGCGGGTTGGGCTATAAACCACCAAGGTTTGACCTCAGTATGAAGAAGACAAACAGACGCTTTAGGAAATCTGGAGTGACTGTCAGTGGCGGTAAACATTTCTTACTTTAATCAGGCTGTCTGTTGTAGCTGGTCTGACGACTTGTTCTAAGGGACAGTTTGGAGGGAAAGCATCAACATAAGGCTATGCTACAACAAAACTACGAAGAAAGACTTGTCCTGCCTGCTTCCCTTGGGAGATGCCATCTGAGCAAAGATAGACTGATTTAAATGTTTCAAATTTAAGAAAGATTTTACTCCAAGCGGCAGTCACCTGTTTTTCTTGTTAATTTAGCTTATCAACGTAGTTTGCTGTCTAAGCTGATTCTGTAGAACTCGAATTTCGCGCTATAATTCTATGTTAAGCTGTGGTTCCTAAATTACTCCTCTCGGATTGTTTGTGTTACTTTATACAGATTTTGTTATGTTCGTCTAAGTCCACTAGCTGTTGCTTCTGACAGTTTTCAATATTCTGTGGGCAGCGTTCTTTCCAAACTGCCTTCAGCTCAAACAGGTTTTATTTGGAACAGAAAGTAAACAGATCGTTTATCATCAGAATTCTTGAAATTATTTTGTGCAAAAATATAGACAGAGCTCCTTGGGATTTGAAAAGATTATCAATGCGCCGACCAAAGGTTTCAAGGCTTATGCCAGGCTTTAGATTTCCAGACAGCTTGGAATTACTTTAAAATGACCTTGACAAAAATTAAAAACGTGTGCTTGGTTTTAACTCGTGTCCCACTGTTCGCCAGCAAATGTAAGTGACAAGCATGTCAGTGCACAGAGGTATTGCTGAGCATTTTTTGATGCAGGAAACCATTTTGCTCCCCCTCCCCTGCTGCAAACAAACAAAGGAACGAACAAGCAAGTAAGCAAACAAACATGCAATGCGTGGAACCGGCCACAATCTTCTTTCTTCAAATTCGGAAACATTATAACATTTTTTGAAAAAATCAAAGCTATCGAGGTCACAGAAACAGTACATTCAGATTCGTATTTGAAAATGGTTTTGGGGTGAAAAGATCTATAAATACGTATAATGGAAACAACATTTATCCCTTCGTCATGTTCATGGTTTCTGGTTTCCATAGTTCCAAGAATATTATTTTTGTATTAGCACCAGAATGCTGATCATAGCCCCGTCAAAACCTCGTCAGTTATCTTCACCATGGCACTGCCAGGCTGGCTTGAATTCTCTACCGATCGAAGCCATAAATAATGATGGAGAAAATGCACGTGCGTACAAAGGGGATCGAGGCCTGACACGGGATGTAAGAAAACACACAGGATTCGGCGGTCAGATGGAACAGTCTCTTTCAATTTAGATAGTGAGTGACATGGCAAGGGTTGGTAAAATAATCCTAATACATATTTAATAATTAGAGCTAGTCTTCAGAGGCGGCGTCAGGAGTACGAGGGGCCTAGGGCCGACCGTGACCGCGCGGGGCCAGAGCATCAGTATCTCGATTGGTGTTCTGCCGCAAACACTGACTGTCTAGACTAACTCGGCTTTCGTGAGGTGGCGCACCAACTAGTTTTTTTATTATTCATATTTTTTGTTGTTTGTGGACAACGGATTGACAAACTCGTAAGGACGACCTTAGGCCTGAAGCGCGGGACCCCCTCAAGAGCGGGGCCTGGGGCGGTCCCCCACTTGCCCCCCCCCCCCAACGCCGCAGATCCAAATGGAGGAAGGAAGCTAGGAAGACATGCAGCCAGCCAACCACAGACGGACGGAGAGAAAAACAGTACAAAAAAACACGGCAAAATTCTGCAGAAAACAAACTTCTCCCTCTCCTTTTCCGTTCGATGCACCCCCGCCAAAAAAGCAACAGAGTAACTTACAGAGAGAGAGACGGGAACAGTTTTACTGGTTCTATTTTCTGCAAAGTGTGTGCGCTTGCAACAGTAATGTTTCCCAACTCACAGCCGCAAAAAAACAACAACAACAAAAAAAAAAACCAGTGATGGGCAGAAGAAAGCCTAAAAGGATTGTAGGTAAACCATGTTACCGAGCTTAGCTTGTCAGGTCCACTAAATACCGAGTCTCTCCTTCCTGAAGACTTTTTATTTCCCTTGACAGACGTTCGATCCAGTCACTTCAATATCAGTTCAAAGTTCGCTTTTCCCATAGAAACAGCCTTCTATTGCGGCATCATAGGTCTGTCAGGAGTATGGAGCCCAGTCTGATATTTCGTTGCGAACGACACGCTAGGTAACGCTAAGTGCCAACAGTTTTTTTCTTGATGCTTTATATCCATCAAATATATTTAGTCTCCTCATCCTCAAATTTCCGTTATCTTGAGTGTTCTATGACAGTTGGATAAAATCAAGAAGTGCAGTGCTTTTCATAGCTAGAGTGCCAGCCAACTGGTCAACCAACCAACAGAGAAAGAACAAAGTCAACCTTTCAGCATCCATTACACACACGCATGCACGCACGCAAACGCACGCACGCGCGCACAAACACACACACACACAACAGACTAGCGCTGACAGTGAAACCCGGCCCCTGGCAACAAGGGCTTTATCCCGGCGTGCTGACCACGTTAGCTGTCGCAAACCAAATCACAACCCGTCATCTTCCTCACGACTCCCCCTCGAAGCTAAACATTTCCAGAGTTTACAGTCTCTTTTGCATCGCTCTTTTTCTTACATTAAACTCACCTCCCTTTTTTCATATTTTACAGCACCAAACAAAAAAGGCCCAAATAATGTCGATAACAGCGGACAAGCATGCGAAAACCAACGAGAATTTTCATAAGCAAAAAAACCCCACGTTTTAGTTTTACGCCTTAGGACAGTAATGTCCAACCTTTTTCAGCCCATGCGCCACATTAAAATTTAGCGTGATCTTTGCGGGCCAGAGCATCCTCTGACGTTGTAGCACACAAATGCCTTTCTTGGTCCCTCTCGCTAACAGATCAAGCAGATCTTTATCTGCACGGGGTCAGTTCTAAATTTGTGTTTCCATCCTTTCGAATGTGAAGGATCATAAGTCAGGAAGCTTATTTGGCTTTACCAACTTATTAAACCTTGTTTCGACATGTTTGTGCTAAACAAATGCAACACGTGGTGGGCCGGATAGGCAAAAACTGCGAGCCGGTTGGGATTTTTTTTCCAGCCCGGACAGGCGTGCGCAGAACACATTCCGTTTAGCGCAAAGACACAGGCTTGACCTTATACATGAAAACAGAAACCCTACCGAATACCACAACCTGGCTCTACCCCTAGCCCCCCACCCCCTTAAAAAATCGTAAGCTATTATGGGTTTCGAACCTGTGACATAACCGTGAAACCCAAGGTCCTTACCAACTCCGCTATGAACCACTACGGAGTGGCCTCTTCCCTGTAACAATAAGAAGTCACCCTGTGTAGAGGTCATGGCTTGACCTATAATTGCTGTTGTTGTGGCTAGGAACTGCCATACGGATGCGCAGAGCATTTGGTACGCTGCGCATGTGGGCCCCGGCTGAGGGCAGAACTCATTTGGGGAAAAATATTTCGCGAGCCGGTTATGACCCACGGGCCGTAGGTTAGGCATCACTACCTTAACAGAATACTTCAGTTGAAATTTTCCTTTGGCACCAATCTAAAGATTCATCTGATAGAGAAGGGCAAACTAGCTTATACATGTGTCCTATATTTACAGTCTACATTTTAAAGGGAAAGATCTCTCTTTGCAAGCGGTTTGGAGTTCAACAGACATGCGAGTTATGCAGTGCGTAGGTGGTGCTGCCAGCTACATTAAGAGTCGTCATTGACGGAAATACAAATTCAAGCAGTAATTTTATCCCACCCCTCCCCGGGATTCACAGGGGACTATCACAACGATGCTGTTGACTTTAGCTAGTCTTTGTAAAATCCTTTCCCTTCTTTTTTGCATGCAACTCAGCCCTATTTTCTTACCGTTTAAAAAAAGCAAGATCCCCGTATATGGTTTAATGTGATGCAGTTCGACTTGGCAACTGTGGGCTTTATTAGGAAGCTGGCCTTGTAAGTAGGTTTCACTTTCACTTGAAACATGGGTGCCGAAGACGAATTTGAACCTTTATGACGTAAAAGAGTCTTTAGTCTTAGCGAGATGCGCGAATCCTTCATGACATCGAAATAACACCTCTTTGTATTTAAAAAAAGGAGCCAGCAAGACTTTAAGTCAATGGGAACAACAGGTTGTTTGAACCAAATAAAAGGACACACCCACACCACATAATTAAGTCGTCATTGTCTATATGTAATACTATCATTGATAACCAGTGACTTATGTAACTTTCATTGTCTAATGTCTATATGTAATTATCTCTTTGCGTTTTATCTGTTTCCTTCTTGTCTTGGTAAAACGGTAACGACCCTAAACGTCGACTTTGTCTTTTTTTGTCATTTTTCTCGATTCAGACAATCTGTTGAAAGTATTTGTTTGAATAAGTTTAGATAAGTGTACGTATTATTGAAACAGATATGCTTTTCCCAAATGATCATTACTTCAGACTCTAGAAAGCATTTCTCCATCCTAGCCGCCTAGCCTTCATAGTCTTTGGCGTCAGAATGTCGGACACCACATCACTGTCTTGCGAGCTCAATCCCGCATATGTTTGTGTACGTGTACGTGCTGGGGAGGGGGGGGCTATATCTGTATATGCAAACTTCAAACCCCGAAGTAACATATCGCACTGCTGCCAAATAGGTGAAGACAAACATGTCACTAGATCAAAGTTTTTCTTCCTAACAGATAATTTAATTTCCCAGCAGTCTTAGAAAATTTCCTACTATCTAAGATTAACAAGTGACTTACGTGACTACCTTAGTGTGGCGAGGCTTTCGTGCAGCCGTTAAAAGGTAAGGAAGGATCAAAACAGAAATTCATTTCAAAGAAAGAAAGAAAGAAAGACCTTTCACGAGATCTGGTATTAATTTTAGGGGGAGAAAACTACGCTGACGTCGCATACGGAATGAGAAATAACGGACGTTCAGGCTGGGGGAAGTGAGCAAAATGTACAAGGCAACAGAGACATGATCACCGCGCACACCATTCAAAGTTATTGCGCGGTCTAATACCAGCATTTATCATTCAGAGCTCCAGATGTTGTTCGTTCACGGTTTGTGCCTTCGGCTGCAACTGGAAACATTTTCTAACCTTCTCTGACCTTTCTTTCGGCGCTACAGCATTCAGCTAGCCATTTACGCTGATGGAGAAACCAGAGGACAGCGGTCCGACGAACATTGTCTGTCTGTCTGTCTGTCTGTCTGTCTGTCTGTCTGTCTGTCTGTCTGTCTGTCTGTCTGTCTGTCCAAGGAGCTGCTTTTCAGATCCACCAATTACGCTTTTCTAGATATCCGTCATTTTTTACTCGAACCTTTGCACAGTCATCAGGGAAGCCATATGGCGGAACGGTTAAAGCAGGCTTCCGAACTCGAAGGCCCTGGTTCGAAACCCGTGCGCTGCAGCACACTTTTCCCTGTTCACCAACTGGGAAATGGTCCCTGATGGCATGGCTCGGGGATGGTATGGCAGAAAGAGAGAGGAGGTGGCTAGCCCCCTACTTACATCTACTACTTACACTTACTACTTACATCTACTACTTACAACTACTACTTACATCTAAGTTCTATTTACACTGCCGGATTTTACATGTCCAGCACCCGCTCAACATCAATGCCTGCATAAGCCGTAACTTTTGGACAACACACAAGCTGACCCTCGGGCCTGGGCAGACTGCAAGTGCTCCATTAACACACAACGGCTGCATTTTGGTAGCACCAGCCAGCCCGTCCAGCCTGTCGTGTGATCCAAGCTAGGTCTCCAAGGCGCGAGTGTCAGAGGTTTTCAATCGCGACTCCAGGCCCCACGAGCAGCGGAAAAGGTTTTCACAGACACTCAGCCCAGGCAGAACGCGATTTAATGGAATGTTAGACATCCAGCGGCACCCCGTTCGCTCTGAGCCATTTGCTGCGTTTTGTGAGTCTGCTGGTCGGTAAAACGCGTTAATGGTCGCACAGGGCTTCGGTGGGTCAGAGATCTATAATATATACCCTGTTCACCAAACCTTCCTGCGAGCAAAATCTATTAAGGCTGTAGATGAGCAAAGAAAGGTCGAGAAGGAATAAATCAAGAGGCATAAGAAGGCATTAGAGGATGAGGAAGGAACAAGGGTGAGAAGAAATGAACTTCTGACAGTGGGAGAGAGGAAACCGAAAATAAATGCGAGAGAATGAGACTAAGTTTTAAAAAAAAATCTCGTGAAATCCTAGTTGACAAACCTTTTAGAGACATCAGAACTGTTTGCTATAATTATAAACTTTTATTTATTTTCTTTTTCATGGCCTTTCCTTCGTCATTTAAACTGTTGCTTCAGCGAAGCCAATGTCTTCTAAAATTCTAATCAAAATCCTAAATTTCTCAAGCATTCCCTAAGACACGAAAAGCCAGGGAAGCCCCGAATCTCGCTTTGTCCGCCCCGGCTTGTTGAGCTAAATGGCGGACGGGCTTTTTCAAAAAGATACAAAGTAGCCGGCAATGAGGCTAAAGTGAAACCAATGGCATTTTACTGTAATCTTCCCGAACGGTAAAAAGGCGTGTCTTATAATGTTATTTAAATCTGGCTGGGAAAAGAACCAAGATGGCGGGGTAGCTGGGAGTTTTTTTTTTGCTTCTTAGTTTGGTTTCCCAGTCTTCCCTATTAGTCTCATTCATACACCCAACATTCACGTGTGTGGCTGCGGACACCCCAAGATGTATCTCTGACACGGGATCCAACCAGGAAGCCATCCAAATCACTCGATTTCTCAACCGTAATCGATATCATAACTCCACGTTTTCAATGACCTGAGCGAGAACAGAGTGGCGCAGTTACAAACGACAGCGAAAACCGTCTTCTGGCCTATTGTTCAGCCAAGAAACGAATACATTCCCGAGCAGCGCCTTAAACTGTGACTCCATGCGTTTGTGAGCGTAAGGATTTTTCAGTCCATTGCGTTTTTAGTGCGCTTGAACAACGCAAGTTTTAACCGACCAGTCCGCAATGGAGGTCAAATCAAATTTAACTTCTCTTTCCTGTAAGGCAGGCTTGTCCTCTGCTGGTTCTTTTTTGTTTCGCTTCGCGCATGCCACAACAGATAATTCTGCTTTGACTTCGCACCGTCCGTTTTTGATGTTAGGTTAAGAGTTATGTCTGCGCACTGAAAGTCCTAAAAAGTTATCTCGTCACAAGACCAGCGCATCTCCCGGGAACAAGACTGAAACCTGCAGTTTTGAATTCTGATTGTAGTTTTAGGTCAATCGAGAAGCACTTTGGAGGTTTGGAAGATAGAAGTCTGAAGACATAGAAGTCTGTCAGTTCTCTCTCAGACTCCATCGCCGTAGGTTCATGAGACTGCCTTACAGTAACGTGATCTCTGCGTGCGCACGTCATTTCCTGCTGAGTATTTCAGACTCCCGGAGACGGAAGACCCACCAGAAGAGTGAGTCGTATAAATTTTTTATTTTTATTTTCGTTTCGAGAAAACCCCGACGGCTAGCCCTGTAAACAGGTGCCACATGCAGAAATGTGTGAGTCGGACAGAAGTTTCGAACTCACGATCGTCTCCTTGTCCCGACGGCAAACACATGACACTGCCTTGCCAAGGCCACACCAGGCTAAAGTGTCTTGAAGGGCAGTGGTGGCAGAAACTGGGGGAGGGGGAGGTGGGAACCTCCATCGTCAGTAGCTGAATAAGTGGAGGGAAATACCTAGTGGGTGGGGGTCTTGTGAAACTCACGCTCAGAAGTCTAAAAATAATCTAACAATAGAAGCGTGTTTGTTAAATCCTGAAATCCTAGCTCGTGGAAGGACCTGCTATTAAACTGAAATCCTAGCTTACCAAGTGACGTGCTATCGGTCCAAAGACATAGCCAGCGCAAGTAAAGTGATCTAGCCAAGAGCCATTACCAAAGCCTGATTTCTGTCGATAAGCAATTCCGGCGCAAGGATATTTTTGGTTTTTCTCCTTCCTGCCACAACCAAACTTGGAGAACGAAGCCCTGCACAATACATACGCAAACAAACCAAGACTAGGAGGTCTTGTTGCTCATCAGGACTTGCGTTTACAATGTCTAAGCAAGAGCAAGTTGGAGTTACTGCTTACGATCTCACTAAAACGTTTTCACACTCAGGCTTCTGAGAGCACACAGTGCCGAAGTTGCAAGTCCCTGCGCAAATAAACACATTCTCCGCAGCTCTTTGCTCTTTAGGGTAAACCGCCCGGGGTGCTAACTCCCAGGTACCGTGAGCCAAGGGTATGCTCATTTAATGGTCAAGTTTTCAAAATTTCACATGATACTGAAGTAGAGTTCCCATGCCGCTTATTGCTCACACTTGCCACCTGACCTTAATGTCTGACCTTAAAGGCAGGAAGCCTTTCTACAACCGCATTATTTGATGACATGATGGCTTTAGGGTGTCCATTTCTGGCCAGCATGTATGCTTCGGATTTGGAAGAAAACAGTTCTGACGATGTTGTGCTTGCTTAGTAGTTTTTACAGGGCTACAAGGTCATCTCGCGCTAGGGAGGGCTCAGCTGTCTGGCCAGCAAACTGCTGAAGATCAACCTGTCTTCTCTGGGCAGAAGTTATTTGTCACAAGCTCCATTGCTAGCAGATTAAAACGCTCAGATCTTTAAAGAAAATTGGCAGGCACTGGCACGAGGTGAACTCTAGCGACGTTTGATAAAAACAATAGGTCTGCGACAAGGCGTCATGGGCCCATTAATTTTTTCCTTGACTGAACACGTTTTCCGATCCTTTGATCTTAGCTCCACACATTTTTTGGCCCATCTGCAGTGCTATACTAGACGTCTTAGGTGCATGCGCGAAGTCCAGCTATAAGGGAAAAGGAGAAAGATCATACTAATAGTCGTGCATGTGTCTTCGTACATGGGCAAGTGTTGAGAACCTTTTTCGTATTTTACTTTTTTTCTGGATGGGGAGGGGGTTTCCTCTTCAGGAAAGTTGAATAGCAGCAGTCTGTGGGCGATGGTTTTCACACACCAAAAGCTAAGACATTTGGTTGGTTGGTTGGTTGGTTGGTTGGTTGGTTGGTTGGTTGGTTGGTTGGTTGGTTGGTTGGTTGGTTGGTTGGTTGGTTGGTTGGTTGGTTAATCGATCGATCGATCTTTGATAGTCCGACAGTTTCCTCAGCCCACCGACTTTTTAAGTCGAAGTTACGGAAAGGTAAGATTTTCTGGGCATGAAATACCTGATAACTGCTACAAACAGCCCGTGTGCGTTGGTGCGTCCATACGTGTACAGGCGTGCATGCATGCATGCGTCTTCCCCGTCTATGCGTCTGTGCTTGGCCTGACTTAAGAAATAATTATTGATGGACTCTGGGCGCTGGGAAATTGGGAGGCGGTCCGAACTTTGGGATCCCTTCTAGCGTTCGGAGCAAAACGATGGTGGGTGTCAGGAACCAATGAAATTGCTTCATGTGCCTTTGCGTTTGCTTGACAGCGCGCATGCGCTTGTCAGGAAAGCAGCTAAAGTATAATTTGTGGCAAGGGCATCGCCAAGCTAACCCTGCCCGAAAGGATGCGCGGACGGACCGAAGCACGCGTATTTCCCGCTGATGTCACGAAGGCCGCACACACGTGTCACGTGATGCTAGGGGCACTTCCATAACTCGGATGGCAACAGGTTCAAGTACAAGAGAAAAAAGTCTATAGAATTTAGGTTTTCTTTTCTCTTTTTTGTGAAGAAACATTTCGGCATTTTAAGCCTGTGTCAACGGCTTATTATACTGATACACCCATGCCTCAGTCACATCCCGAGGAAACGTGTGTATTAGAGATGAAATCTGAATATATTATCCACGATTCTCGCTGTGTTATTCATTTGAAAAAAAATACCGCTCTGCCTTTATGGCACTGCACTATGTATGTAAGTGGTTCGATGCTTTAGAATGAAATCGTTTTGCATTAACTGACCTGGGGTTAATTAAGCAGCTTTATCGACAGAAAGGCATCAGCAGGAAGAAAATGTACATGCGACAATTTTCACCCTCCGCATTCCTCTGCCTCCTTTTCGTCTCCTTTAACGAGGCCACCTTTGACTTGTTGTCTGCACACGCTACTGATTGGTTCATGGGGGCGTGACGGCATTCATAAACTCTCAGAGAGAGAGAGAGAGAGACTAAAATCTGTGAACATCAAGCTGTCGCATTATCGATTCTAGAGTCTTCCGGCGCTTCTCTGTGTTTCGTTTTCATGAATAGATCCGACGCAGAATGTTTAGGGCAGCATAATGAAATCAAATGCCTTTTTGTTTGGGCTACACTTTTAAAGAACTATATATCCTTAGAAACTTAATTTTTTGTGTGAGATTTAACTTTGCAAAATTCCTCTGCATTTTTTTTTAAAGTTTGTTTTATGTAACTGACTCATGGAAATTAAATTTTCTTTTAATTAAGCCTTTTCGAAGTGATAAATCTTAGACTTCAAATAGCGCATCGATGCTCCGTGACCTTTACGGTCGTCGGGTGGTGAGGATGTTTGAGATCCTCGCTTTTCTGTGGGCCAGCGTCCAGAGGGCGGTCCCATCGTCTCTCTCGAGCTGCCTTGCCAGCCCTGCCCCACGGAGTCAGGCAACCAGTCCCAGCTGCCTGCCTTGCCAGCCCTGCCCCACGGAGTCAGGCACCCAGTCCCAGCTGCCTGCCTTGCCAACCCCGGCCCACGGAGTCAGGCACCCAGTCCCAGCTGCTTGCCTTGCCCACCCTGGCCCACGGAGTCAGGCACCCAGTCCCAGCTGCGTGCCTTGCCAGCCCTGCCCCACGGAGTCAGGCACCCAGTCCCAGCTGCGTGCCTTGCCCACCCTGGCCCACGGAGTCAGGCACCCAGTCCCAGCTGCGTGAAGCGGCGGAAGTGTGCTGCTGCACAAGGGTATCGAACTAGCCACTCGACCATTTGTTTCTTCTGACTTCAAAGAGAAGAAAAGGAAAGGACAAAAAGAAAGAAAAAAAGAAAAAAAACTTTTAGAAAACCTCCCAGAAAAGTCAACAGAAGATAGAACAATTCACGCTTTACAGCAAGACTAAAATCTTGCTCCCAATTCCGAGTTTTTAAACAACTCAACTCGATCGCCCTAATTAAAGATAGCAGCTGCCAAGCTAACAGGTATCTAGGAAACTGTACACGTGACCAGCAGAAACACTGTGTTCTGCTCTCCCACTCAGAATGAACGATGTGGAGACCTCGGCTGACGACGTCAATAATATCTCTATCTCCAACGTTGACTTATGCTCCCTGCTTGCAACACCTCCCTCTCTCTCTCTCTCTCATTCACACACACTCACGCGCACTCACGCACGCACGCGCGATTTATCCATCAAAAACTGTCAACTGTTGTCAATGAGAGCTTGTAACAACGACCGTTCTCCCCGTAAATTTTATGTGCATTTTAACGTGCGTGGTGGAAATTAGAACGCCAGGCAGCTCAACCCACGGCTGTACAGTTTGGTATGAATTCCAACACTGCTAGCTTCACAGCACCCGGCACAGGCACACATTGCCTATAAGCAATGGCGAAACCATGTGTCGGCATATTGTATCCGTAAAGATCTGAAGCCACATCTGACAGATGACAGACAGAACAACTCGGCGAACGACGCTGCTCAGCGCTCTGCCCGTCATGCAGTGCAAGGCCCGTAATTTAATCAAACCTGTAACTAAAATTAAAAACATTTTCTCTGCCTCTTCCAGGTCTCAGCTATTAAATTTCCATTCCAAGGGTAAAAGGTTGTAATATTATTTTTCTTTACAAAGAACGTACAAAAATCTGCTCTGCCCTGCGCATCGCATTAAGACATGCTCAGCAGGAGGAGGCAAAGAGGATTCCGAAATAATCACAATTATTTACGAAGAGTTTCTTTCGAGTAACTGACCATGAAATGTAAGAGTCAGTCAGCGTTTAGCTGTGAACATCAACGCTCCAGTCAAGAGAGAAGCTCTCGAGTTCTAGAAGCTTCGAAAGTCCTCTGTCACGACGAAGTTTTATCAGCGAGACTGTGTGGGAGGAAGTTAGGTGTGAACCCCCAAGTTAAACGACTCGCTCGTGAGCGAAAGTGGCATGTGTTCACTCATCCTAAAAAGAAGATCTCGTGCCATAAAGTGTATAATGCATTTTTAGATACGCGGGTTTATCAAGAGGCAGTCCTAGAACTCTGACAAAACTGGCACTGGTCATTGTAAATTTTCTCAAATCATTCTTTGCAAACTTCAGATATTTCAGCGAACTGTTGCTGCAAATTTTCCCAGAAAGTCTCCCTTCTTGTCCGTGTCTTCTTCGAAACACAACGGGGAGGAGGGGAGGGAGCGGGGTCGTATATGTATATGTATATGTATATGTATATGTATATGTATATGTATATGTATATGTATATGTATACACGTACCAGTGTCGCGAATGATAGATGACGTTACCTTGACGAGCGGGTGCTCAGGCATGTTGTCTCCTATGCTGCCTGTAACCACGGAATGCTTGAAGTCAGAGATATCCTGAAATTCCTCCCGGCAGTGCTTGATGATGACCGGCGCCACTTTGTTCATTCTCACCAGGCCACGCCTGTCCTCTTCAGCGACAAAGAAAACAGACCACTGTGAACCTTAAGCGGGATTCACAAGCTACAAGTCGATGAAGGCACTCTTAAAGAAGTATCCCAACTGCATGCAGTAAAGCACCAGTCTCATTTCGATGAAGTATTTCTGTATAAAAAATTCCCCCCAGAGATTTTAGCGCAAATATTCGAGCGTGAAGAATATTCAGTCCAAGTTTTTAACTAAGCTAGCTATGTTTTGTTGCGGACGGTTGGAGTAGCTTCTTACGAGTGTTTTCATCCAACTTAGTCGAGGGTTGTAAACCTTGTAAGCCTTTTACTCAGAATTTGAGTGCGCTCTAGGCAGATAACTGAAACATCAAAGCATAGCTTTTGCTGCACACGAGGCTATTGACTGAAACCTTTGCAGACAGCTTTGTTGCATGCTAGGCAGAAGACTAAGTTATTTACGCAGAACTTGGCTACATTGAACGTCACTCATACTTGGTGAGTATTTATCCAGAAGTCAGGATACTTCAAGGGCACGCAGCACAGGTAGTAATGAGTACAAACCTAAAATGAAATTAAGCAAATCCACTTAAACGCCAGCACAGTCTGTCTCTCTCGCCTTTAGACTTTTCCAAGCAGTCTTTGCTTTCACTTTTTCTATTTCTCTCTCTCTCTTCCCCAATACCCCCACCATCTGTGTGTGTGTATGTGCGTGCGCGCGCGCTTATGTAAAGTGTGTTCGAAAGTAATGGCCCAGGAGCGGCTGACTGATATTTAGCCTTCAGTGCGCAGTAAAAGAGAAACAGGAATTACGTAAACTCCGATATAAAACTAATTTAAATTGAGCTGTACGGAGAGAGCTCAAAAACCAACAGACCTGTGCGTTTGTGTGACTAAGAGAATGACCACATGTGGTTAGATGTGTTTGTCTTTGTATGTGTTTGTGTGTGAGCATGTGTATGTATGTGTTGGTTCATTTCTATATTTGTATGTGCACTCACCAGCTGCGACAGACTGACGTTTTGCCATCTCTGCAAAAATAGAAAATAGAGAAAAACACTTTGTTGAACCTCATTTGCACCCAGAGTAGTGAAAATTTAATGCTGCTCTAAGGAAGTCGCAGGTAGACAGCACAGCGCGGGACGATATCACCGCACACTGTCTACCTGCGGCTTCAGTTAAGTGTCTGTTTTAAATCTTCGTTTCGTCGTGACGAAGAGATAATTCCCCGAAACATCGAGTCCGTCTGCGTGACTTGTAGCTTGGTTCAGTTTCTCTGTTGTTAAGAGAAATGCAGACAAGTGACAGTTGTGCAAAGAGTTCTATGGTTTATTTTTTAAAAAGGAGTGGCGTGAGGATATTGAAAACGCAGGCTCAAAAGAACTGTGGGAAATTTTAAAAAGTTAGAATAGTTTTTTGTGTGGGATGAATAACAAAGTTGAAAAAGAGATAACTTCAGCAACAGTTACTTTTGATCCAAAAATGTTCTCAGAAGAATCACAAAATTCGACTCCCGAGAGCTGTAAGAAATGTTAGACTAAAGGGATCTGTAATAAAACAAGTCAAAATTAGACTAAAGATGTGGAAAGAGCTAAATCGATTTAGAGTAGTTAGAAGTGCTTACTTAGTAAAGATCTCAAAGTTAAATTAATGAGAGTTTTAAAAAAGTCAGAAAGTGAACAAAAGAGATCTGTGAAAAAACTGGACTAGAAAAGAGGTATAGAAAGGCCTGCAGATTATTTTAAAAGTCAACGTGCGCGCTTTATCGAGCAGACAGCAAAGTGAGATTTGCCACCCGAAAAATAAACGTCTGCCTTGGGCCAGTCGTCACTCGACTGCAGTTAGAATTGATACCCCATGTTTTCTCACAGCCGAGACTTTACCCCCAGCCAGTCACCTTTCGGACAAAGCGACAATTACAGGGAAATCCTTTCACTCTAAACTATGCGCACGCGTTCTCTCTTGAACTCGGCTTCCAGGCGTGAAATCTAGTTTTCCTGTCGCTGGATCCGTGCTCTAGTTTTCAATTGCAGGCGGGCATCAAAAGAACAGGACAGTGTTGGAACGTAAATAAATAGTTGCCTCATTGGCGTGAACAAAGTTCACCATTTTTTCCATTTTATTCTTCTCTTTAACTTCAACTATTACTGTAAAAATAACTGCGCAGAATTTTCAAATGAAAAACCAACAATTACACGATAAATCAAGAGAAATGAATATAATCGCAACCACACCGTTCGAAAAGGTTACTATTATGCATATCAATGTAAGTCTTCTTGTGTTCTTTTAAGTATATGTATTTCGATGGCCATTTGCGTCTATTACTCTTTATATTTGTGCACGCATGTGTACCGATTCTGAGTTTAAGATCTGGAGACGTGTACTTATGTGTATGTGTATGTAGTATTGCGCTTTTTTAACAAAACATAGAAAAAGCCAAATATTAGTCTTGGGTCCACCTACCCACCCGCCCACACATGCATGCACTCACGCACACACGCACTGTCCAGTTCCAAGTCATAGATATCCAGTACAAATATCCAGGAACTCTTGCAGAACTTTAAAAAATGCAAAACAAATAACTACTACAGCATAACAGTAAGAGTCCACGACACTTCTTTCAAATAATCCACGGGGGAAACAGGTCACAGGCGCACGACAAAACGCTTCTGGGGAGTCTCAACATCGTTGTAAAAATGATTGCATGCACACTGTAAACAAGAAGTGTTCAAATTAGAACACTTATTTTGTTACCGAAACAGAACGCATTTTACATTGGTCTAGAACGCTTTAGTGTACAACCTTTTCTGGTCTGTGTTCTCAAAAGGATTCAGTAGGCACGAAAATGTATAAATGGTTTTCTGATAATGCTCCAAATGTGTGCCAGCAGCAATTGTTTGGCCAAGTTAATTACACTAAGAACACATGTAGCACACATCCTACGTAATATTTACACACGTAGCACATATTTAGCACCTGCTTTAACACTTTTACTTGAAATTAGTGCTAACAATAGTTAGAGTGCAAACAGAGCGACACAGCTAACAAACAAACGTTCGCACCAAACACTCTTATAAAAATATCACGCAGGCAAGCGAAGAGACACGGGCCGTGGTGGAGGTGTGGGGGAGGAGGGAACAGAGAGAGGGGGGAAACATGTCGTGGTGGTCACTCACCAGAGATCCTGCTGTTGGCCTGGCGTCTGGTGTCCGCTGTGCCGGCGTTGACGCTGCCTCTGTTGGTGACCGTCAGGTAACTTCCCTTGGAGCCTCTGCTGTCAGGCGCGATGCCAGCTGCTGAAGGTGTCGCCGATGCACAGACCTCCGGCAGCTCCGGCGGCTGCGAGTTGCGTTGCTGCTGCTGGTTGTGGTGGTGGTTTTGGTTGTGGTGATGGTGGGGGCTGAGGTGAGGGTCCGACGAGTCTGGCGGCGGGGTGGTGCACGTGCTGGCGCTGCTGCCCATGCTTAGCCGCGCGGCACGACACGGCACGCCACGGACCTGGCGCTAGCGACGCCGCGCGGTTGTCGCTTCGCTGGATTGCCGCTTCGCAACTTCACCGCGCCGCGGAAGACGCGACCAGCGCGCTGACGGGTAATTAAATTTCGCGGCCTCCGGCCTGTCTGTCATAGCCTTTCGCTGGCTGGGCGACCTCGGGCCTCGTGCCTGGCGAGTGACGGCCTAGTATGGCCGAACAAATCCTGAGAAAAGCGAAAGCAGTCTAATCTGACCGGGTACTCTGTACTGCTAATCAGAATTACTTTTCCAGAAATCTGCTTGTCATTCTAACACCAGACTTGACATAATGGAAACGGGTATAGGATACCTTCGTGCACATCATCACCGCTCCTTGTCATGATTTCTTCTCTGTTGAGATCTCAAGAGACCACGCCTAGCAGCAAACTCTGATACCGGCAGCTGTTTTCGATCTGAAGCATGAACACAGCTGAGGCCTCAGTCATCGAAGACGCTGATAACGCCAGGCCTGTAGGTACGGCAGACGACAGACCTTGCAGTTGCAGCAGACTGCCAGACGTGCAATGTTCTGCTTGTGTGACGCAAAAAAAAAAAACAACCACGAGACGATTCAAAGGTGTAGACCTGACGTAGCTGACGTCATTTCCAGGGCACAGGAGATGCGTGCAAGGCACGCGCGCGACCCTCTTCTGCTCGCACTTCAGATTGGAAGGAGAATCTACACGCAACTCTAACTAGGCCTGCCTGCGACAGCCTGATCTATACTGAAAGACCGAAGACTTCATGCACGGGTGGCACCGCAGGCCCACTTACCGATACTGTGGCTTTCGTTCAGAAAAGATTCAGACGATTCCCATTATTTGGGGCGTCAGAGCATATCTGGAAGATGTTTTCACGCTTTTTGCAAACTGAGGCACAAATATAAACCATCATTTCAACAAAATTTTAAAATTGATTGTGATCAATAAACGTCTCTATTACCTTTGTAGCGTTGAAGAAACGGCTTTAACATCCGGCTTCTTGCAAAAATCTTCGATTTTTGGGTGGGGAGGAGTTGGGCCAATGGCGAAAATAGGGGTGGAAGGTGATACCCTTCATGGTCTCTGTGTGATGTCATTGGTACAGGCGTTTGACTTCAACAGTAGACGTCTCAACAGGAAAAGACGTGGAATAAAGATCAAAGTGCCATCCTAACTGCAGTAAGCTACCGTGCGTGCCAGTATATTCAACCAAAGTTTCAGTGAGGAGTCAAGCCCACTTCATACAATGAAAATAAAACTATATACAATAAATTTTAATGATTCTTCTGTTTAGGGTAAAATTGATATTGACCTTCCCAGGTTATCCAAGAAACAATAGCAATTAAGAACTAAATGCCAAAAGAAAACGCAGGATCAGATGGCTGTTTTATTCTTGAACTTGAAAGCTGAACTCCTGTTTTCATTTATACCGATACCGTAGTGCTGAGCTGAAAACAAACACTGCAGCCCCAATATTTGAAAGTTTAAATATTACACAGCCATATTTCCTATCGTCATTCTCTTTTTCTTTTTCTGTAAAATCTTTCTTTCAATATGTCATCAACATCTGAAACCTAGATCGGATAACTTTTTGTAAAGGTATGAAAGTAGGTACCCGTTTTTACCTCTCTTCTCGGCTGTAAACTGTTGTCCGAAATAAGCAGCAATGTTTGCAGATACCTGTGCTTCCTCTTTGTGTAAGCGTGTTCGGGAAGTGAATGGTACAAATGATCTCGCACAACTCTCCTGTCATTCTTTGGATCGTCTCGAAGTCCAGCCTGTGCCCCGAACTGAAACTGACCCAGCCTTAATTAGGCCATCAGGCAGACTGCTACAGCTCTTTAGTCATAAGAAATGAGAACTGGTTTTCGCCCCCCCCCACCCTCCAGCGAACTTTTACCATCTGGGTCACACGGCCCAGCCTACCTGTCTTCAACTTTCTGTCAGGAGACTTCCTGTCCTGCGCACTACACATTCTAATTATCTCGACTTTCTGTTCTGATCCGCGTCACTTGCTTACTGCTCGTTAGCCGAAGAGACGAACATCTGGCTGAACGACTGCCATAGCTGTCCGGCCACAGTATTCCTACTTCACTTTGTTAAGTACCGTCAGAATCCTTCAGTTTGTTATGACAACGCATAATGTTTTCTTTAACCATCAGATTTTGAATATCAGTTTATACCATCATCTGCATCATCTGAAGACATTACCAACATATCACATGATGGGGGTTGGGGTGGGAGTGGAGTGCAGATTCAGCTAATGTAGGTCTTACCTATGTGCTACCCAGTGAGAATGGTACCTGTGTATTAGCTGAGGATGATGCAGCTATATTAGCGACATGTTAGTTGAAGATAATAAAGCTATGTTGAAAGAAAGAAAGAAAGAAAGAAAGAAAGAAAGAAAGAAAGAAAGAAAGTGTGGAGATTAGAGGAACGGAAGGAACGTAAATAATTGTAGATCAAGGAGTAAAAGATTATAAAGATAGTCTAGAAAGGGGGAAAATAGCTGTGAAAAAAATAGTAATAAGGTGGGGTCAAGGCTGCTGTGAAACTGGGACACAAAGGGTCTCATTACCCGATTTTCCCACCCAGTGGTTGTGTGCACGGCAAGCAGCAAGGAGGGAAAGAACAGCGACAGTGCGGTGAGAAAATGCTGCTGGTGCTGACTGGTGATGGATGGTCGATGACTGATGACTGCTCATGCTGACGACTGATGATGGTGACTGATGATGACGGATGAGGAGGAGGAGGAGGAGTGACTTTGGTTTTCCTCTTCCTGCTTCAGTAAGTCTCTATACGGCATCCAGACCTGTACGCCGATTGCCTTGGATCAGGTTGGCAGAGCCACCTGTTGGTGTTTGTGGACAAATTGCGCTGTCAGCACGTGTGAGGGTAAAAAAGGCCGAACTCAATGGCAGCTGCAGCCAGAGAGAGTGGAGAAGATTCTTCCCGCTAATAAAATCCTGCAACTAAGGGTGCGGGTTTGATATTTGTAAAACATAATTTTTCGCGGATCGTACAGGAAGATATAAGACTGTAGGTGCATGGTGTTTTACTTAAAGTAGTATATCGATTATTGGCTGCATATTATAGCTCTATATAGCCATCCACCCAGGCAATTTTATGTATTAATAATTGAATTATGCAAAATCTGTCCGCTTTTAAGATTTTACCCGCTTCAGTCTTATGTCTGCCCTCTTAACCCCACGCACCATCACCACCACAAAAACTTGCGACGGGGAAACTGTAGCGTTTTATTCGGTGAGCTGGAGTTCGGGGAAGACACGACCAGATAATTCAACACATTTATTGAACTACGAACATAAAAGGATAGCAGAGGAAGGAAAGAGGTAGATGAACAAAGTGCGTGTGTGTGTAAAAGAGGTAGATGTAAAAGTGCGTGTGTGTGTGTGTGTGTGTGTTGTAATAGTAACGTGAGGTATGTCACAAATCTCAGAACAGGAAGTGAAATAACCAGAGTACAATTAAACTAATATAATTCGTAAAAACTACTTGCGGTGGATTATAATCCAACCAGGAACAGAATAATCAACACAGTGTATGTTCACACTCAATAGTGGTCCGCAGTCGTAGTCCGTACGGAAGAAGACAGTATCTAACCGTAGACTCGGATCGCAGAAACGCAAAGTTCGGTCTGCAGGGCGTAGATCCAGGAAGGACAGAATGCAGAGTCAAAAACGCTCTGAAGACCCAGCGACGCCTTCGACAGAGATTCACAGCAGTTCGACCTGGCTCTCATATGGATTCCCGTAGTACAGAGTTGGGTTTGGTACCCTTGGAGTGTCCTTGACCAACCGTCACAGGATAAACTCCTCGCTCCTCGTAGATCCTTGATTTAGAGGAACATCCAATCACAACTAGTGGAAAATGTTCTCTTTGTCTGTTCACTCACAGTCTACTACTAGACTAACAACGTCGAGTTGCAGGAACATGGAGAAACAACACTGACTACTTACGCTGTTAGGTCCTCTACACATCGATGGCCAGCATGGCCTAACAACGTTCTTGTCTCTTTCAGTAAAAACGAGAAAGTTGACAAAAGGTCTCGCCATGGAAGTGCTCAATAACTTCCAACGACGAAAAACAAGCGGATTCGGTTATACCACAAATCGTTTGATAATTTGCTACACGGGGCTAGCCCACAGCGAGGAACGTATAGCAACGGTTGACCCTTACAGCTTCACTAACTAGTAATACGTCCTCCTTCCTCGCTGCCTCCAACTAGACTCCTCGAAAAGCGTTAAAACCTCCCTGAAATCCTTTCATTTCCATGTCAACCAAACTTTCCCGCTTCTCATTGGCTGGAGCATACCGAATCTTGTGCGTTTTGATAATGAAAAATGACGTATCTTACTCCTATCTCTCCTACTTTCTCTGCGTCACTAACGTTGTCAACTTTCTTGAATGAAAAGTTACAACACTGTGTGAACTCACAGTAAAAGAAACAAGGTTCTTAACAATAGCGCTGTGGAAACCTTTTACAACGTAACAGAAACAAAAGCAGGTTTCAGCAGACACCCCAATCGACCGTTGGGGACGAATCCAGTTTTTGTCAGGCATATAGATGGTGTCTGCATGTTTTACAAATAGGTCAAACAGTACTACAAGGTCTCTGAACTCTACACGTTACTCGAATGTATGCACTTAGGGAAAAGGGTGACTTTTACCCAGTTGTACTGTAATTATTTCAGCAAGTGCAGTCACGTGAATGTGTGAGGATCATCCAGTGGTATCAAGCTTTTGTGAAATGTTTGAAGTCGTTTGAATCTTCCCCAGTGATGTTGTATTCTACACGTTCTTTAAAATTTGAAATTATTTCAGTCCCCACTCGTGATATTGTACTCCTCATATCATTTAAATATTTCAATTCACTTCTGTCCTCACCTATGATCGTACTGTTCACGTTATTGAAGAGTTTGAATTCATTTCGATCTTCACCGTGCAGGGATGTTGTAGCATGCAAATTATTTACAAGTTTGAACTCATTTTAATAGGGGGTAAGGTTAGCGAGGTGCTCTGCCCTATATGTTTTGTGAGTCTCCGAGATCAATTACAGGTACTTCTTCAAAGCAGAAACATGATGGTTGTCATTCCTAAACAAAAATACACCTACATTTGATTACAGGTAAGATTTAACTTCTCAGCATGTACTTGCCTTTGGTGGACAGCGCATCACGTGGTTGCTAGTATAAGTCTGTGTCTATGTAAAATGCACTGGAGTCGGTGTGTCCCCATTTCTAACACCCGCCTCTGCAGAACGAAACGACACCAAGATGTGCGCGTGGCGACGTCGTCAGCGCCATGAATAGACTGCGCTGTCACTGTCGAATTTTTCGTGATGTCATTGATGGCTGTAAAATTTGGCAGATAACGAAACGTCCTGGATTTTTAAATTATATAAGCGGTTTTTTGGCCTGTTTTTGTTTTACTCGGTGCAGATAATATGTTTTTCGTACTGTAACCACAGACCTTACATATACAGATACTTCACTCGGGCGATTCTAGTCTGCCCAGTTGCGTGCGATAACTCTTCACCGGGAAGAGTTATCCAGCGTGACTTGGTGTTATGGAGCAAAACACGAGCTCTAGTACAGTATCGGCTTCCAGATTTAAAAGAATACATTCTTCGGCATTTTGTTCAGGAGCTAATCGCACAAACAGAAGAAGCAAACCAGAATGCAAAGGAAAGACGTTTCACGTGTTCAGCGAGCGTATAAAGTTATACTATGGTGTTTATCTCTCAACTCCATTTGCTAATTAACTCATTGAATAACGTCAATTAGCAGCTAGTGGACCAACAGTGAAAGAAAACGTTTAAACTGGAATGCTGTGCCAATTCTGTTCTCAGTTCCCAATCCCCCCCCCAAAAGAATAGATTGCAAAAGACCAAATCAAATGTGAATGAGAAGCGATTCAGACATGCTTCTGAAGGAAGTTCTGAACCAAGGAAAAAAATGCAAAAGAATAATGAAACAGGTATTACTAAATTTCCCATATCCATTTAAGCAGTTAGGATATGTAAACATATAAGAGGCTAAACACTGACATATTTTTTAAAACAATTTTCATGCCAGTCAGTTCATTATTTCCAGTAAATTGTCAGTTCTCTAGTGTGACAATAAAATAATAACAATATAACTCTTCATATTGAGAGAAGACAATGTAATCTTTCAAAAGTGACTGTAATAACTTTATTATTGGTTGTTTCCTAATAAAATATGGCATTGTGTGTATTAAAAAATATGTAATTGATGAATGATTTATAGAAAGCATTAAAATTTAAACATCCAAGGTTTTTGCTGTACTGTTATATATATTATATTTTTTAAAACAGAACTACTGAAGGTTAGGCATATGTAGGAAAGTTGCAAAAAATCATACCACCAGCCTTGCTCATAGCAGTGCAAGAGAAACAACAGCCACCAAAAATGGATACTTCAGTGGTTACCATGAACACAATCTTTCAATGTGTTGTTTTCAGATAGGTCAGTAAAATATTCATTGCAGAGTTGGTTTGATGTGTTAGCAGATTTGTTTTAATGTCTGGAGTCACAGACTAAGGCACTGACCCATTGTTTGCTTTGCATTTGCAGACAAGTCAAAAACACAAATTTATTTGCCATTACTAATCATTCTGAGGTGTGTGTTACAATAATTTACACTAAGTTTTTGAATAGTTTAATATAAACTGTTACACCATGCCTGTATGTCTATTTGTCTTGATGTCTGCAAATATTTACCGTAAGGTAGGTAGCATCTGATTTTTAAAAATGCATTTTAGGCTGTTGTAAATTATCCCATGTTATTTTTCCCATACACAAACTCATGCAGTGTGCTGGATCTGATGGTATGGGCAAAATGTCTGTAAAAATAATACATTTAAATAGGATTATGTGTTTTTACAGTAGTTGGAGAATTTGCTACACAGTTCATATATTTGCTTGTCTGAAATAAGACAGTTATGCAATGGAGCTAACAGGAAATGTAAAATTCTAAGGAAGCATGTAAATGAATATTTACTGTGTATGTGTGCGCGTGTGTGAGGGTGTGTGTGTGTGTGTGTGAATTTTTTTCTAGGTGACTGCATTCAGGACACAACAAACAACGAACAAGCAGCAAATAAGAAAATACTGTGAATCAGAATGACTGCCTGCCTCTGTATGGCACATACTACTGTATATGCAGCTTTCATTATACCACACTTCCCACCGCAAGCAGAACAGAATTAATAAAGTAGCGCGACAATTTAAAAGCTTCGTGCTGGTTTCGGCACAAAACACCGCAACCAAAAGGGACGCAACTCTAGAAGCACGAGTTGCTTCCCTCAAGTGGGCAGATTTTCTTTTAACAAAGCGCGAACAAGGAGTGAAGTATCTGTATATGTAAGGTCTGTGCTGTAACTCACCTATTAATAAATATTCGGTATGTGTTATTTACACGCGAGAAGGTAAGAAGCCCGCATATAACCTAACAAAGAGGAGGAGGAGGGGAGAAGTTTTATTATCAAGATTATTCATAGCACAATGGTCCCTAACCCACGGACGGAACAAAGCACATATTTTTACCGTTACTAACATCTACTTCATTCTTATTTCCTTTGTTCGTTTATTTTTGATGAACTAAAACTGTCTACTGACCTTCCGATTAGTGAGTTTGCACAGAAGACCGAGCGTTTATACGGAAGTCAATGTATTTAATACTGAGCGTGCAAATTTAGCACGCTGGCTTTTTTCTTCCTTGCAGGCGAAGTCGTACCCATTTTGCCTCCTCAGTTCGTCCGAAGACTTAACTCTGGAAGTCCTTCGGGGCTGCAGAACTGCCCCGGGTTCTTCGTGAATTTTTCATTGCAGTCTCACCACAGACGGAGGAGGCAAGAGGCGTCTTCAGATCTTCCCATAATCTCGTCTTCATTTTATCGGAAACCTTGACATTATATATATAAAATCAAGACACGTGGCTTGCGAGCATGTTGGAAACGAGCCGCGACCTTTAAAAGCGAAACTCGATGCACTGGAAACCCCCTTTGCAGAGTCTGGTTAAAAGATCAAGATGTCGAGGAATTATGAAGGCGATGTGAACAACTTCAAGATGTAAATTAAACAGAAATATAATGTGTTATTGAGCAAAATGATGTTTAATCTGCTGTTGTTCTATTCGCTTGCCCAGATCGTTTTACTCTAGGTCGGTAAGTTCTCTTTGCCCCTAGAACTTGCAAATACTTTTCTTGAAGTGACTGCGCACTGAAATTTTTTTAAAGATCAATTCTTTTCCAAAACAAGTCTCCAATATTCTGTCAGGTTCTGCCAAGTTTAGCGATGTTCTCGAAAGTTCTACCGTATTCGTGAAAAATTAATCTATTGTCAAATTGCCACTTTTTAAAAGCGTCTACACATTCAGCTTTCCAGAAAATTCCAAATTCGGGGATGAATTTCTACCTTATTCTCCTAATTCTGCATTCGTATCTAACAAAGATTGTTTTGCCTCACACTGACATGAAGACATGGCGCTGAACAAATTTATGACCTCGCCTATAGGGCTGCGGTGTTATACCTCTGCCCTTTAGCAGCCACACAAATCTTCCCGTGATAACCTTTGCTTCTGAGTTTAATCCACTGTTATTTAACCGTTTCTTCCCATTGTCTTTCTTAACCGCATTCTTTTTCTTCCACCTTCTGCATTTTCTTATTCCTCCGTTTCCTTCCTGTTTGAGACTAGAATTTTCAAAACGCTGGTCACGAAAAGTGTAATCACGGAATCAAACAAAATCTGTTGGAAAGTCATCTGTTGATTTTCCAACAGTTATTGTTCTTAATTCTGATGCTAGTCTACAGTCGGGTTTCTTTTATTTGTCAGCGCTGAGGGAGAACCTTCAATGTTAACAAGAAGCCTGAGAATGTTCACTTATCTCTGGGACCTCCATGTGTTTGTGTGTATTTGCACATGCGTGCCAGATTTAACGTGAAGAGAAATAAACGTTTGTCTTGCATAAATGCAACGTAAACACACAATTTGGTGACTATTTACAATGCAGTATACCACGCCAAACAGCACAACCCGGTATGCCGCGAACGCTTGGCAGGCTTTGTGTTTTCTAAGCGGTATTAAACTGGGATACAGTGCAACAGGACGTTGCGATAGAACGCAAGAAAACACCCAAAAAGCCTTTGTTTGCGCAGCGATGTTTGCGTGCATGGGATCCCTTCTTTTATTCCTCCCAGTCGGGCTGCGCTTCAACACAAAAGCCTTTTATTGCAAGTTAATTGCACTCTAGCTCCCTCTCTCTCTCTCTCCCCACCTTCCCCAGCGAAGGCGTTTCTGGCCTAGAGCAGAATTCATTTATTAAATTCGACATTGATTAAGAATATAAAGCAATTAAATTGTTTGAATTTGTTTTTCTTTTGACACATGAGCCTATTCCTTTGACAACAACGTTTGTTGGCGGATTTGAGGCTGGAGGTGCTAGGAAGTCGTTATTTCCAAAAGTCGTTTTACGGCGTATTTTATTGCATGGGTTTTAGTTTGCAGCCTGTCAGTCCCAAGAAAAACAGATTTTTCGCGATCTCTAAGGGGCAGTCACCCGCCAGCTTCAGCGAAAAACATCGTAAGCCTTTACGAGTGACCTTGTAATCGATGCTGTGGCGGCGAGTGTAACGTTGCACGCGCACGTGCCCGCCTATATTATAATGGAGGAAGATGCGCACGTGCACATAAGCCTCTGACACAAAAAGCACGTTCGCACACTCGCATGAAAATAAGGACATATGCTCGCATTCGCCTGCACTACGAAAACACTCGCTCACAAACGAGCCCGCCCGCCCACGCACGCATCCACACACACACACACAGGTTGTCTTTCGCGCACGCAAGCACGAGCGCATACTACCACATACACGACCTAGAAATGTGTGAATTTTGTTGGCTGTCGTAAAGACCATCAAGCCAACACTTCCGCCGGTCAGCCATAGTGATATATTCAGCGTTGCGAAAGACGTGAGACAGAAAATTTGTATCTCCAGTGCTGATAGTTTAGTTCTGGAGGCTGCTTTAAAGTAGTGGGTCTCCGTGTATTTTTAGCGTTTGCATGCCCAAAGGTAGGTGTAGACACCTACAAATACACGCACACACATCCTTACACGCATGCACACATAGAAGCACGCACACGCAGACGCACTCACACACACGTGCACTGCGGGCGATGAGACCCTCACATCTGGTCTTTGTGGTGAGAATTTGGATGATGGACAACCTCATGCACAAAAAATGTTTCCAGTCACCCGACCGAGCCTAAGATTTTCCGCCGACCCTAACAATTTTTACCCTTGATGGAAAAAAACCCCACACCTACACACAAATTTTAATCCGACCTATCTCTGTTTTTGGCCTACGTTACCTGAAACATTATTGTCCTAAACATCACATAGTGACTGTCGCTGTAGACACGACATTGCAAGCAATCCACCGAAGCAACTCACCTGTTGCAGCTAGCGACTACCTCTTCCACGGCTATCGGCACCACGAATGAACTCCATCTTCCAGTAACGCACTCTGCTAACAGGTCATCGGACACATGTCTCTGTTGTTGGTAGGGCTGTGATGGTGGCGGCGGCGGCAGTGGTGGCGGCGGCGAGGTTTCAAACCGTAATGACAGCTTTAGTGACTGTTGCAGACTTTGGGAGTTTTCTCTCACTGTGTCAGAGCACAAGAAGCACAAAAAGCTCGCCTTTTCCCTGTGTGTCATCAGAGAGGACACTGTCAGCACAAGCCCTATCGCTGTCTCATCAGAAATGACACTAGAGGCACTGCTTTATCCCTTTGTCAAAGTCGCACCACCTGCTACAGGGTCAGAGATAACTCTAGTGACATCTAGTGACTTTCGCTGTGTCAAAACAGACGAAAGAGCAAGACACGCCCAACAACTTTGGAGACACAAAAATTGCGCACGAAACATAAGAAGTGTCATGCAATCAGTGGAAGAACCGGAGACAAACGCTGTCACGGAGTTGGCGGTACCATCTGGGACATGCACTATCATGGCGTCAGAGAAACACTGGGAGCACACAGCTTGCTCTCAGAGTGACTGTCACCCCTGCTGATTCGCCTGTGGGAGTAACCGGACAAAACATTATGACTGTGTCTGTCACAGGAAACCGATTTGCCGATTTGCCTGTCAAATCAAGACCTCTCGCCACGTTTAACATTAGCTATAGCAAGCCCACCAAATCTATGATTACTTCATGCGGGCGGCACAATTACTCCAGCCAGGGTAGCATCTCACATCAATTTGACCACACCTGTGGACTGCACCCTGATGCCATAAAAAATTAGTCGTCGTTGAGACTGCAGTGGTGTGTACTTTATCGTCGGACATGACTGAGACTGCACTAAATTGTCACTTTTTCACTAAAATTAGTTGTCATTCAGACTGCGACACCAGGTAGTTCATACGGAAAATACGGTGCCAACTGCATCCGCAAATCATCTGATTTATATCGGTATGTCTTGTGTTCTTACTCCAGGTATAGTCGTGACACACACATCGATTCGTGACACAGCGCCAAGAACCACCAGCTGCAGTTGTCGTTGCTAATGTTGACGGTGTCGCAAAATATTCTCTCAAGATGATAGAACTTTCTCGTGTTGTGCCAACAGCCGCCCCTACTAAAAGAGGACAGCACACAAATATTTCATTCCGCAAACAGGGCACACCCGTTTATCAGGCGTAAATGCCGAATTTTGCAATTTGGCATAATGGACGGGTGCATCTTATTAAAATCACTTCAGCACGTTTTCCAACAACGCAGTAGTTTAGATGGAAGGATGACAGTACCATGGCTACTGTGGGACAGCAAAACAGCAGCTTTTCGTATCTGTTGACAATGTTAAGCAAATACAGAAGATTGAGTGATCTCTTAGTTATTACTCACACCCAAACTCTAATTCAGAACACTCTTCTAAGTGATATATTTATGCTTTTTATTGATTCCAATTCACGTCAACAAAGATCCCTCGCTCCTGTCCATTTAGTTTAGTCTGCTCTGTTTTGTCAACGCAGCCAAAAAAACCTAACACGAGCACTTTCCTGACACAAAGTCAGCCCGGAGAAGCGCCGAGCACAGTGCTGGGCTAATCTGCTTTCCTGCTGTATGTGGGCTCTGTGAGAGTAGTCGCTCTTCCCTGCCCCCTATTTCTCCTAGTGCCAGAATCAAATCTGCTGTGCATTCGCAAGTGCTGTGTGGGCTTTCGTAGACTGCAAAGAATGCGCGTAAACCTATTTGTTTTACGCTGAACTTAGCTGTTTCTTTTCATTCCCAGCTCCTACTTCCAGCACAAAATACATTATGAATCCCTTTTACCTGTCCCACTCCTTAAATTCCCCAGTTGGCACACCAACCCCTATGTGGGTCTGTCCCCCTTCTTACTTCCTTTTCTTTCCTTTATTTCCTTCTGTACTTTAGCGGTCTCACTGCTGTTTAGTGTATAGAAATAGTAAACTATTACAACTCTGAACCCTTTAAAATGTTTTCTTCGTCATGCCGCCATTTTGAACGCTGCACAAGCATCGTGCTAGTGGCACTGTTTCCACAAAGCCAACACTCCGAGCGTCAATAAGACAGCAAATCTGTCACCGACGATGAGCCTTAAAGGGCTGAAGTGTGCTGATGTTGGCTCTTCATCCTAAACAGCAATAATATTGAACAAAATAGAAAAAAGTACAACGTTTGCGCAGTGAAAACAGCTGCCATCGCAGGAAACAAGCATTATAAGTGGCAGCGCCACACCTTGTTATGCTATGGAGGCTTTTTACTGTGGCGTAAAAGTGAAAGAGATAATGGAATTTAAGCAGTTTATCTTCCAAAGATGCAGCGATGCTTGATTCCTTTTTGTCTTTTTCTTCTTTCCGTCTTTCGCTCTATCATGCATTTCTGCTTGTCTGCTTTCTGATATGTCCTTCTGGTAGCCTGTTTATTATTTTTTTTCTCTTTCTTTTGACAAATATTATCCCGAGTGTTGAAGCAATGCAGAGGGTTACTGTTTAGGTCTCGTTGTCTTTTTCGTCTCCGGTATAAAGCCCATAGCCAATAAACTAACCCGCACTGAACAGGGCACATGCACAAAATGGCCTTCTCTGGCTACTGCAGCCCTTTTGCTCATATAGACTAGCGCCAGGGATGACACTCACAAAACAAAAGTACGTACAAACATGTGCTCCTGATGCACTTGTGCAAATATTTGCATCCACAGACAATCGGTGCTGCGCAGAAACTTTACGTACTCGCATGAACGCAACAAACACAGGCAGGCTCAAACAGGCTGCGCATGCAAAAACACAGGCACGCGCAGAAACACATACAGACTCTTGCATGCCCACACTCATACCAAATGGTTTTCTTTTTCACTGGAGATAGAAACAGAATATTTCACAGCTTTACAAGAGGTTTCCCTCTCGTTTCCATGGAAACAGATGGCAGCGTTTATTACAAAAGCCAGAAGCGGATTTTAATTTTTTTTAAAGTCGTGATTTCTGAGCCACATCGACACAGGCGACGACCTCGTCTCTCTAGTCAACACAGGCGATGCCCTCATGTTTCTCAGGTCGACACAGGCGATGACCTCATGTCTCTCTAGTCAACACAGGCGATGACCTCATGTCTCTCTAGTCGACACAGGCGATGCCCTCATGTTTCTCAGGTCGACACAGGCGATGACCTCATGTCTCTCTAGTCGAGGGCTTTCGCCTCTCGCAAAACACATTTGCGGAGCTTTAGGCCGACCTTTGCCGCCGCCGTCCTACACAGGCAGTGAGCATGCGCGACGCAGATGCGCAGACCGCCGTTGTTTACGGCCACAAAAAACAAACACTGGAAAAAGGATTGTGGGTGTCCAGTTTGATTTGTCAGTGGGGAGGGAGGGGGTGGCGAAGAAGCTTTTTAGAAGATTCAAAGCAGCTCAACAGGAAGAAGCGGAATGAAAGCGGAATAAATGCGGCGTAACGGTGCCAGGAAGGCAAAAGGATCAGAAAGGCAATAAACAATAGATTTTTGAATGGGAGACACAACAGGACAAAGAAGAGGGGATAATAAAAAGGTGGATGAAAACATGCCTTTCAGTGCTGGAACATCCACTGTGGAAAGCTGTGTGAATAAGTATATGAGTACATAGAATTAACGGTCATGTAATAATCTGTAGTACCTTTAGGAACTATATTAGAACTTATGGGCTAGGAAAATCTCGACTTGCTTAGAATCAGTAAAGCAGTCACCGAAAACCCGAAACAGTCGAAACACCGAGAGATGAGCAACACTGCGAACAGAAATAAAATACTGCCCTAAAGGAAATGGAAATACAAGTATAGACATCTGCGGGGGGGGGGGGGGG
>SMGT01012133.1:0-65575 GCA_004794575.1 Lanistes nyassanus | reverse complement strand
GGGGGGGGGGGACACTTTTGTACCCTGAACAAGATACCCAAATAGTGATTTTTAAAAAGGCACAAGATTCAAATAAGGAATGTTTTTGTTGTCTCCCCCACCCCATTCCTGTTCCCTAGAGGATGGGATCAGACAAGCAGGAGTATTCAAATTATTGAAATAAAAATAAATCTTTTTTAAATGACATTGCATGATGTCTATGTCCAAAAAAGTTGCAGAAAACAATGTTTGTTCAAACTGACAGAACATACCCAGGAAGTTGTTCAATAAATTCAACTTGTTCACAACAGCAAAATTATTAAAATACCTTTCAAAATTGGATAAACCACATGCATGTCACTATCGGACCATTTTAGTGCAAAGAAAAATCTTTTGCAGACTGTGATTAATTCCCCCCAATCCCTGCCTTCTCAAGTTAAATACATTTGTACATAATGGCTCCACAATCAGGTTTGCCATAAATCACCAGCTTTACATATGATAGACCACCATTCTAAACATAATGTGCTTCATCTTCAAAAGGAAAAAATCGAAAGTGTTATGCTCCATGTGGATTCAAATTCGTGCTAACTTTAGTTCCATCCTAATGAAAATATTCTTTGCCCATCAGTCCAGGTTCCCATATTTTCATTTTTGTCCCTAAGTATGCACTAAATGTGACTGTTTTACCCTTGACATCTGTTTAGAATTCGGGATCTTCATAGCTTCATAGCCAGCCTCCTCGGACAACATCACAAAAACATTTTCTACCCAAGGGATGTTTTCAATGAATTGCTTCAAATTTGTTCAAGGCATACTGGTATGACAGTCTGCACATGCAAAGATTGAGTACATTGTACCACTTAAAAAAAAAGTTTTTTAAAGTCTCTAATTAACAGAAAATTTCTAAAAGTATAAGTAGATTTTCCATGAAACGTTACAGCATGATTACCCTTCTGTTAAAAAATCTCATAAAAATGACGAAAGTGTTATCAGGCAACCAAAATGTCAAAAATACTAACCATTAAGACTCAGTAGATTAGCATGCCTAACACTCAATAAGTACACACCTTCTTATTGAGACCCCCTGCACTTTACAAGAGAATTATCATAATGCTTTGTTTTGTAATAAGAAGGTAAAAAGAAAACATTTACAAAATGATACAGACAGATGAACAATCTAACTGTGAAGAACAGAATTTGGTGAGGGCGATTGTGATTCTAAACATAGGGTATACTTATTTTCAAAGAACTGGTGTGATTTTGATGAACAAAAAATCTTTTATGTGCATGCACTTCCAGAATAATCGCTTCAACCATGAACAACAATAGCACACCAGAACAGGTAACCAGCAGGTAATACAGATAAATATCTTAGCTCCTGCTAAGGTGTGTGAATCAAGATCATACATCCATGTGAATTCCCTACCAGCATGATATTGATAGCAGATATCACAGTCTGGTGGCAGTATATTATTACAACATGGGTGCATTTGCAAGAGATCAATATAGCAGTACACCTGTGCGATGTGTTCAAACCGAGTTCAAGACACCATCCCCTCTTTATGTACTTGGAGGTGGCCTGTGCCATAGCTGCTTGCCACCAATACAGAGGATTGTAGGCTTGGATCTCATATCGAAGATGTCTCTAAAGGGTGGAATCTTTGATCTTTCAAACTATTCAGTTTCTTGAAGACACAGCTAACTCACCTCTTCTTAAGTGCAAAATGTCTCTAATATCTTCTATTATTTTTTTATATAAAATTGTGAAAGTCTATAATGTTCATAAATCTTCTCAGACAATGAAAGACAAAACAATTATGAGTATCTGCTTACAGTAAATTTTTTCTGAAAACATTAAGTTCACAAGTATACTGTGATCACAAAGCCTTCCGTCATAAATTAAATATTTATAAACTCTTTCGCTTTCTTTCTCATATGCACATGTGCATGCCTGCATGCACGTGCAGTGAAAAACACTTTGTTGGGAAATGAAAGAGTCAAACCGCTTGTTACCTGGAGGGGGACTGTGAAAGAGAAGCTGAAGACCATGCAAAAGACCAGAATGAGGTCACCTGGCTCTCCCAGCACCGACAGAACCAGAGGAGACTAGTTGGTGCCTTGAGCTTCACTAAAGGGAGATAAGAGAAATAACGAACAAACGTTGCGGCTGAATCTGGCTTTCTGCCTGAAGTTTGTCATGTGTCTGTATTCCCATGACTGTGGAAAAAAAATATGGGAGAAGATTTATTAGGAGTTCAAAAAATATTATCTCCTTTGATCACACAAATCTCATGTCATAGTAAAAACAACAGAACAGAATACCTGGAATATGCTGAAAGTTTTTAAAACATTTTTCACTCGTCAAAATGCGAAGTATGTCATCAGTGAACACATCTCTGCTGCTGGTAACAAGATGGGAAAAAAAGCAATGCTGCTATAATGACTTGTTGGTATAATGATGTACTATTAACAGTCACATGTGATGGTGAAATAATACTAACGTTGGTACAATGACAAAATACAAGCATTGTTGGTACAACAAAACACCAATGTCAGCATAATACTACAGCACTCATGCAGATATATAAAAGAATATTACCCATGATAATCTAACACCGCAACACCAAAAGGTGACCTTTTGATGAACAGGTAAGGAGGTATAGTTAGAACTCTTGGATGGTGTTATTTCTGAGAATATGCTATATTTAAAGGTTTTCATTACAGCTGCTGTAAAGTCTCTCAGTGCTTATAGGCAAGCTGACCAGATGAGTTCAGACTTCCATACTTTCATGTCACTGAATGTTGATGACTGTCATGCAGACTATTTTCCAGTTCCAACGCCTATATGCATCTGCAGTATAAATGACAAGGTGAAAATCATGATGTCCAGAACACTTCTCCAAAAGTGTGGGTGTGAGATAAACAAACAGACAAATAGTGTAATTATGAGACTGACTGGAGAGAGGAATAAATGACAGTGACAGGTTCGAACAAAGAAAAGAAAGGAGAAGAGGAAAATGGTGCTACACATTATGGTTTATAATTCACTGCCAGTTGTTCATATTCACACAGCAAAGCTACAGAAATAGCAAACAAATGTATAATGTTTTTAAGTATGGCACATCTTAACATCACAAGTTTGTTTCTGAGTTATAAACTCAACCTACTTTCACCAATGAGGCTTGTTCCCCTTGAGGGAATCCCTCTCCTCCCTCCCCTCTATGTTTAAATCAATATATGAAATGAGTACATTACACTGTATCAGGCAATATTTGTAAAGGTTACATGCATGCACTGAGCTGCATGCCTTCAGACAAAGAAAGAAGAAAAAAGAAGCAAAATTAAATTAGACAGAGTAAAATACAAGACACGACATAAAAATCCTGCAGTCTAACAATCCAAATATAGATCAGTTTCATGGGTCAGCAAAAGAAATTGGCCAGACACAATGGCGTGATAAAGTCCAATGAAATTTTGCCAGACACATCAGAGACTTTGCTGCTGTTTAATATGCAGAGTGTCAAACAGGACTTCCTGTTCACGGATGCCATAGATGAATATAGCTTATCGAGTACTCACTCTTTATGACATGTGACATCACAGAAAATTTCATGACTTTTCAAAAAGTAATCATCAGTTTCAACTTGAACATTTCTTGTAAAATATAGGACTGCTCTTAATAAAAATAAAGCAGCCAAAATAATCCTGGTTTAGTAATAAAATACAATCCACATACAAACTGCTTTATTATCAGTATAAGCAGCATTTGCTAAGAAAACTCTACAGTCTCTAGATTTGTGCTCCTTAACTCTTCTGAAGATTTCCTCTTATCGATGGGATACTTCAAACTGGCTAGGTCCAGCTTGTGATCACTAACAACTGTTTCAGTGACTCAACATCTCCTCTGAATGGGTAGGTAATTAAGAATTCCACCATGATATGACCTGCATGTACAGCTCACTTTCTTGTATGCCACAACCATCCAGACCTCCAGCTTAGCCTTGTTAGCCTTGTCAGTAAAGCCCTTGTTAGCAATGATGTGGAAACTTGATTTCCTTTTTGTATGCCAGCAGAGTGTTCTTCATCAACATGGCTACCGTGACTGGACCCACTCCTCCAGGCACAGGTGTAATGAAGCTCGCTTTCTTTGAGACACCTTCACACCAAAATCATCAGCCAGCATTTTCTTACAAATGTTCTAGACTGCCTATGGGCTGCTGTTAAAAGTCTTAATACTCAATGAGTCACAGATTGCATCATACTTGTCTGTAAAACATTCTTGGGCAGAACACTTTGGCATACTGCCTCTTAAACTATTTTTACAAGGCTCAGTGAAATATATGTTAACTCTAAAAAATGATAAGAACAACTTTATTTCCACTTGCAGATGTCTGCTTGCAGTTATGCACATTTCCCACTAAAAGTGTTTTTATGCGTGTTCTTCTACTATCGCAGCAAAATGTAAACTGCTTCCTCGAAGTTATGCCACATTTTACAGGAACAGCACATGGTCAAGTTTTCTCTTTTTAAGGAACTTGGAGAATTCAAGCAAACTCACCTTCGAAATCCACGTCTCCAACCAACACAGTTTTCCCAGGATGCTGTGGATGTGGTACGCGGCTGATACCAACATCAATAACCACAACACCCTCTTTCACCATGTCCGCTGTAATTAGTTTGGGAACCCCAGTTGCTGTTATGAGAATGTCTGCTGATTTTGTGAATACCTTAAGCTGCTCAGGAGGTGTATACCGATGGCAGATGGTTGTAGTAGCATCTCCTTTGGTAAAAGACAGTCAAACATTAAATGTTATCTTACAGCAACAAGTGAAATCAGTTAGCACCAACATGAGAAACAAATGTGGAAATAAGGGGGAAAAAATGAAACCATACCTCCCAAATTGCCATGTGCTGCATCACCATGCAGGAATATAGCAATAGGCAGACCAACATTTTTAGATCTCCCACAAACGACAGCATTTTTTCCAAAGGTATCCACACCTGAATTAAAGGAAATTTGACCAAATTTATCAGTGAATGGAAAAAAATACAGTGGTCTAACTCTTCTTGATGTTAGAATCCCTTTCAGAAACATTAGCTATGTTGACTCATGAGTCCTGTACTAATGTGATCATTTTATTCTTCCAATGCCCCAATCACCTTTTTCTTTTCTTTTTGTTAAATGATTTAGCATAAACAGTCTAATTTCTTTTCACAGTCTCTTGACTGTGTAAAAAAGCTGCAAAAGAAAGCTAATAGACAAGGGGAGGCAATCAAATAAAAACTCTGCTGCAGGGTGGGAAGGGAATGCTTTTTTGTATTGGTTTCCTTCAGATAGAATACTGTGTGGGTATGACCTCCTGGACTGGTTCCCCTTATAAAACTAAAGGAAATTTTACAGAAAAAAGTCCCCCAAAACCCCCTATTTAAATGATCTAATTTTCTTTTTAAAAACCTACTTGCAAATCAATTTTTTTCCCCTGAACAGCAAAGAAGCTTACAATTTACAACAAAGAAACACAAGCTTCCTTTGAGTTTTACCACTTCTCCGAATGATTTCCATCACTGCTGCTGGGGTAGCAGGTATAAATGACTTTTCATCCACACAAAAGCGCCCAATATTGAGAATGTGAAAACCATCAACATCTTTCTGCGGTGCTACGGCATCACATACAACCCTTTCACGAATGTGGTCTGGCACAGGAAGCTGCACAAGCAGCCCATCAACTGATGGCGCATTGTTCATCAGCTGTATTTCTGCCAACAGCTCTTGCTCTGTTATGCTGGCAGGTAGTCGCACTGTGTTGCTCTCAATACCTGTAATGATAAATATACCCATGTAGCATTTAGAAACATTTCTTAATCTTCTGTTAATCCCTTGTTAAAGTTACCAAATGAAAAAGTCCACTTTTTGTGACCCCAAACCCCCAAGAGGCTTAATTATAAAATCTTTTTAAACAGATGAATGAAAATGTACAACTGCTGTTAGCATACCTGTGTACTGAGCTGCTTTAATCTTGTTTGCCACATACACAGTGCTGGCTGGATTGTCACCTACCAACAAAACTGTGAGTTGTGGTGGTCTCATCCCAGCTTCCTTAAGCTTCTGGACCTCTGCCCTGACTTCATTCTTTATTTCTTTTGCAATAGTCTTTCCATCAATCAGTTTAGCCGATGATAACCTAATAAGAAATATTCAATGATACATGTACAAGCAAAATTAATTTCAAATATATAATTTATTCATAAAAATGATGAATATACTCACTTAAAGTTAAATTCTATTTAAATACTGCTGCACACCATACTGTTAGTGTTACATCACCTAAGAAAATTGGCAGCAATTTAACAAAATTATCTAATGCTAATGGATTAAATAAATTACTGCAAAAGCAATGGATAGCACTTAGCTATACACCTCAATGATTAGGTCGACAAATTATACTGTGGTATAAAACTGTTCGATGACTATGGGGGGGACAAGAACCCATGAGAGAAAATGAATTATTTCTCATTTTATCCAGTCATATGGAAAATGTTTTGTACTAAATAAAGTTTACTTTTAAAAAAGAATTCCATTTAAGTATTAAAGCAGAATGATTTTATGTTACACATTTTCTCAAGCTCACTTTTATCAGGTCACTGGATCTCAAGTATAATACAGTAAATACATTTTCAAGTTATACATAAACATTATATTCCAGACATATCATTTTGGGGCTGTAAACAATTAGGCATATATATTTATAAATATATCCTAATAATTATATAACAGTATAAGCAGTAGCAATCAAGTCACCAGGTCTCTACAAAACTTTGAATTGCTGACAAGAAAAGTAAATACTGAATAGCAGAATAATTAAAGTGATCAAATGTGTCAACTTAAGATCAGAAATATTTTCTGTCCGTGCTTTTTCCATGTTCCCAGTCTCCATCTGTTTTCCCTTACACTGGTAACTAGCTCAGCCACAAATTATTAGCACATCACTTGAACGTTTTCTCACCAATATTATGAAATTTCAGTTATTAATTTTCCTTAAATCTGTACCATCTTATCAAATTCACGGGTATTTGGTGCTAATCTTAAAATTAAAACTCGACCCACGTCTGAAAACTTGCTTCCGTTGTTCAAGCGTTTCCCACATACTGTGACTCTGAGATCTGATCGTCGTCAGTCGACTCAATGGATAAAAAGGCATATCTATTTGCACAAAAGCGCGCGTGTATATACATACACATGCACGCATGCACGTTCGCACGTATTCAAAAAAAAAAAAAGGCAAGAGTATGGCACTCACCGTACTGAAACATGATAACTTCGGACGATAGGACTTACATTACTGCACGCATTGCAGTCTTTAGAGAATATCAGCGCTGTTTGTTTCACGTTGTTTGTTTTATACCTCAACAGACGCCTATGTGCTAAAAGCATCCTGAAGCAAAAAGTACCAGTCATCTTTCATGGAATAAAACAAGAGCAAGACACAACAAGTTCTATAAGGTAGTTTCTTTCAAACATATTTCTTATACTAATCACTACGCGATAGATGATGAAAGCATGCCTCGGTGGCAGACGACAAATTGCTGCCGGTGTAACATTTTTATTGTGTCCTGTCGTGTTTGAATTTATTAGGACATTTAAATGATAACACAGTTGTAATTTAATTATTTTAAATGCTGTGTTGTATGTTATAAATCGTCTATTTCTTATCTCCAAACGTAGAAAAGACTAATCTAAAAATCTTTTTTAAAAACAGAGAGATTGGACATTGGTAGGGTGGGGGGATAAAACAAGGTGCTGTTTCTTTACATGTACCCGCCCAATACTCAAAAAGTTTAAATAACTATTTTTCGTAATCTATTGAGATATTAGTGTTAAATTCAAACAAAGTTTAAGGTTTTATCACAAATATACCATTCTTTAAAATCAAAAGTTGTACTCCGTTTAGTTTGAGATTAACACAAGATGGCTGCCCCCGAATCAAAACAAGAAGGGGGTGTGAAATCTCTCTTTGAAGAACTGGAAGATGCAGCCAGTATGAGTGCACAAAAAAATGAGCGACCACCAGAGACGAAAAGAACTCACGACCAGGCGAATGCAGGAAATTATCAAAGGGAAGCTAACAGCATCAGGGCCAAAATACTTCGTGAAAGTAAGGCATAGACTAGAATATCTCATCTGTATGTTGTCTTTTACTCTTTAATAGATGTTTATTTGCACGGTTTGGATGTTACGTGACCATGTTTATTATTACCTGTAATTTCTGAAACTCAGGTATCCGCAAATTTTCTCACTAGGAATTTTTGATGACTGTTAATAAAATCCGTTGCCTTGTAGAGTTACCGACAACCCCAGACCAATTAATAAGTTAGCAATCTTCGGGCAAATGCTAGTCAGATAATACTTTTTTGGTTCAATATCAATGATATTTATATTATCATGCTTACTCTGTTTCCAGTTAAAAATCTTATGAAAAGTTATTTATATTTTGTCGAATTAAAGATTTAGGATGACGATTAAAGAAGATACATTTGACCATCAATAATAGCTAAAGTTCGTGAAATTTTATATCATTTCTTGATAAATAATCAGTGCCTCACTTTAGCAACACTTATTACCAGTTTATATGTTACCTTGATGGTGGATGGGTGGTGGCCTAGATGTGGGTGTGGGGAGGAGGCAGGTGCCTGATGCATGTGTGTGTGTGTGCGCACTTGAAATGTGCATATTTTATAAATAAATCAGAACATTGAACCTGTCACTAATAAATTAAATTAGATTTAATTATAATGTCTATGTAAATGTAAAATATAGATCAAAATGTAAATGTAACTTCGTCATATGCATGTGTCTTATTACCATTTAAAACTTATCTAAAAATAGTTACTGAAAGAACGATTGAGACATCTTGATCAAAACTGAAGGTGGTTGAGACTTCTTGTCTCATTGGATTGTCTGTTTGATTTGGTCAGCAGTCAGACTGATTTGGGTTGGTGGTGGAACCATCTTGAAAGTCATTAGTCAAATTGACTGGCTACCACCACAGAATATGCTTGAATGCAAGAAACTCAATCAAAACAAATGAACTGAAACTAACACAGGCCAGGTTGCATGAGCACCTCTTAAATTTTTCCATGCGTAAAAGTGCATGGGAAATTTACTAAGGCCGTAAATTACATACTGTCACTGAGGAGGTTTTAGGTATGGAATGCAATCTGCCACATGTCTGAAAGCATGATTGATAGACATGTAGCTGCGTTGTGTCTCTACAGTTGTTAGTTCTGTACAAAAACTAGAGGTGTACTAAATAATCTATTTTTTATTTAGGCAAATAATTTTTCTTTAGAAAATTCAGGTATTCAGAGGGTGAAAGCTTTAAAGAGTTGCTGAGAAGATGTATCACAGTAAAATTTGCCTGCCATCCTTCCAACAAACTGTTCATGCATGAACATGTCTTAACTGTAGTCTTGTAAGTTCTCTGTTCAGAACCAGACTATAGGAGGTTCCTCGAAGTGGTGGCAAAAGTTGACTACACTTGAATCCCTTTAGCACAGGAATTTCTGGCTTGTTTGAACAATAGTGTAGAAGAACCAACAAGATAATCTGGTGTGGTTAGCTGGTGATTTAGGATTTTTACAAATTGTTTGGATTATGCATGTGCACTGCTCTAGTCATAAATGATCAAGACCACAGTCTAGAGGAATCTGTAAATACACTAAAAATGAGAGATTAACTTTGAAACATTGCTTCATATGAGGACCACAGTATCTCTTAGTTTTACTGGAATATTTGTTTATACAAAGCTACTGATGCAGTGATGGAACATTTTTCAAAACATAGGAGACAGAAAATTATATAACATGTTATTTATATGTGATTAACTTTTTAAAAAAAATCCATATACACTCAATTATTATGACAGTCTGTGTTTTGTTCATTTTCACTATTTCTTTCATCACTTTCCACCTCTCCTCAGTTTTCTAATGGTTAAGGTATCTGCCTCCAAGGTGGGAGGTTGGGGGTTCATGGCCCTGCAGGACTTTAAATTTGTTAGTGAGTGTAATCTTGTATTGTTGGATGCATCGTTCAGAGTTGTGGTGTTAAGCCTTTGAAGCCTTCTGTGGTGAGACTCTTTTGCCCAGAACTTGTCCATCTTGATCTTGATTCCTGAATTCCTAGAATGTTTGTGTTACAGGGGTTTTGTTATTATTATCTTGGGAACTACCTGTGCTATATTTCCAGCTTCATACATGGTCCTCACATTCCATTTCCCTATAATGATGTTTGTCCGGGTTGAAAGGATGCCAGACAGCTGAGCAGCTTCTAGATGAATCTGGCTTTTTCTCCTTAATGCCTGACTGGAGGTCCATTTTGTTCCAGGGCTAGGATGTTCTGAACATCTTTCATCTGCATTTCTGTAGCTTTGAGGTTTTCATGGAGTGGTGGGGGTGGGGGGTAGCTAACCCTTACCCCAACTCTCCTCCTTTCTTATCCAGGCTTGAGACTGACCATGTATTGACGTGTAGCCAGAAATTCCTAGAGTTTCTTGCCCCTAGTACAGCAAGGGCATTATAACTGTGTTGCGGCTGATTACAGGAACTTCCCATAGAATGAGAGTTGATGTTGGGTGAGCAGCATGGTTAGAAACTGGCATCAACGGCCATTGTTAAATAGCAAGGATTGTTACTCATTTCAGTGGTTGACCCTGTGGTGCTGCAGTGTTGGAATGCCTCCCATCATCCTTCATTTGTCCCATCTGTGAACAGGCAACTGGCCCCATAGTGGGTTATGAAAAAGAAAGGAATATATATATATATATAACACAGTTGTAATACAGATTTCTTTCGTGGGTGTCTTTAAAGATTTTGAGAATTGGAGAGGTGGGGAGGGGAGAGAGAAAAAGGAAGTCTGGTGCTGGTAGATCTTGGGGCGGCTTCTTTTTTAGTGTCTTTCCTTTTCTTGCCTGCCATAACATTTTCTTGGGTAAACTACTGTTCAGCAATGTCAGCCTTAGCCTGAGCATGTATGTAACTGTAGTCAGTCTTTTCCTTTCACTTTAAATGACTATTATTAAGCCTAGCAAAACCTATTTTTTCCCTATTCTAGCTTTACATACAAAATGAATTTCTGCTATTACATGTACTAACAAAAGGGCCATGATTCTGAATCCTCGGTTGAAGTTTCAAGCATAACATGCTGATGACAGAAAAATCCAAGCGAAATAAATCTTGAAAAATTATAAAACTGAGCAACTAAGGCAGACAAGGAGAAGAGGCAGGAACTGGCAACAACTTTCTCACCCAAAATATGTTTTAATTTGGCAGACGCAGCGTGAGGTTGAGAAGGGGGTACTATCTTCCATTTTTTCCTGTAAACTTTCTTACTGGGTTTGTGCAGGTAGCTAGCCAAAGAAATGTCTTGGAATATACCATAAATGGTATAACCAGGTGTTTCCTTGTGTGTGTAATGGCTGAATAAGTTTCACCACCACTCCCACCCAACTGCTCCTCACACTGTTCTTTATGTTCCAGTACACATCTCCATCAGAGAGGAAACTTATGTAACTTTCAAAACTATCTTGTAAGAAGCCAGGCTTTTGTCTAGTCTCTTGCATTCATTCGTGCATGTACGTGTAATGACTAAATACATGTCAGTCTGTTGGTTAGTCCATCTGCTTACCCATTCATTTGTCTGCCTCGAGTTTCATTATCTGACACTCTTCTGTTTAATGAGGAGGGCATGAGAGCTATCTCTCAACAAAGCCCAGAAGTATGGGAATAGACATGAATTATCTCTGCTTAGATGTTTTTTCCATTTTAAAAAATCCTTCGATATTAAGTGTGTTCAATTAAAATAGTTTAAAGTATGACATAGAGGAATTATGTATGAAGTGAGGTACATGTAGTGTCTGTCACTAATAAATCCCCTGGCCTATATACAGAGAGGGATGAAGGGATCAGTCACACTTCCAACATTTGGAAAGAAGCCAGTTCTTGATATACATGTACCAGTTAATGGATGATATAGGTCAAGATACCAGGTACATGTACATAGTTATTAACAGTCTGGCATAATGGGCCTGTGAGCAAAAAACATTGAAATGCACTAGCTTGGATGATGGTGGAAGGGGGGTGGGTGGTTGTGGAACCATGTTGGTATCATTGCATTGTTTCAGCAGACCAATGTCAACTGAGAATTTTATTTGGTTAATGCTAGTGCATGATTGCTTGATATAAGAAAAAGAAAAAAAAACTTTATTTGAGCACAATGATGAGCACAAAAATTTGTCTTAGGCGCATCATCTTAAAATATAATACACTATAGTAAAGTGTTAACCAAGACAGTCATGTACAGACAATGCAATATGTAAAAATGTTATTCCAATATATAAACAGAAATACTAAAATACACTAAACTTATTATTTAAAATACATGCGTTTCCCAGTACAGATAGCTGAATCGAAGTTAATGGAAAGAAACAAAAGTTTACATTCATTTGTCAGCTTTGATTAATGCCAGGCTACTTGTTCAGGAATGCAACCTGATTGCATGGGTTAATAATTGCGCTTCGTGAGCCAGCTACAGTGCCAGAGCGCCGAGGAGGCATGTATTTGCGCGCGTGCTGCGATTATGTTAATGTGTGTAGAAGGCAGCGAATGCGTGCGTGTGTGAGAGCTCTGTCAAGAGATCGATAGTGCGATCCTCAGCAGCAAGGGTCTTGGCGCAACGCCGTGCGTGCGTGTACAGGCAGGTAGTCCCTGTGTCTGAGGGGTGGATGCAGCAGCCGTGCGCACGTGCGTGTGCGTGAGCGGTCACGCGTGGGATATGTGGGTGCTCTTCGAGGTTGTACTTTAGCGTGGCAGCCCGACTTGGTGGTGACGGCGGCAGTGGTGGTCGCGTACTGTGATGGCGGCGACAGAGGCAGACCCAGCACAATGAAGACGAACGCTCTCGTGTAGGCATTTCCTTGCAGGCCTCAGCCAACATTCCCCGTGTGTACAGCCGCCAGCTTGACCCAGAGAGGTACCGTAGTTTTGAACTGCTTACCCTCCGAGGCGGCAGACGTGATGTAAGCCTGCGTTTTTAGCAGGCGCTGAGACAGCGAGCTGTGTGCGTTGTTTGGTATTCGTGGAATCTTCGCAGCCAAAGCACGCGCAACAGACAACAGTTGCCTAGCCCATCTCCTCGCTGCTGCTCCTGCTGTTGTTGTGTCGGTGATGGGGCTGTGAGACCGAGGCGGAGGCTTGTTCAAGCGGTGACGATAACCTCGTCGGCTTCTGCTTCTGTCAAGATGCGGGCTCGCGCTGTCTCGCCCCTCGAGAGGCGCATAATGAGGCTGGAATCCGAGGCGAGACGCAATCAGGTCCGCGCCCTGTGCAGTGTTTACAACTGATACAAATCACCAAACGGAAGTTTATCTCACTTTTTTTTTTGGAATTTCCTCACGTGAACGGTACCTTTCTGGCCGACAGAGAACCAGGTTTCTGCCAGTCTCATGCCGACATTGGATTAAAATCAGGCGTTTCTGCGCGGTGTCCAGCACGCGATGGCGCTGTGAATGTTGACATTGGGACCAACTTGGCTCACATATTGTACCCACATGTCTAGTCGGCGTTGACTGTCCTGCGTTGTTAATTTGAACGGCCCACCAACCCGACCGATTTTCGTTTAGCGTTGACTGAACAGCTTCACTGACAGCCGAGAATGGCCGAGGAGACGATCTATCTGTGCAACTTTCGTGTGTCGGTCGATGGGGACTGGCTGTGCCTGCGAGAACTCAGCGACGTTCAGCTGGAGATGGAGACAGAGCCCATACCCATTGATGACGGTGAGTCTGAATGACAGGACTTGCCTCGCGCCCCACCCCTACACGGCTGCTCCTTGTGCACAGATCTGCTGTGCACCTCGAGCAGCTGCGACGCTCCTAGCTTCCGGAACAGAAGACAGACCGCATCTAAGGACACCAGCAACGGCTTACGCAAAAGGACTGAGCAAGAACAACTTACCTCTCAAGATGTGTCGCTGCAGGACATTCTTCAGAACCTCAGCCCTGTGTTTCTGTTACATCAGTGCAGGACACTGCCAGAAGAGCCCCAGGTTTATGTTGTGTTACTGCTGGACACGCTTTATTAAGCTGAGCCCTGGTTCTGGGAGCATAAGGATTTAAAGACTTCAGAAAGACCTTGACACCCTGTTGAATAATTACATCATATTACCTATCATTGTTTTTGTTCTCCAGAAGATCTTTTGGTAGGGAACTAGGTGTGTTTCATGTTGCTACTTGTGATCACCTTAGGAAATGGTGGAACAGCTTATCATGTTTTTCTGAAGGACAAGTTTAAAGATGGATATTCAACATCCTTGTTTGGATCATTGCTTTATTTTTAGTATTACTAGGCCAAAGACATTGGGTGACTTGATGACTTGAAATATGCCATTCATGTCAAGGACATACCAGGGCTCAAGGACTCAAACCACAGAAGGGGACCTCATCTGGGTTGTTTCTTTTCTGTGCCAGCTGTGGACACATATTCATCAGAAGTGTTTCTGAAATGATAAACACTTCGTGTTTGTGGAGAGCTTGGTGTTCTCAGAGTGATGGCTGTGTTTATAAAAATGACAGTAGATTGTTTCCAGTCATTTATGGAACATGATAGATTCATTCTGATTATGATGGAGCTTGTGCGGTAGCCTTCATTTGTTATGCACATAATTTGCGATGTTGCTTGAAAGTCTAATGGAACTGCGTAATCAAATCATCATGTACCTTATTACCATAGATGCCACTTGATGTCATCCCCTGTTGGTGAAATGTTTCGTGCTTGCTAATGATTTCTTGTGTCCTCATGGCACACTTTGTTGCAGGAGTGGAATGTCGAATGCCTTTGGCTGCTTACCAATAGCAGGAGTAGCAGTCATGGGCACTTTTGTATCTGGGTTTGACAATATCTGTCTGGGTTAATACACAATGCAGCCATCAGTCGTAAGATTTCCTTGACTTGTTAGTACCAAAGAAGAGGTGTTAAGTTTAACATGTTGCACCAGAATTGACTGTTATTGTGAGAGAAGATGCTCGCATTATATTCTCATGGGTATGCTAAATAAATGACAGTTCATGTGGACTTGTGAATAAACTTGTATGATAACATGAATCTAACCTTTGCCCGCATTTGCAGGAAAAGATTCTAAGACAATAGAGCGAGCCAACTTGATGAATGTTTCCAAACTGCTGATCAAGGAACTAATCGACTCTTCCCTGGCCCATGGTCGCATGCTTGATGATGACTATGTGCCACTGCAACAGTTTTTTATTGTTCTTGAGCATGTCTTGAGACATGGTCTCAAACGTAAGTCCTGACAGACCAAAGATTTCTGTTTCACCAACCAATCTGTGGACCAAAGATTTCACAAAATCTTTATATATCATTTCTTCAAAGATGTTTTTCACGACTTTAACAGTTTAACAAAGATTTTTTTTAAGTAATCAGAGCATACATTTTTTAAAAGCATGTCCTCATTTTACTGTGTCCTTACTTCATCTGTCTACTGGTCAGTCTTTTTCAGTCTTAGCTTGTGTCTGAGGCTGAACAATTGTTTCTTTGTTATAGCCAAGAAGGGCATGTTGTCAAGAAAGAAAGAGTTCTGGTCAGTGCTAGAAAGTATTGAGAAGATTGCACCAGAGGCTGCAGAAATCACCACAAGTGTCCGAGAAATGCCTAACATCAAGTATGTAGCGAGTTTGGGTGGACAGGGACATGTGGTTTATCTTTAAAACTGTCTTACATTCTCTTTCAGAAGTAACATTTCACACTGATTAAGACCATCACCACTCTATGAACTGTTAAAAATTTTAGAACAAAGTTGGTATTAAGGTGTATCGGTACTTATAATGCACTTCACTTAGAAGTTGAAGATGAAAAGCTAAGAGGCAGAAATAGATTTGATGATTTCTCCAGTTTTGTATAATTTGAAAGAACTACTTTTGTTTTTGGTGGCTGATTTTGAGCCTCTCAGCCTACACTATTGAAGACACAGGTCCATACAGTTACAAATTGATGCTTAGTTTAATGCAGATGTTGGTTGTTTAGTTTTGCTTGCTGTTGTGTGAGTACCAAAACCTTTGATGTTGTAAAAACAATGGCAATAACAAGTTTATATTTATGTTTGTACCTTTTTTTTTTAAGAACGCCTTTGGGTCGAGCCCGTGCATGGCTTCGGCTTGCAATGATGCAGAAATCTCTAGCTGATTACTTCAAAGTAATGATTGAGAAGAAAGAAGACCTTTTAAAGTGAGTCATATACAAGCTACTGTATTCATTTGTCTCATTTTTGTGTGTGTTTGTCTTATTCCATAGATTTAAGCTGCTAGATGTTCTGAATATTTCCAAATGAATAATTTGTGTGATCAAAGTATTGGTGTGAAGTTATCTTGTACTAACAGCAAAGAAAGTGAACCAAGTTCATTGCTAAAACACATAAAGTCAGTGCTTTGGGATACATGTATTACCCATTCTTCATGAGAAAACACAGAATACAAAATGTAATAACAGTCAAATAAATATAATACAAACAGGAGAAAAAAATAAAAGAAAATATGTATGTTTGTGCAGGTTAGGATGGCAGATCAAAGCACCCAAGTTTTTTGTGTTTTATATCCTAAAGAAGAATTGTGTCTTGAATTAAAATATCTGCTTGGTGTCCAGTAATTAGCCTAGATCAATTTCTTTTTTGTTGCCACATTTCACTCTCCAATCAACAATCACTTGTTAAATTTCTAAAGTTACCACACTATGAGAGGACTACTGTTTCGGCTTTTTGTGGTTTGGTGTGATAAGGTTCTTAATTCAAACCAGTCCAGCTAATGAGCTAAGCGGTTGCTTGAAACATGGCAACTTCAGAATAAACAGTTACATGTAGTTCATAATTGCAGCAATGTCTCTCACAGAAATTTTTTGTTTGTTCCTGCTGACAGTGATTTCTATGAGCCTGGTGCCTTTATGATGGAGGAGGAGGGAACAGTCATTGCAGGGCTTCTCGTGGGCTTGAATGTCCTGGACTGTAATATGTGCATCAAGGGAGAGGACCTTGATCAGCCAGTCAGTGCTATTGATATTTTGTGAACAATTTCCATGCCATATTTTCTTTTCTATAATTGGGTTGTTTGAGCATTTGTATTGCACTATGATTGCAAGGTCTGTTCACCCAGTATATTTTTCATGCATTTTTATAAGATAAGAGGAGATGCATAGGGTATACAATCCAGTCTGTAGGCTTAAATCAATTTGAGCAAAGTTTTCCCACTTAAGTGGCATTTACATGGTCTCCTTGTTTCATCAGAATGGAGAAACCTTACTCTGAAGTTTAGTTTTGAAATGTTTAAGCTGTGACAAATGTTTTTAAAATGTAAACTGATTGAGACTGTATTATTTTAATTGTGCCAATTTCTCATGTTTTCAGATGGGTGTGATAGATTTCAGTTTGTATATGAAGGAACAATATAATGGCTCCCAGGAAGAGGATGGAGACAGGTAAAAAAAAAATCTGTTGTCACTAACAATTGTTGGCATTCACAGCTGTTTGAGGATAAAAGTAAAACATATACTTGATCCTGAACTAAAAACTTGTATCGCTCCATAACACGATCCTGTGATTTTTGTCTTTCCTCCATGGGTTACTTTTTTCCTGCCTATTTTTTGTTGTCTGCAGTGGTAAATTTTCAGGGAATTTCTGTTTAATTTTAAGCATATTTGAACATGTTATCTTCTGAAAAGGATACAGTCATATTTTACTCATGTCAAAAGAGGCACCTAATTTGAATGGAATTTTTCCTAGTGGGGATAAGCTTTTATAATTTAATGTCCAAAAATGAAAAGCTTGGGATGAAGATATCATGGACAAAATATAGAAGTAAAAGGAGAATGGCTGGTCCCTGTCTGCAAGGCCTTTGGGTTATTTAGTTCCTTACCTATGCTTGTGCTTTTGTTACTACATTGAGATAGCTTATTGATATTACATGTAATTACACCTGGATGAAGTCATAACACAAACATTGTTACCAGTTGTTACTAGTGAATCTAAAAGGTATGCTATTTTGACTACAAATACATAATCTATTTGTTGTTTTAAAAAAATTTTTTAACTTGTTACATACAGTGTGGAAGGTCAGTCGAAAATGGCAACCATCCTTGATCAAAAAAACTACTTGGAGGAGCTGAACAGGCATTTAAAGTGAAGACATTTTGTTTCTGCGCAGATATTATTTTGACTGCTTTTACAACAGCATGCTTATCTTAATATACATTTAAATCTAGATTAGCAGACATTAGCTTAGTTTAAGAAAAGTTCTCTGCAGTTTCTTTCTTCATATGTCATGCATCTCAGTTTTGGGGACTCATTTATAGAGGTCATAATTTGGAGGCCAAAGATTTGATCATCATGTTTTTGAGCAATGGTTCTAAAGATAAGAAGCAAGTATATTATTTGTGGGATGAAGGTAAATGTTATTCTAAAATCCTTATTGCGGGAAGTGTGACTTGGCTATGGCATGCACACCTGCTCCATCGCAATTTTGTCAAAGCAACATCAGAAGTTCTAGAAAGTGTGTAGAGTGGAAACAGCATGCACTGACCTTGCCCTTGTTGTTGCAGTGCCACAGTAGCCAACCTGCAACAGAAGCTGGAGCAGGTGCAGGCCACTAATGCCCTGATGAAAGAGGACCTGGCAATCGCCAAAAACACCATCCTCGCGCTGCAGCAAGAGAATGAAGAGCTAAAAGCACAGCAAGATCTGGTCACCAAAGACCTTCAGAAACAGATAGAGGTGAGGAAGTTTGTCGGACTACTTTGTGTTTATCTGGGCTGTGATCAACAAAGGCCTGATAACCCGGCTATGACCTATATAAACCCATCCTGACAAAGGCTGAGAAGTTAGAATTGATGGACCCATAATAGACACTCATGACCCCTTACCACCAGATTAAGTTATTCCCCCATCTGGGTGGGAATAAAGTTATCCTGATATGCTGTGGTGGGTCTTTTCTACTATCATCAGTGCAATTACAGAAGAAATAGAACATTTTGTGGTTAAACAAGACTGATAGTTCCAGTGATTCACAGCTGCGTTAAAAGTATTTGATTTTTGGGTTTTTTTTATCATAAAATTTTAGAAAAACTTAACGAACTGGGAGATGAACTGATTCTGTGAAAGTATAATTAAGAACTTGTGGACAAAACCTTTTCTCATAGAAATTTCCCTTCTAACTTCACAATTTATGTTCACGTAATGAAAAAAACATATATTAATAAAATATAAAAATATATTAATCATTGCTATTAACAATTATTAGTTAAAATACTAATACATTAATTTATTGTTAATATTAATAAATGTATTAATACATTAAAATATGTTTTAAATTAAATATATTTAAAAAAATTTTAATTACCAAATTAATCCAGTCAGTTATGGATGTTCTTGGCAGGTGGCGCAACAAGATATTAACGTGGAGCGCGAGGTGTATCACACGTCACGTGCGGGGCTTGACACTATGTTTACTGACGCCAAAAAGCAACTGGAAGAGGAGACACGCTTGAGAATAGTAAGTGACATGCCCTCTGACCCCAACTGAGCTCTGGGCGCTAAGTTATTTTTACGCTCTGGTGTGCTTTACTGTAAAGCAATATGCTAGTGAGCAACATGTGATGCTAGTTAATCTGCTCTGTCTTGTTGCTGGTGAGCTTACAGCTTGCCTTGCCGTTTATCAGAAAATGCAGGGAGCTAGTTGTTTGAAGTGGCTTCCCTTTGCTGCACAAGAATGTGGGAAAGTTATCAAAAGAGCAGAGAAATGGTCTGGTGCTGTGTGTTACCAAGAAGAATGATGATGTATATGTGTTCGGGGATTTTTAAAATGTAGATTTGGAGGAAGTCATTCAGATTACAAAAAACCATCCCTTTTTTCTCTCTGCTTCTGATTAGTTCCTCCTGTCTGTATTTTTGTCTTGAATTGCCTCCAAAACATATTCTGTGGTTTGCCATGAAATGAAAGAATGTGCATTGTAAAAGTTATGAATAATTTCTTTGTGAAAAGTCACACTGCATGCCACTGGCATGATTTGAATACGGAAGTGTGCATTGCTAGTTTACACTTTGTGTCAAAAGAGTTTTGTAGTGCTTGAAGCTGTTTTTCCTCATGACATGAGAACTGCTCTTGACATTGTTATCGCAGGTGTGAGCTTGTGTAATCAAAATCAAGAAAAAAACACAAGTCAGTTTTATTGTGCTGCCGCCAGAACAACTTTTATTTGTGTTTGTTTCTGTCATGACATTATAACTGGAGCATTTTCTACTGCATACATCAAGGAAAAACATGCATTCTGTCGTTGATGCAACAGTGATGAAACACATTCTGTAAGCCATGCCATATGGACAAACCGTGCTTTCGATTGTCCATGCAACATCCAAAGACCTCAAAGACTCGGATTGTATAATCGAGGGGAGAGAACTCAAGGTGGCAAATGGTTTGAGAGGAAACCATCATAAGGGGTCTTTACAGCACTGAACAGGAAGTCTATCAGAATAACTTCTGAAACTGCGTTTCTGTTTTTTTTTTTTTGCTTCATTCTCATATGCATGAAGTATTTTACTTCAAGTATATGTTCAGTGTCCAGTTAAAAGTGTTTATTTATTGATTTGTTTACAAATGCTAATGGTCTAGGAGGGTAGGCGTGCTGGTGTTGTGATAAACAGTGCTGTGCAGTGTTGCATTTGGCATTACACATCAAGCGATGAGAGTGATATCACACATAATCTGGAATACATTTTTTCTTTTGTTTTATACTTTTGACGCGCATACCATCATGTCTATCTGTGATACATTGTTGTGAGAGGCAATATATGTTTTCTTGTCAGTCTAAACTGCATCATCACCATCCTCATCACTACTATTGTTCTCATTTTCGTCATGATGTCATCAGCATGATGGGTCCATGTGCACAAAACATCGCTGTGTTGATCAGTATTTCTCCTCTGATACGGAATACCATTAAATCCTGCATTTTTATTGTTGCCATCATCATAAATCATCGCCACCATAACTAGAACTACTTGAAGAAATGTGTGTATTTTCTTTTTCTTTCTTTTTTTCCCTTTTTTTTCTTACCATCTGAAACCATTCTGTGTATGCTCAATGTTTGTGCTGCTGTCCTCATGTCCTCATTCCAAAGACAAACAGTATCAATTGAGCCACAGGTAGCCATGATAAAATAAAGCATATTTTGTCTGGAATACATGGCAGTGCTTTGATTTGATGGCTGGTTTCTCACTGCATGGCGCCTTGCACAAAGGGGGGGGGGGGGGGGGGTTGGGAGGCAGCTGTGTGCCTTTGTTTGATGAAGAGTGATGCTCTGTCCATGCGTGAGAGAGAGGGGGGTGGGTAGCAAGAGAGAGAGAGAATAAATTATAAGTGTGCTGAAAATTTCTAGAAGGGAGATTTTTTTTCTTCAAATAGATTTTTTTTTAAAGTAACTGTGCAGGGATTCCTTCAGAAGTCTTCCCCAGGTTTTCACAACTTCTTTGCCTGAATCTTGCCTATTTTTTCAAAAGTTTTTTTTTAAGTACCTTTTGGAGATGCATTGCTTTATAGCTCTCTCCTTTCAGTATAAAAATGACCATAAATGTTAGATGGTAAATGTGCTTACAACCACATTTTTGTTGAAAAGAAGAATAAAAATGTGGTGTTGAATAGTCTTTGTGCGTTGGCATATGTTACTTGCACAGGTTGTCATCAGACTGGCAGTGAGATCTAGTCTTTGAGTTTCCTATTGGTGTCAGAACATCTGCATCAAAATTTATGCTGCAGACTTCCCAGACTACACCACTGTGTCCAGCCTTATTAAGTCATGTGATGGTGGCACTGTTCTGCTGGAAATTTGTTTTGTGTGTCTGCCTGTCCTTGTATGATACATATGACATAGCCTTCTGAGACTATCCCACAATGTCTAGCATTGTCAAGTCATTTATGTTAGCACTGTTTAGTTGAAAATTTTTCTTGTTTGCATCCTACCCTTGCTCCATCCTCTGGGGTTCTGTGTCAAACGTCACTAGGGTTTTGCATGAAGGGCCGGTGTATAGTCTTCTACCCTATGAGGGAACGAGTTAGGATGGCATATCCTGGTCCCCCCCACCTGCTCCATTCCCCACCCCGAAAGAGTTCATATTAGTCATAGAAAACTGGAGAAGTCAGGAAAATGGGAAACAAAAGTTCCAGTCCCTAAAAAGCCAGAAATTAATGTTAGCTGCTTCTGGTTAGATTTGTCCTGCTTGTCTGAATACTTCAGAGTTATGTCAGTAGGTAACGAATCAGTGCCCTTCAGACGTAGTTTGATAATCTGTGGCTAAATAATGAAGGTCGCAAATGACTTTGGCCATAGCCAGACATTTTCTATTTACAGAAATCTATAACCATATGTTAGACGTATTATTTTATACTAGTATAATAGATTGAACATATGTATGAAAATAGTACATAAAGGATATTTTGTTTTTATGTATATTATTGATTTAGGCTTTGGTTAGAGTTTCCAAAGAGACATTTTATTTAAAGAGTTAACTCTATATAATTTTTAAATAACTTTGCATGCTGAACACAATCATCGTGACTTTCTTAGTTTCTATCATCCAATCACTTCGAGAAAATTAGAAGGCAAAGGATACTGTAAGGGATTTTGAAGTTTTCCTGGTGAAAGGGGCTGGGGTGGTCAGCAAGGAAAAGAAGTCTTTAGGTCAGAAGGTGGAGGCGAGGAAAAAATTTGCAGAAACAAAGAAAACATATTAACTTCTAGTAAGACGTCAGGCTATGGGAGGCAGGAAATCCGGCTTATTCATCTGATCTTACAGATTGAAACAGATGGGCCAACGCGCCACATCTACTGCAGATAAGTCTTTTCCTTTTCGTTTTTTCATTGTTTTGTTGTGTCGTCTTGATGAAGGGGTAGTGCCCCGAAACATGTAGATTGTCTTCGTCTTTGTCCCTTTTCTAGCTTGGTACAGTTCCCTTGTTTTACATTTAATTTGGTGGAAAATACTTTATTCATTATATGTGCTGAAAATATAATGCTGAAGAAATTTTAAGATCAGCGTCAACCACAAGCGTTACCTGATGCCATAACACCAACCGGCAGTCACAATGAAGGTGAAATGTATTTCATTCATTAATGTAATGACCAACAGGTTAAATAGGGTATTTTTATTGCAAAAGCAAGATTCCCTGCCATAAGCAACACAAAATACCATGTACACAAGTCACACCAGGTGCAGCAGAGAATAATATCAAAATGTATGTGCCCTCCACTGGGCTGCATGCAAGCATGGCGCCATTGTCGCATGGACTGAGCCAGTGACCCCAGGGTCATTTTCGGGATCGCCTGGCCTCCAGCTGAAGCAAAAAGAACCCATCTGGTCAAGGTCAGCTGGCGGCGGGTGGTTAACCCGCTAGCGACGGGACAGCACATCTGACGGGTGCTTGATCGGGTCCAGAGGTCCGTTGAATATGCGGGCCACTTCATGGGAGTCGCTTGCTACTGCTGTTGCCGCAGGAAGGTAGTGATGACCAGAGCCCTATGGGGTCAGGCACTGTAATCCTGGAGAATGGAGCCTTGTCCCTTTGTCTGCAGCGCTGGCAGCACGAGAGGCTGCAGAGTGCCATCCCTGTAGACCACACCAGTGAGTTCGCCTTGCACACGGTGTATGGGTGTTTTGTAGACCATGCCCTTTCCTCCTCAATGCATGATGGACCCGCCACCAAACGGTTCTAGCTCACAGTGTCATCCTGTCGCCTCCAAACGCTAATTCTGCTATCGCGAAACGAGCTGGGAAAGCAGGATTCATCTGTGAAGAGAACTCTGGCCCACTGCTGACAATCCAAGCCAGATGACGCCGGGCCCAGGCCAGTCGAGCAGCGCGACGAGCCGGCGGCAGGACACGTCGCACAGCGGGAGACCTTGAACCCAGGGTAGCCTCACGCAGCCAGTTCATCGTCTTGCCGGCTGCTCCCGGCTACATCCTGTCTGGTCGTCGATCGTGAGCGTCCACATCATCTGTGGTCACGACACTTACTGGCTGATGGTAGCGATCTCGCAATGTCACAATGTGTGAGCGGAATACTCCCAATGAGCGACTAACTTTCCGGACCCCCCTCCCCACCACGCATTCCTCCAGACACCCGATCGTCCTCCCGCAATCAGCATCAGTGAATTGTTTTCTTGGAGGCATGGTTACAAACTGCGTCCATAAATAGCAACCGGTCCCTCAACAGTGGCAGAACCGTTCAGTTTTACTTTGTTACCTGCACGATTTTGATTTGTACACATTGCCAAGCATCGTGGGTGTACGTTTGGCTGTCTCCTGCGGTGTACACGAACGCACCAGCAGCGAGGTCCGCGCACACTGACATCCACTGTTGCAGCATGAAACAATATGCAACCAAATGTACGGGGTCGGATGGTCTTCAAATTACACGCGTGCCAAAGTACAACTGCAATTCTCTTAAGCAGCAAAATCTTGGAGAGGAAATTTTCATTGATTTGAGTACGCGAAGATTGAAAACATTTCCTGAAGAAGTCAGGAAAAGAATCAAAGAGTGTTTCTGTTACAGTACTATAAACCAGCCCTCTTCTCTAGAGATATCCAAATGTCCCCAAAACAAATGCGGTAGCGACATCGCAAAACCGCTTGCAGACTATCGCATGAGCTCCAATCTTAAACCTTTCGCTTCAATTCGTTTTGCATTTGACGCACGTTAAACTGCGCACCTCCTGCTCGATTCTGTTCAGTTTCTTTTCCTGAAATCTAGAATCGACCGAAATCTACCTTGCTCCAGGTCTTCTAATCTTCAGTGGGAAAGCAAGCAGTGGGTACCTGAACTCCGTGGTACCTTACCAAAGAAGCGCGCGCAGAGAACCCGGCTTCCTGCGAGTTACGTGTTGGCTGCGCTTGGGAGGCGCTGTAAGGGATGCATGACAGTTCAGCAGTGAAATGAGCAAAGCAAACATTCCGTGATGTTTGTGACATCCCTTGTAAGACCCTCAAGCCTCAGTGGATGAGTTAGCCTTTGGCTGTGTTTAATAATGATGCCAGGAAGACGCGACATTACATTGTCATCTGCCCGAATGCAATGAAAAATGAAAGTAAGTAGCTTAAATTCACGGGGACTCCGATTTGAAGGAGAGAAAAAAATTCTGGATCGCAAGAGGGCCACCTGGCAATAAAACCTGTTTACACTATATATTCACATTGTCAACTTGTGGACGTCTCGATATCGAGACAGTGGGCACTTTGGCATATGACACTATGAAAATTTATTTGTTTCAGTTTAGAAACAGGTCAGTTGATCGATGAGGAAAAACCCTCGATTCCTTTAGTCCTTTGTGCTTGATTAGTTGTCTTCTCCGCATTCTTGTAACCAGTAAGCGGTGATTCCCTCCCTGTATCCCAATTGCTCTGCTTAGGAGAGTTATGTCCCCTACAGCATATTTCTGCTTGCTTTGTATTGATCGGTGTGACGAGGGAAGACTGCTGTTGGTTCTGGTGTTGCTTTCTGTGCTCAGTGCCAGAAGTGGGAGGTTTTATGATTATTGTTTGAAGCCGAAATGAGATGCACAGGAAGAGTGGCATGTCAAGAGGGTTGTGGGGCCGCCGCCCAAAATGTCTAATGCAGGAAACTGGCAAACATGAGACAGAACCTTGGTATCATCTGCAACTGTTTTACGTTTATTTTTTTCCAGGTATTATAAATATAAATATGGGTTAGAAAGATTGTGTGGATGATAATCAGGAGCTTATCACTTCGTGGTAAGAAAATGCACAGATGATATAACGTTTACTTAGGACTTTAATTAAGCTTATATTTCTCTGTGCCCGCTGGCACCAGTGATGACGTGCAATATTTATATTTTACAGTTTGTTAAAGCTGTTCCAGCAGGAGAGTTAAATATCAAGATAGTGGCGATTCAGACAATGTAAGAGAAATGAGCTGGAAAATCAACTCTGAGAAATGATCGTTTTTCCACGCTGCACGCTACACTGCATCAGCAGCATATGGCTTATATGCTCACATGCACGTGCTTTCAAATGTTTTGGTGATGAGGAGTGTGTTTGTTAGTGCGTCCCCATATATTCGCTTCTGCACATGTGGGCGTGGATGGTTAGAAGAAGGGGTCAGGGAAACACCATTGTGTAAATTATGTCAGATTGAGTTTTTGAGTCGTTCGGATCGCTGTCGACTAAAAGAGTTGGAATCTCTTGAGCCTTCCAGAAAATCTCCCCGATGTAAAACTTTAAACCCTCCCAGAGCCGTTCAAGTGCACTACTATACTGATGTAAGTACTTATTTTCTGGAGGGAACACGGCATGTATGCGATTACCCCCGTCCTCCAAATTGAAGAGATTATTCAGTTTGTAGTTAATCTCTCGCCGGGTCCTGATGGGAAAGAAATGGCGATACGACCAAGTCTTTGTTTGATAAGTTAATACCGCTCTAAGGTCCAAATGGGTCCATCACAGCCGACACCGGCGATTTATCTGGCGTTGCACGCACTCGGAGGTGCGCAGAGGTGGCTGGAGCCGGCCCTGGGGAATGCCGGGGCCGTTCCTGGCTGGGGCCGGACCTGCTCCAATCAAATGTCACGGACTGCTGCAGGGACCGATGGATTTTTGTGGGTCCATTATGGGGCACAGTGTCAAGGCTGCTGCGCAGTTTAGGGGTTACTTTGTCCTATCACATCAAACGAAGCCTTCTCTAGTGATTCCCCCCTCCCAAAACCACTTTAGGTGGTACAGACGCTGCATTCTCGCTGGTGCGTGCAACACCCTCGCCTTTATCCCATAGAATACCCAATGTACACATTAAATATATATGCCGCTCACGTTGTGGAGGTACATGTATACACTGGCGGGTGCCTTGTTCCCGAAACCTTTCATCCCACAAAAAAAGTTATAAACGCCCACACGCGCATACGCGCGCGCTTAACGGAACATTGGTATACAGAGGCAGGACCAAACCCAAAACTGACCGAGCACCGCACGGATGACTGGCGGAGTTCTCTATGCGGCCTTGACCTCGAACGAAAGTGGCGCCTTGCGAGGCTCTCAGACCGCTTTACGAGGCGAACAGTTCACGTGACAGCTGACGTAATTACCAGGCATCACGCGGTTCGCGGTCCTTTAATGAAAGCCGGACGTGAGTTTTCCGAAGTTTTCGTCCACAAAACTCGCCGTTGGAAGGTGGTCCGTGACACTGGGTCCGCCTGGTGTTGGGACGATCGCACTTTGCTGACGTTCCAGGGTACTGTTAAAGATTCATTTACCGACCGAGGAGTTCGCTTGTGCGATTGTCCAAGTGAACACATTGCCCGGCCTCGGCTCTTGCGTGATCGAAGTTATCGATTACTCGCAACGACGACGTCGACTGTTCCGCTGTTCATGGTGGTCACTAGCGAGTGCTGCAGGCAAGTTGAAGCGCCACAGGGAATATAGATCGACACCAAAGTATTTATGAGCAAAGCAAACTCCCGCGCTGCCTGTGTTGCATGCCGTTAAATCGCCCACGGCTTCCGGAAAGCCGCTGTCAGGGGATACCTAGAGTCCTGACTGCACCAAATGCACACATCTGCCAGACGCGACGACAACGGCAGGAAGCAGCTGGTCCCTGTGTCTAGCAGGTTTCCGTAATGAGCTGGGGCACAGTTATCGTGCCCTTGCCTTACTACAAAAAGGGAATTTCCGCCAGGATAAAGGGCGCGTATTGGCTAAAACGAGCACGTGTCTAATCACGTGGCAACTGTATTTGCAAGTCGGAGGTAAAAGGACACAATCACTGCAGACTTCCCCTCCCCCTCCCCCACACACTTTCGGGAACCCTACATTAAGAAGGACAGGTGGGTGAATGACACTGCTTTTAGCAGGCGTGAATTGCAGAAGCAGCTGTTCAGATCGTTACGAAGGTCAGTGAACGCTACTGCTGACCAGGAACTATCCCTATTGATGTAGCAGAAGCGTGGCCTTCATACCTAAGACATAAAAATTGGCAGTCCAGTAGCTGCCCTGCCAGACGCCTGGCACTACAGAGAACAGTACTAGGGCTGCTTTTCCAGGTGTCAGTATAATATGAGTGGGTGGGACTGAAGCCTATGTTGCAACCGCAGTCCCAGCGTGGCAGCACGTAAACTTGTCTCAAGCAACGCCGTTCTAATATGCACATTATTCGTCTGCGGTATTTATTACTGGCATTGATTTAAAATAAAACGATGTAATTTAGCAAAAGACCTTGGCTTACAAATCATGGTTGGGTCTCAGTAGTGAGAGGGCCAGAGTCAAGATCCTCGACCTTCTGTTAAAAGAAAAATTATTGGAAGGAGTTGATGTGCCCCATTTTTTTTTAGAGGAACCATCTTTATTAAATGACACCGTCCTTTCGGCAGAGGGGCAGGGCGGAGAGGGAGCATTTCCGAGTTCGTCACCACCTCCGTCTCGCGAAGGGCTCTTCGTGCTCGAACAGAGTGACAGGTAGTCGTCTGTCTTTCCCCTACTTTTCTGTTTCTTGTGGCCCCGTCTGGCAAGTGGCGATTTTTTTTCCCTTAAGAAATCGAAAAGATTTGTGCAGACATCGGAGGGGTGGGAAGGTAGTCATCATTGTTATCAGTACCATAGCGCGCAATGTTAAAATTGTTTGGCTCTGATCTTGATCATTTGTATCTAAACACAGATAACTCATAAACATAGGTATGGATCTCCATCAGACAGCGAATCGATTTTTTGTGAATCGATTTTTTTTCATTTGAAACCCCTAATTTTTCTCGTTTGTAGGTTTAGTCCTAATTGTCTTCTTTCGAAACATCCTGCATAACAGGTATATAAGATACATTACTGCTGAAGACAGAGAAGGTAAAAAGGTAAAGGTTGTGCCGTGACCTGTAGTTAGGTCGTAGGTGAGTGGGGCTCTATGAGATCACCACTTGTCTGTGGCCCAGCATCGTGTGGGCGGTGCCCATCTCTCCCTCGTTGTCTTACCTTCCCTGACCCCGTAAATTAGGTACCCATTCCCAGCTGGGTCAACTGAGGTTGGCGGGGGGTGGGGGGAGTGTGCTGCGTCACACGGGTACTGAACCAGCGTCTTCCGGTTCGTAGGCCTGCGTTTTAACCTTTGGGCCATCCGCTTCCCCTAAAGCGAAGAACGCAAATCCTGAGTACTGGTCCAGGCACATTGAAGAAATGTGTCTGCTACGGCATAGAGAACCGCATGTGTGTGTGTGAGAGAGAGAGAGAGAGTAGATGAAGAGTGCGAGTTCGGTGTATAGTCATCGACTGGCGGTAAGTTCATCAAAACGGCTAAGAAAAGGGCTTTGTTTGCCGCGGGCTACCCTGGCTGGACTTCTCGGGGCATAGAAGTGCACGTAGATTACAGAGGGCGATTGGCACAGCGGCCTGGAGTTGCGGCTGTGTGGGTGTGAGCCCATTTCCTTTGTGCAGTTTTATGGTGGAAACGAACTACAAAAGCCTGTGCAGTCTACGTTTGGTACAGGTAACATACAGTCATCCCATAGGTCTACATGGGTAGCCTCAACTGCCGGTGAAACATTGATATTATAAACAATATTAACAACGGTAATGAGAAAATATTGAAATAAACTGGGGAGAAGGGGGTAGGGCTTGATGGCTTTGACTTTAGTTGGCAGGAAACAAGATGAATATTAAATTCTTGTGTTTGTACGTGTGTATGCGCGCTCTGGCGTGTGGGTGCGCTCGTGCGTGTGTATGTGTGTGTGTGTGTGGGGGGGGTGCTTGCGTGCAGGACGTGGAGAAAGAGCTGGAGCTGCAGATCAGCATGAAGGCGGAGATGGAGATGGCGGTGCGGCTGCTGGAGAAAGACATCCACGAGAAGCAGGACACCATTGTGGGGCTGCGGGGTCAGATTGAGGAGATCAAGGCCATCAACCTTGACCTCTACAACAAGTTGCGGGTCAGTAGCTCTGTAGGTCTCATAGATCTTGTTCATTCTCCGCCCAGCATCCAAATAAAAACTTCGTTTAGCGATCGTTGTGCAGATGACGCAAGCAATACAGGTTTGCCAAACCATCCATTGTCTGGTTTAGCGGTGAACGGCGGTAATTACGGTGGGGCTACTAGTACCCGAGGCCCGCCATACAAACAGTTCTTTCCCTTTTTTGTGGGGAGGAGGGATCGTGGAAGCGGATGGGAGTTGCACGATAGTGGTTTAATTACCGCCGGAGACAGGTCTGCTAAGAGTTCATTGGTTTAATGGGGAGGGGTGGCAATTTTACGTAAATGGCGCTAACACAAGGGTCATAACAAAACTAAGCGCTGATCGGTGTCGAACAAAAGGATGATAATTTTACACAGTTGGCCCCAGCACAGGAGTCGTCCCATCCACATCAACCACTACCACAAAAAGAACGCTGTGTAACCAGATGCCACAGAACGATTTTTTTAAACATTTAAAATGGAATTTTTCTATGAACCCGAAGTAACCAGTCTCAGAAATATTGACGATATAGAAATTTAGTTCAGGTTTTATCGTGAAGATGATTCATACCCAATTTCCTTCCTTTTTTTCAATTAAATTAAATATTCATCCTGTCCAAATATTGTTTAGGATGTTCCTAAATCCCATGTCCCCAAAATCGTGAGGTCTGTTTCATATTTCTGCTGCCATCTGATGTTATATATATAAGAGAAAGAAATCTTCTACCCCCTCCCCCCACACCCCTCCAACTTCATTCAAGCGTCAGTTCGTCAGACCTGCCACAGTAGCGCATTGTCAGCATTTTGTCGAAAGCAGTCGGTAGCTTGTTGTAACGAGGAAAGCAAACGTATTGTGTGTCGGTCTGCTTCAGAGGTCGGGCTCTGGATACCATTTCGACCTCAGTGCTGTTTGCGCATGCGGGAGAATATTAATCTCTCTGCCTGGCAATTCAATCATCAGCTGTAGCTGTAGAAAAAGATACGAAGCTCTTATATGCCAGTATATGCGTCACTGTGGGGCTCAGATGCTGTGATCAGCTGACAAAAAGTGTTCTCTTGACATCTTGCCTTCTCTTTTTACGTCTGGCTTACCTCATTAGAACCTTTGGAGAAGTACAATTAATGGGAGAGGAAAACGAGAAGTAAAATACATAAAGATAACAATAAAGCAGTGTAAATCTGAGGGGGAAAAGTATTCTGAAAAAAAGTGTTGTGTTTTGCTTCTTTTCCCGCATCCCCTGTCGTGTTTACACTCGCCAGAGGCACAGGACTTTTTCGTTTTCTTAATTCGTTGTACTAAGTTCGGCCTTCTTCTCACAAGACCACTGGACTGTTGTGTCCGTCGCAGTCCATCATAGCCACAGTTTCCAGCGACTTGCATTCTTCTCTCCCTTACCTCTCTGATTGGTTTGTTGGTGTGTCTGTCTGCCCGTTCGTCTGTCTACCCGTCTGCCTGATTCTCCCCCAACCCCGTCTCTATTTCTTTCTGTTCGCGCGTTGGGACAAGAATGCGATGATTCAGCTACCTTTGTCTCTATCTGGATTCCTCTCTCCTTGTCTCCACTCTCTTCTTGCCCTGCGTACACCCCCTCCCAACCCATACGTGCTTGCGTGCATACACGCGCTTGTGTGCAAACGTGCGCGTGAGCATGTATGCATGTATGCATGTATGCCCTATTTTCGCGGTGGGGAGGGAAGAGGGCATAGAGACAGCTTCCTCAAATGTTTGAAAGAACAGGTAGTGCGATGTGCATGTAGGTAGGTACGCATCACTGTTGTTAGATGGTGTTGGTCATGTCTGTGGGTGTGCGTGGGCGCGCCCACAGGAGCGTTTGCGGGAGCTAGTCAATGCGCTGAGAAAGGGAGGAGGAGAGAAAGAGGTTGAGGGGAGGAGAGCTATGGAAGAGAACTGCACACGTTTAAAAGATCGGTTCCTTCCATTCCTGTCCACGTCGTCATTCAATTGCTGCTCATGTTAGGTTTTTTGTGAACTGCTTGTAATTCTATCCATATTGTTTAAATAGAGAGATGGTGAAGGATTCACTTTCTCAGTTTGGCCTGTTGCCCTTCATCCTCCCCCTCACCCCTTCCTTCCCTCCATGCCGACAAAGAAGAAGACAAGAAAAGTTCGTTCTATCATTTAACATCAGCCTTTATTTTCACTTTAAATCACCCGCGCCGGATCAGTGCAGTTTTTCAGCTCTTCATCTGCTCTATTCTTTCTATCTTTTTTAAGCTTACAGATCACGTTGCAACGCTTTTTCTACGATTCCGAAGAGACGATTTAGGCACCAATACCCTCGCAGATATTAGATGTTTATTTCAAGGAGATTTTATTTACATGTTTGCTTGTCAGCTTTGTTTTATAACTGACGTGTTCACAAATATTCCGTCAGATTAAATCCCTCCTGATTTTGTATGTGGATAAAAACAACTATTGATCAGAATTATTTTTGTGGGGAGTGGGGAGGGGTTGTAGTGTTGAAGAGCTTGGTGGTGGTGGAGTGGAGGAGGGGGTTAAGTGTGTTTATACGCATGTTTGGGATGCGACAAGTTTCGTATATGCATCTTCTTCCGTTTCCGAATCAGCCATAACTAACGCTGGGCATGAGCTAAAATTAGCGCTTTTAATATGACCGAAGTGTCACGTGGTGCATCCACCATTTCGCTTTCAAGATGATATTGCGCCTATACCCTCACCTTTTTTTTTTTACATTTCTGCAGATGTTGTGAAGCAAAGTGTGCAATGCTTCTGCCATTTATTTTCATTTGTTTACTTGTAAATAAATGAAAACAAAAGTCCCTTCTTCACTTCTGTCGTTAAAAATTCGATTCGCATTCTAATTTTTCCGTAGAAGCGCGCCTGCTGATAAGTGACAGAGGTTGTCGCTTGGTATTATTTGCGCGCTCGGCTTTGTTGTCTGGCATCTTCTGTCAGCAAGCTCATCGGGGACAGGTGCTAATCCTTCCTATCCTGTTCTTGCTGTTGTGATTGGGAGGCACAAACAATCTAAGACGCTGAGATAAATACTTCTGAGCTAATCCGAACCACTCGTTAGGCGATGGCAGTGTCGTCGGGTAGCTGATGTAGTGGTGGATGAAGTTAAGGCACGTCGTCACCATTTGGCCGAGTCATCAGTCTCCTCCTCAAGCTTATTCTGAGTGGAGGTCTGGTCAGTTCCTTGCTGCACACACACGCGCGCGCGCACGCACGCACATACATTTTCGTTTAAAATGTTAGCGTTGGATAAGAGAGTGGGGAAGGCAGGAAGTTGCGGGCTGTTTGCATGAAAAGGAACCAATGAAATCATTATTCGAAGACTACCGATACCAAGTCAGGAAGTAGAAATACAAGATCACGCTGATATACAACTTGTTGCCCTTTAGAAAACGTCACAACCAGGAAACATCTTGCTTTGTTGCCTTTTGTGCCGTGTTTCTGGTTTGAGGTTATCAAACGGCAGTTCCACCCACGTTGTTCGGCGACTGCCTGTAGTGTAAGCTTGTTCTCTTGTCATTTTGGTCTTCAAGAACACAATTTTGTGCAGAGGGAGGGGGTGCATTAGTCTTCATATTGTTCTCATCCGAAGAATTGCTTGGTTGCCAGAAGTATTCTGGAACCCCTTCAGATGTTAAGTACCGACTTATGCCATATTGTTAGGGCGCGACCCGCTTATTGATCTTTGTCAAGCACATCGAGGAGCTGCTTTCCTCTTGTGTCTTGTTACGGGTTGGAGAAAACATCAGTTTTATCGGTACCTGATACAAAGATATAACGGTATTGCCTTTGTCAGTTCTGAACTAGTGCTAAGTCTGTAACTGTACCCAATTGTAGCAGAATTTCTGTACTTTAGGTAACCATTTAATGGTACAGAGATATCGTCTTTAGCAGTTACACAAGACATTTTACAACGAGGTGCCAATCTGCTGTATTACCTGTAGCAGTTCTGTCTGCAGTATGTCTTTGAGGCTGAGCGAGTTCTCTAAAACACATGATCGCTGCAGCCTGGATATTTCCCTCTGAAAAAAGTACAGGCAGCATATCAAGGGAAATTTATTCCTGGTATCACACAATAATACTTCTGCCGCAAAATAAACGATCGGAAAGTGTTGAGATAGTCGTGGTGGACTTTTTAAAAAAGAAAAATGGACGGCTTATTTGCAGCACACTGTGCTTGTAAGAAGCTCGTGGCGATAACAGTTCTTGAAGCTCAGCTGCGGCGCATGTTTGTCGCAAGTCTGCTAGTAGCCACGTCGGTTACTACCCAGCCCCAGTGTCGCTCGTGGGTACAAGGTGTTTGATACCAAGAGTTCGCTTGCCCTCCGTGGATAAGATAGCGCGCTTTGTCCTTTCTGGTTTGGTAAATGGAGATGTTCTGTTTATTTGTAAGAATATAGACACGTGCTTGCATGCGTGTGTCTGCGAGGCCATTCTCTTTCCTCTTCTCCCTCCGCCTCTGTGTCCTTTCTCCCTCCCTCCCTTCCCGTCTCCTGTCTCCATCCCTGCTCACGCCCACCCTCCCTCTTCTGTCATTCTACCTTCTTTCCTTCCTTCCTTACTCCCCCACCCCTTCCTTTTTCTACCTCCAACCTGCCTGGTTTTTTGGTTCGCTCTATGTTTGTTATTTATTGTCTGGAATCAGGCAGTGTGTGTGTGTGTGTGTGCACCTACTTGAATCAGGATGTTTATGGCTTTCACCACTTCCGGCCTGAAGGCGCAGGTGTCTTTGCGCAGTCCGCCAGTCGTGTCCATGGCGCCGCTTGTCATGTCGCTTCGCTTCTTACCGGGATACCAGCCGTTGCTACACAACACACGTAGCGTGTTTGTCACAATGATATGAAATGCTACATAGCACACGTAGCGTGTTTGTCACAATGACATGAAATGCTACACAGCACACGTAACGTGTTTGTCACAATGATATGAAATGCTACACAGCACACGTAGCGTGTTTGTCACAATGATATGAAATGCTACACAGCACACGTAGCGTTTTTGTCACAATGATATGAAATGCTACACAGCACACGTAACGTGTTTGTCACAATGATATGAAATGCTACACAGCACACGTAGCGTGTTTGTCACAATTATATGAAATGCTACACAGCACACGTAGCGTGTTTGTCACAATGATATGAAATGGATTACACTGAAAGATGAGTACCAAAGTGTGTCTAAAAACATGCATGGCACTTTAGGACCATTGGAGGAACTTGAGTATTCTGACTCGGGTATGAGCCGGATGTCCGAGACTTTTGCACCCTAAGCTCATGTGATGCCACTGTAGTATAATTAATGCATTTGCTTTCTTAATTATTAAAGTGTGTTTCTCCCTGAAAAATTAGTCGCAGAAATAATGTCTCCCCCAGTTGGCTGTTATCCGCATTTCTCGACCATGCATCCTTTTCCAAGAAAGTTCCTGTTTGTTTGTTTGTTTACGTTTTGCTTTAAAAGATAAATGTTTCAAAAGACACCGGTCGTGTCTCGTGATGGTCTAGAGGAAGAGCCGCGGACAAGCACGTTCATGAAATGGAGCGACTTGAGCTTTAATCGTGTGCCGCAATGCTGGCTGGCCGTGACGTGCATTTAATGTGGATGTGAGATGGCCGTGACGTACATTTAATGGGGATGTGAGATGGCCGTGACGTGCATTTAATGTGGATGTGAGATGGCCGTGACGTACATTTAATGGGGATGTGAGATGGCCGTGACGTGCATTTAATGTGGATGTGAGTTGGCCGTGACGTACATTTAATGTGGATGTGAGATGGCAGTGACACGCATTTAATGTGGGTATGAGTTGGCCGTGACGTACATTTAATGTGGATGTGAGTTGGCCGTGACGTACCTTTAATGTGGGTATGAGTTGGCCGTGACGTACATTTAATGTGGATGCGAGATGGCCGTGACGCGCATTTAATGTGAGTATGAGCTGGCCGTGACGTACATTTAATGTGGGTTTGAGTTGGCCGTGACGTGCATTTAAAGTGGGTATGAGTTGGCCGTGACGTAGATTTACTGTGGGTATGACCTGGCCGTGACGTACATTTAATGTGGGTATGAGTTGTCCGTGACGTACATTTAATGTGGGTATGAGTTGGCCGTGACGTACCTGTAATGGTAGGTCTGTGCATCGACAGCCGCGCCACTGAGAAGAAGCAGAAGGTAGGCTGCAGAGCACGTGACCAGAACTGGACAGACGACGCGACTGGAGGCGAGCATGATGGCGTCAGGTGGGAGGTCGCCCTAGAATTGCACTTGTTGTCTGGTTCTTCTGGGAAGGACAACAGACTCTTGTCGTGACGACTGTAACATCTCTAGGTTGGCATCAAAACACGCTTACACGTATAGCACAAGGCAAACAGGTATCCTATACATGCTTTGGTTTTTATGGTCAGAGAAACTGATCGTCATTTTTTCCCATTTTTTTTTCATTAGATTCAGAATAGAGAACACTTTGTGTCTTTTTTTAACATCTTGAAATTGATTCAGGAAAATACTTCGGTCTGAGGTCATGGATGTCCACAATGATTTGTTCCCAGCGCCCACGTGCACCGCTGTACGTGTTCTCCGGTCTATTGAGAGCATGGTCATATAACACAATGTTACCGCTCACAAACTGTTGGAGTAAGTATTGATGTGTGTGAGTACAAGCCTGTGTGTTTTTTGTGCATTGTGAATAAGTGTACGCTGATACAGACGATGTACAGCAGTTTAGCACAGCTTTGTCAAGTTTCGATTCATCTTTCGATTAATATGCTCTCTTTCTATATATATATATACTTATCTTACGGTACAAATACTTTGTTGTCCATTAATGTATTAAGAGACTTTCTACGCAGTTTAGCTTAAAACTAAATAAAAGAATGTGGTGATCAGTTCACTTCTCTCACAACTCGCCACACACCCATAAAACTTAACACGTCACCAGTAACGTTAAGCTTGCACACACCACAGACCAATACATTAAAGTTCGCTTCGAGAGAAAGAAAAGTCCTGTGTTTGATTAGGGCCATACTGCATGGACATGCTTCGTTCTTTCCCCTCCCCCAAAAGCTCCTGTTATTTCTTAACCTGATCGATGTTTAAAATTTCCAAACCACCCTGACGCTAATAGTTCGCGCTGATTCTAGTGCACGCATACGATAACTCCTTTTCATATTTATTGCGACAGTTTACGCGTGACTTTTAAGCGTACTTTTCTGTCTCCACAGCGTTCCCCCACCCCACATCTCGCTCTCTCCTTCTCTCGATCGCTGGCCTTTTTTATATTTGCTGGGATGGCCTCCATTTTTCTATGTCCCCCGTGGGACTGTGCTTGGCGCAGTGTGTGGAGTTAATGGCATTTATGTCCACCTCAGAAGACTCGTAATATGGCCCGACCTCTTCCTGCTGGTCGCACCGTGTCAGCGAGCGCCCCAGCAAGGCGCCGCCTAGTGGTGACCGCTCCGAGACCTTCAGCAGCCTGAGACACCGATGCCTGGGGATTGTCTGACGGTTATGAATACAAAAGCTGCGTGAAGTTTCGAGCAGCAGAGGTGGGGCAGAAATTTACCAAATGGAATTTTGTACTTAGCTGAAGACCGACCAAGGTCCGTATTGATGTACATGTTGGCGTTGTTTATGGTGGTGTGATTGATGTCGTCGTTGTCTGTACTGATGTGTCGATGTGGTTGGTGGCGTTGCTGCCGTTTGATGTGGCTGATGACGTTGTCTGCATTGACGTGTATGTTTTCATTGTGTTGGTGGTACTGCGGTTGGTGTCGTTCTCTATATTAAAAATAAATAAAATAAAATGTGGATTTGTAACGCGCGAGAACACATTTCATGCACACTTCGCGCGGACGAGGCACATACTCAGTGAAAACAACGAAACACACACACACACACAGAGGGAGAGATGAACGAAACAGGTTGGGATATAGATCGTCCTTCAGTTATATTAATGCGATTGCTGACTTTTGTGTCGAGATGGGTGCTGACTTTCATTCTTTTAACATAGCTGCTGGAGGTTTTGTCTATACTGATGTAGATGATGTGTGTTAATGTGGCTGCTGGAGGTTTTGTCTGTACTGATGTAGATGATGTGTGTTAATGTGGCTGCTGGCGCGATTGTTTGTTCATGCCGCTGACGACATGACGATATCATTGCCTATATTGGTGCAATTTCCTGTATTGAGCAATGAGAAAAATGACCGTCCGGACCTGCGTAAGACAGAACAGTCACGTCCTTAATTCCCCAAACCAGGATCAGCGCCTTGACAACACTGAGCTGTGAACTGGCTGATTTTTACCGCACGCGCCGGAATTTCGACATTTCTAAAGAAGTGGGTTCGCTGCTGCTTCTTTTTTTTTTTTTTGGTGGGGAGAACAGACGAAGACAGCTTGACGTGGAACAACTTAAATGGAGACGCAGTCCATGAAGTGGACCTGTTGTAATATTAGAAAGTTAACTACAGACAAAGTGGGGAAACAGTTTGTTGCCGCCCTCCGTGACGTAGAGCTTAATACAGACGAAGGTTTCTCTAAGGGTCAGAAGGTGTGCAACCAGTGCTGCTCAGGACTGCTAGCTGTTAACCCAGAGCGAGGCAAGACAAAGCAAGGCAAGGACTCCTTCACTGCCACCAGAAACACAGTTACAGTAATCAATGTCTGGTGGAACCACACATGGCCGGGAATAATCCCAGTCAACAATAAACAGTTGCGCCACTGACCAGTGTCTTGCCTGTCTGGCACTTTGGACTTGGCTCGTATTGCTTGTCTATCTTTCCCAGGTGCCGGTCGCTGGTTCCTTCTAAAGGAGGCGACATGTGCTGGTACATTAGAAAATACCAGTGCGGTCTGCACAAGGTAAGGTATCCTGGTACGATATACTGGTACGGGTCTAGACTACTGGTTCCTACCGCCGGGTACGTAACCAGAAAAAATGATTACTCCTCATTGTAATTTATATATAATTACCATGACAGTACTACCGTGACAGTGAAGTCATGGAAACCTGTTTTAAAAAAGGGACAGTAAAGACCAACTCACAGAAATCAGCTGATAAATGTGGCGAAACGGTCATAGAAGAGGTATGGAGTGTCGAGTGCAGAGGAAACGAACAGTATATGACACACTTAGTTCCAGTTACTTTCATGAAAGGAAACGCTAATATTCTGAAGACCTAACCTATATACTTCACCTTGCACATGATATTTAAAGTCATCGGTGGGCGACCATCCTGTAGCCTGAGGAAAACGGTGTCAGTTTGGCAGAAAACTGTTCGACAGTAAAGTTAACTTTATTACTTACCGTTTAAAACTAGTGAGCAATATATTTCTAAGAGTATGAACCTCGAGTGAGTGCTGACGCATAGTATAAAATGAAATGAGAAGTCGACAAAAAACAAAGTTGTTTTTAGTTGCGGTTTGTGAACAACCTGTTTCAGAGAGCAGAAGTAACTTTGCAGAGTTTCAGTTGCAGTGGCATCGTCTTTTGAAGATTTTCTAAAGCTGATAAATGGGTGCAATGCTAAATACTACTGTTAAAACTGGTTTGTTTCGTTTTCTTGATCAGTGACAGAACTGATCGTAAGATCCACGGTGGGAGTTTGCATTTTTGGGCGATTCAGTCTTCAGAACCTAGGGTTAGGGTGCATGGACACTGGTTCCTGGTTTCCACACGTTAAAATGCACGTGATACTTAATACAGGCTTAAGGGGGTCTCGCGGACACTTTTATGAACGGAAGAGTAGATGCCAATGATCGAGCGAATTCATCTATGGACCAGTAACCCAGCCTTAAATCCCCATCGATTTAAAGTCTCCATTTTTGAGTTCGTTAGGTTGTTGGACAACGATGACCAGATCAGCTGTGACTTTTAGTCAGTCATCTATGTCCTCGTGAGCCTAGTTGGTGGGCATTCGAGGCCAAGCTAGCATCACGCTTCGGACATCTTTCAGATCGTTAACGAGGATGCGGAAGGTGGTACTCACTGTGGCGGTATTTCTTTACCAATGGCCCTGCGAGCTCCGCCACGTGACGGGTGCCGACAGGCGCTGGTGCCAAGTGGCCCAGTTGGACTGACGTTGGTAGGGTTGGACTGACGTTGGTGCTGGCGTTGATAGTGATGTTGCTGCGGCTGTTGAGGCTGGCAGCAGCTTTGAGGCCAGGCCTTTTCACCACGACGACACGCACCTGTCTTGACTGGCGTGTCCCGCTGTCTAGCGTCTTTTATAGACGTTGGGAGATAGAGAGATGGAAGGATGAGTGGCTGCCAGCACTACTCCCACTCGGGTGGGTGTGGCGACACTCTGTGAGCCAAACTTCCTCCAGCACCCCCTCCTTCGCGGTGTTTCTTGCATAGCAGTGCGGCACACCCGCGGCTGGGGACCAGGGTGGGGGCGGTAGTAATCATTCTCGATGTAGGTGTGGAGGTCTGTGAAAAGTGAGACTTCCAAGACTTGCTGTCTGTTACTCTGCGTTCTAAAGTGTGTGTGTGGGGGGGGAGGTATGGTGTGTGTGTGTGGGGGGGGGAGTTGGCACAGAGGGATATATCCTATATTTAAGGATCCCTTGTAATGAACTAAAAATATGTGGTCGCTAATTGGAGCTTTGTGTCTCGCGCGCTGCGCGAACTGCTGTTAAAGGCAAGCCATTCGGACCGCGTGCGACGCGGCCATTCTTGCGCATGTGCATTTGAACAGCAAGCGGCGCTGGCCTACGTTAGGGCATACGCCGTGCGAGTGGGCAATGGACCTTTTTGGTCAGTTTGGGTGTCTGTTGGCAACAACCACTCAGCGCTTAGTACTTTTCGCGTCCTCACTTAGACACCGGAACTAGGGTGTTCGGATATAGTGTCTGCTTGTCCAGTAAGAAGTGCGTGCTAAGGCTTGCGGAGAAAGTTTCGTGTTCAGTTAACTTATTCCCGAAGTTAAATAAGAGTGGTTTTTTAATCTCAAAGAAATCTCAAAATCTCTGAGAATCATTCCAGTTCAGTTGAAAGAAGCAATTTTAAAGCACTTGTTACGACACCGTGATGAGCAACAGTAAACAGAACCAACATTGGAAGAACCAAGTAATCTAAGCCATGAACTTTTTAAAATGTTGGCCGATTTCAGAAGTGCTTTTACCATCGCTATTAACAACGATAATTCGATATGAATAAAATCTCAGGTTCCTGCTTCACGGAAGTAATTGTTGCACGCGGTTTACACACTGTTGGAAGATGCCGAGATAGTACGTAACCAGATTATTACATACTGCTGAGGTACAGTACACACTATTTCTCAATCGAGAATTGCTTCCACGAATAACTTGGTTGATTGCAACTATCCAGTTTTTTTTTCAGTCTGCAGTGTACGTTGAATTTTCTGCAGGAATTTCTGTCAATAAAACAAGGTATATGGATCATTTAAAAAATCTTTTTAACACCATTACAAGTTTCATCATGTGATTATTCTTAAAGTATACAGCATTGCAGTTTTTCTTTTGGATTTGGAAGGAGAGAGGGGTCCAGAAAAGATTCGTACGCAGTGACCTAACCGTAGTCATTCATTCTGTGTGCCCCAGAAAATCTTTTAACCCGGCTTAAGCCAATAATATCAGTTCTTTAAAAAAATATTCTGTGATAAACAGTTTCAAACACCCCCCCCCCATATCTCCTTTCAAAACACATACATTCAAATCGTCCATTATGCCACTTGGCTTATCTCTAGTCTCTCCCCCCAAAACCACCCCCACCCTTTTCTGTGTTCACACGCTTGCTTTGTTGAGGCGCAAAACAAGCTGGTGATGGCTTGTTAAAGGCTGTGCTGGATTGCCGACATTACTCGAACAATTTGCTGTTTGACTGGTTTGCGACAACTGTTGGAATCGGAATTTTTGAATTTCCTTGATGTCAATTTTTAAGGGAGCAGTTGTCTGGAATTAAGCACAACTTGAACTTGCTCCCATTACCACGTCCGGTAGAAACGCGATGCGTTACACAGACCTTACCCAGGCTTCGCCGACTGGCCGATGGCCGCGACTGCAATGTGCATTTCAACTGCATTTTTAGGAGATGATTTCCATGTGTCGAAAACACTTTTTTAATTGATTGAAAAGTTTATTTTGCTCTACACCTCATGTGTGAGCAAATTAAATACATAAATGCATAAATAAATACACAGAAAACAAGCAAACAATGGTTCCGAACTCAACAGAGTTCTGTTTTTTTCTCTTGTGTGTGCTATAAGAACATCCACATGGTTATTTTTCAGACTACGCTTGAAACTGCGTTTGAGACGGCAGATAAGTGTAGGGGAAAGAATTAGCAGACACCCCGTGGGTGGTGGGAGTGGAGATGATGTTGACAGTTTTCTTCTGGGCAGCGGTCGATGTCGTAAGTGCTATGAGCAGTAAAGTTTACCGTTTTGGGAGATGCTGAAAGAAGTGTCATATACGACTGGGTATTCACTCACCTAAAACTGTGTAAGATAGCATGAACAATTGAAGCAGTTCAATTCCATCGTGTTAACATGAGCCTTAAATACCACTGGGAAATCATTGAGTTTGCAAGTTAACACGAGCTACAAGTATCATTTAGAAATCATTGTCTTTAGTGATCTGCACGCGTCTGTGTGACATTTATTTAAAGGCTTGCAAAGCGAGTCCAGTGACTGCTCGTAGAGTTTATTTAAAAAATGACTGGATCGTGGGAGCTCGTGAACCAGGAGATTCTGTGGGAGGAAGCAGAGTTAACAACCCCGTCATTCTGAGCAGCCACCGTTATCCTACAGTTTATATAAAATGATTGCCTTAAGCCGTCAGACACTACGAAACTAAATGCAAAATAATTTTTTAACAATTAAAACATACAGGAAGCGCTACGACAAAAATGCCGTATAAGAAAGAAACTCCACGGAAACTAGATTGCTAAAACGGGAAATGAGTCTTTCTCAGATGGGTGGGATGGGGCAGTAATTCTGCATAAGGGGCAATGAAGAGGCTGGAGGACGGGAAATGTGCATCTGCTATTTTTCTTCGTTTTGGTCTGTGATTGTCCTTCAGTGCATACTTAATTCGTTTATGTTTATATCGACACACAGATCATATTGAAGGGCAAGGGACGGTGAGTGTGTGTGTATGGGGGGGGGGGGTCTTTTATATTGAAAGGGGGTTCATGGACGGGTTTTTTTTCCTGTTAAAAGACAAATTTTGTCACTTTGTTGCCGAACAATACATGCATCTGAAGGACAGAAATTTGCTGGGACGATGAAAACATCTGTGAATACACACATTTTAAAGAGAAACATGTTCTAATTTTCATGTTAAAAATAGTCATTCTTTTCTGTTTTTAATTTAAAGGCTGTCATTCGCACTTTTGTCTAGGCAAGATTGAGGTAAGAGCAAAAGAAATCCTCAAACGAACTCGATCTTGAAAAGAAATCTTATTTCAGCATGAATATCGAGTATTCCTTATCGGATTTTTATTTTATTTATTTATTTTTTGTTTCGTTACTTTTTTTCTTTCATTTTCTACTTTCTTGAGAAATAAAAATTACCATACTAAGACTTGTTTATAGTGCCATAGTTATAAAACACTTGTACAGACGTGCAGCACTTCTGTGTAGCGAATTCGACCCAGTATACGCGTACAGTCGTGTAACATTTCTAGCTGAAAGAAAACAAAATTGTGTGGATAAGTTACATGAACTTGATTTTGCGACGTCAGACAGCGGAAGAAACTTTGAGCGTGAACGACGTAAATGAAACTATGTTGTTGTTGTTGTACACTTACACATATGCACATCTCATATTCACATCGCCTCATATACGCATAATCTCATTTGCACATCATCTAGTGTTCACTAGTTTTCTCATCATTCGGGGAAATTTGTCATGCCCAGCTTTAACTACGCAACGGGAGACGGGCATCATCCATAGAGGTGGGGTTTCAGATCGTTCGCAACGTCGCCTCTGGTTACTATCACCAATTATGTATAACAATAGACAAATAGAACTACAAAATCTGTGCTTGGGTACTATCAATAATTCTGTATAACAATAGACCTATAGAACTATGAAATCTGTGCTTGGGAACTATCACTAATTCTGCGTAATAACGGTCCTATAGAACTATAAAATCTATGCTTGAGTACCATCATCGAGTCTGTATTATAGACCTATAGAACTGCAAAATCTATGGCTGGGTAATATCACTTATTCTGTATAATAATAATAGTAGAATTATAGAACTATAAAATCTGTGCTTGGGTACTATCATCGATTGTGTATAATAATAGAACTATAGAACTGTAAAATCTATGCTTGAGTACTATCACTTATTCTGTATAATAATAATAGTAGAATTATAGAACTGTAAAATCTATGCTTGAGTACTATCACTTATTCTGTATAATAATAGAACTATAGAACTGTAAAATCTATGCTTGAGTAATATTACTTATTCTGTTTAATAATAGAACTATAAAACTGTAAAACCTGTGCTTGGATACTATCATCGATTCTGTATAATAACAGAACCATAGAACTGTAAAATCTATGCTTGGTAATTATCGATGCTTACGTTAGCATGCTGTCTGTTCCCTATACATGCACACGGATTATACAGTAAAACCTCCTTTATAGTTATAAGACCTTCCTATATACGACCTCCTCCAGCATAGGACCCAAAAATTTCTGACAGAGACCATTTACTATATAAACGACCTCCCATATACGACTCTCTCCTTAACCCGACCAACGACCTACAAAAGTGGCCGATTTTGCACAGTATAGGACTTTTCCCGGTTGAGAGGAAAAAAGTGAGCAGACTTCCTTTTGCAAAGGTGTTCACTGAGAAACGCTAAATGTCGACCCCAAATCCCATTAGAAGCGCAAAGGAAAGAAAAGAGATTAAAAGCGCTGCAGACAAAGAGTCGACACAGAGAAGCCGGCAATAAATATTGCACCGACATCCATGTACGACTTTACCCCTAGCGGACTGAAGGAAGTGACGGTTTTGTACAACACATACCACGTGCGTGTCTTTTCGACATTTCACAGAAGGATAAATAGATTGTATAACAGATTTTATTATAATTCATTCCTGAAAATCTTGTTTCATATTCTACGTTTAAGCGTTTGTTTCGGCCGATTCCCCATACAGTCGGTGCCTGAAATGTTTAATCCAATGTAAACTGTGCGAGTTGCGAGGGGGTAGGTAGCCGGTAGAGAGCTGCGTCACACTAACGTGTGATCTCGGTAACTGGGATGCGAAAAAGCTATTTAACGTGCAGTTCAGTGGTAAATAATAAAAAAATCTCAAAACACATGTCGCAGTTGGCTGTCATGATAACGAACATGCAGATGTATTTATTTCTCGCCCCATCCATCACCGTACATGTACCTACATGTACTAACGGTTCTGTACAATTACTCCTCCCTTGTAAAACCCCTCCACTATAAGACCTGATTTGGGCTTTTTTTTTTCAAAGTCGTATATTGGAGGTTTTACTGCACCTACTTGTTTCGTGATTTAACTCGCTCATTATTCTTAGAACGAAGGAAGGAAAAAGAAAGAAAAAATAAAATAATTGAGTGCGTCTGTCTGTCTGTCACCCACCCTGCGGGAAAGTTGTAGTCGCCTGTAGCTGACACCAGCTTTGTTCTACCAAGGCTTTGCGAACAGGTTTGGTCGCTACGTGTGCTGTGTGCACAGCAAAACGTGGCGTGCGCGGCACTCTGTGGTGCCGCGTGGCGTGCACGTGCCAGTGAGCGGCCTGGTCTTGTTGCAGGCGTGCGAGGGAGCCGTCAAACACAAGACGGAGATGGTGGGCAGGCTGGAGGAGAAGACCACTCAGCTGGTGGCGGCGCTCAAGGAGATGGAAAAACGGTAACGTCCACGTCACGCTTCGCGCTTGACTGAACACGATTCACAGGGTGTACGGAGCAGGGGTCGCGTGGCGGCACGGTTAGTGTACGCCATCCAGACTCTGAGAACCATAGGTCGTGGGTTCAGGTCTTTGCTTCGCATATGTTTCACTTTTACAGTGCTGGCGGATTACCTTAGAAAATGGGGGGAGGGGGGCGATAAGTCGCTTGCTGATCGGGTTATCGACAGGTTGTCCAAGACAAAACCCCGAACAAACATTATCCTAAAGCCCTTTTTATCGGCTCTTTACGAAGAGAATCTTGTTCCCTCGTACTGCTGAGCGAAGACTGACGTATTCGACCGAATAAAGGTGGGGTCGGCTGGCGCGGCACTCTATGATTGGCTGTTTGTTATTCATGTGACAGCTGGTCCGTCACATATTGCGCCGGGTGTTGGGTTTGTTAAGACGAAAGGGATTTTACGCAGTTAAAGCTCGAAGATGTTCTGTGACCTTTGCGAAGCGTTTGTCTGGCGTTAGTTTTATCTAGACAGACAAGTCTGAGGGGGAAGATCTTAAAGCTCGATAACCGTTAATGGGCTAAAAGACCGAAATGTTGGTTGGTTGGTTGCTGCTTAACGTGCTGCAGACTAGGTACTGATCAGTACAGTGTTGCTGGAGACAAATTAACTTGTTGCCACGCCTGATGATGCCACCAATAATTTTCCCTCCCCAACGCTAGCACCGATGTGGTAAGATATTTTAGTTCTTAAATCACAGGCTTCAGTCCCACCCAGTCACATACTAACACCGGGTCCATACTGTTCCCTATAGTGGCAGGGCAACTACTAGATTGTAAATTTTTAAGTCTTAAGGGGGTCCTTAATAGCGCGACCATAATTCGTGGAAGTCGCCGAACGGTCTTTCGCTCTCAGTAGAGTTCGCCGACACTTTCTCGGTTTCGGACAGTTCGCCGAACACCGTTCCGTGTCTTAATAAATTCTATATTTGCTTTACTTGGATCTCTGCAACCGCCAACGTTTTCCAAAGATAGTTTCCCCAGAAATATGTCTCCTCTTGGAATAGCTCCGGAAACTCCACTTGCTCCGCTATGTTGCTTCCTCGCACCAACTTTTTCTCTCCGTACACAGAAGAGCTCGCTATTCTCAGCCAACGAAAAGCAAGCTCCCAGCGCACGTTCTCCGAGCAAAAATCAGTCCGAATCGCTTTCGCCGATTGGCCCGAGCCGTTGGTCTCCGAGCTCGGTCTCGCCCTGTTAAGACTGATACAGTTGGGGCGAACGTTGTGTTTCGGCGAACCCTGTTTCGGGCTGTTAAGCCGGGCGTTTAAGTATGATTCGGCCCGGGGGCCAAACCACCGAACTCCCGCCTCGGAAGCGGACGTCGTAACCGTTTGACCACTAAGGTCTGGCGCTAGCTAGAGATATTTATTTATTTATTGACCTGCTTGTTTTTGGCGTTTGTATTGCTTTGTTCTTCTGTTCTGGTGGGAGGGGTAGATATGCCGATGACGCATATCCAGTTGTAACTGAGCAGCTGCAGTGGAACAGACATTCACAGGGTTAACTTGTAAATCCCTTTGCGACGTCATCTGGCTCGGCGCTTAGTTTGATCTGGTTTGATTTTATTTTATTTCGTTTTTGCTGTCTAACTTTTTCAAATTGTCGTCTAGACACCTCATGCCCCCGTGAATGTTCTCTAATTCTGACTTTCTCAAGAAGTATTATCTGTTGTTTTTGCACTCCTTCCTATGTCTCGGGACATTTAGTAGAATTAAGCGCTAGGGCAAAGATGAGCTCATCTTACCACATCGGTGCTAACCTTACGGAGGAAAAAATATCGGTGGCATCATCAAGCAAAAGATCAGTAGAAACTTACTCAGGATAAGGCTTCAGATCGAGCGCTTAGATAATCCGCCTCGCGCCGCCATTTAAGCCGGAAATTCTCGGCAGTGGAGTTCAAAGGGAAACTTGAGGGCGTTCTTGACTCCTTTTTTTTTCTTTCTGGGAGAAAAACTGTAGTGTTGAGGGGGTGGGGGATGCGACTCGGTCGTTCGTTCTGCATGTGTTTCTGGCTGCCTGGTTTTTTAAAATTTGTTTTCTTCCTCTTTAACTTCACGTTTTAAGACGATGGCGATGAAGCTAAACGTGTTTTGCTTCTGTGGCCCGCGTGCAGAGTCAAGCAGAGCCAGTCGGAGAAGATGGCGGCCGAGGAAACGGCGAGGAAGCTTGGCCAGATCATCGCCGAGAAGGACTCCAAGAGGTGAGCAGTGATGCTAGTCTCAGGGGCTGTGGGCTGGTGGGCTCGTGGGCCAGTGGGCTTCAGTCACCGGCTGATCACGAGTGCCGATTAGTGATTGCTAACCTGGCGCCCGACAGAACCGGCTGCTTGCCTGTGGTTGATGAGTAACGCGCACGCACACAAGTTGTAGAAACATGTTCTGTGTGACTTGTATTTGTGTGATTTTTTTTACTTTCAGGCATATTTGTGCGATTAGCACCAACGTAGGAGATTCGTAAGATGTTTATCAATATTACGCATGTTTGTGCGATTTGTATCGATATAAAGATTATTCAGAATTATGTCAATATTACTCGTCTTTGTGCGATAATATATTGGAATTCGTTTTGTGTAAATATAGTGCATGTTTGTGCGATTAGTACTAATATAAGGTATTTGTCCGTTCTGTATAAGTATTACACGTTTGTGCTATTTCTACCAATATGTACCGATATGACGAATGTTTCTGCGACGTGCGCAGAGCGGCATTGGAGACAGACCTGCAGATCGAGAGAGACTGGCGGTGCACGCTGCAGAAGACCCTGGAGCAGGAGAAAGAGAAGGTTGCCCAGCAACACATGGAACTTCAGCAGATGAGGGAACTGAAAAGGGTTCGTTGGCTGCATCATCTGGCTGCTGTCGTCGTTGGGGTGGGGGGGCGGTGGTATTTTCCTTGATCTTTCTTTCTTTCTTTGCACGTGTGTTTGGGTGTGTGTGTAGGTGTGTGTGTGTGTGTGCGCGCGCGCGTGCGTGCATGCATGTATTACGTGTATGTTTGACACGCAGGCTTGTACAGTCTCTCATTCATTGCTAAAAGTGATGTGCAAACTGATGATATTCCCGTTACTTTCGATGCAGGAATACGCCGAGCTAGATTCACAGTATCAGCAGATAAAGAATGTATGTGAGGAGCAGGAACGGGCTTTGTCAGAACTGGGATCGCATCTCAGCGAGTGAGTGCTGTTCACGCCATTCTCTTTGCTCCCCCCCCTCCAACCCTGGTGGTGGTGTTGCGTATTCCCCCACCCCTCCTTCCATCTCCAACTCTCCACCGCCTAGTAGCAATACAAACAACGCTTGCATGAATGTTTGAAATGAGTCATTAAAGCCAAGAAAAAATCTAAAGAGAAGGTATAATTCTGGTTTATTCTTATTGTGCATCTGTCTTTTTACGGTCGCCCACCAGCCCACTTTTATTAAGAATGTGTGTTGCCTGAGCCACAGATAACAATCCCAAAGGTTATCTCATTTTTATTATGGAGAGAGAATATTTTCATTTTGTGTGTATAAGTTTTTAGCAGGATTACTGCGTGATGCAAGCAGTTCTTCAACTGGGCGAAAATGTACGGGGCTTTTTTTTTAATCCAGAAGAACATTTCTTTGTGTGGAGTGTTTCATGCACATGTTCATGATTGTTCGTTTCTCCTATTCTTTCAGCCATGTACGATACCTGCATCGCGTTGTATCTGCGCCAGCTTGCCAGATTTAAAACCTTTGTGTTGTTGGGAATTACGTGCAATGTTTCTCTGTAGTGAGGGGATGAGTGGTATAGATCCTGAACTACATGTATCGTACAGCAAGCGACTGTGTTTAAGATGGAAACATGTTGTCATCGTAGGTTTCCAATCTTTTTGAAAGTCGGGTTCCGGGTGCAGCATGCGTCCATACGGTTTTACGAGATCTTGGAAAGTGTTCTTGTTTCTTTCTATGAAGCTTGGAATGAACTCCTCATTCTTTTGATGGGTCTAAAAGCAACATAATGAAATCATAAAATAATAATTAACATCCATTTTTCTTTCTACATTGTAGTTGACTTCCTTGGTTCAATACTCTCCTGCATGTTTCTAGCTTCTAGATTTATGGCAGACCAGTACGACTATGGTTATGGAACTTGAAGGTTCCACCACCACCCCACCTCTTTTTTTCTCGTGCATGCAAGACAGTGCCTCTCATGTTGTAGATACTGCCTGTCGTTCTTTGACATCATTTTGAAAAGAAAGCGTTAAGAAAATCGCAGTTTCCTAATTGTCATTAGCATTCTTGAACTTTATTCTTGAAAGCATCATCTCAGTTTACGTTGTACGTGCTTACGGTCACTCCTGCTTTCCTCTTTCAGACTGTCGTCACCTGATGTCTTTATTATTCTCTTTATTTATCGTGTTCTAATTTCGATTTTCATTATATCGCTTTTATCGTGCCGTAATTTCTATCTTTATTATTGTATCATAATTGGTATCTTAATCATATCTCTTTATTATCGTATCGTAATTGCTTTATTCTCCTCCGTCTATTGCCAGTACAGTAGACGGCGCCGTCACATGTGCTTCTGTATTCACCACGTCTGGCCAGCTTTATTCTTTCTTTGTGCTACCAGCCCGCAGGCAGAGGCCAGTGCACGACCTGCCGCTAGAGCCCTAGCTCGGTGCGAAGGCAAAGTACGCACCTAAAACAAGCTTTATGGCCAATCGTTGTCATCGAAATTTGGATTTCGATGTCAACATTACCTCAAAGCGAGGTAGGATTGAGCTGCATAATTGCTGATATCTGTACTTCCCGTCAGGAGAGCGGTCGTAAGGGTCGTTCGCGCTGTGTATCTTTTGTCCAACTTTACGTATGAACAGGAGATAAGAACGCTTATGCAACCTGGCCCGGGGCTTTAGTGGAGTGTCGTGCAACTCGCTCTGCCAGAATTTCGCCAGTATGTCGCCGACAAGTGGCCAGAACAGTGCCAAGACGTTGCTAGCATGGGGCCACACCAGTGTCGGTATGTGTGTGTGTGTGTGTGCGGCAGGTCCAAGCTGAAGATGGAGGATCTGCGCGAGGCCCATCTACAGACACGTGACTTTCAGTGGGTCAGCGACGAGGCGGCCAGCCAGTGCAAGCAGTGCTCCAAGGAGTTCTCCATCTCTCGGCGAAAGGTGAGGCCTGCGTGCTAGGAGGACTGTAGACCCCGATGTCGGGGATGGGGCAGCATCTTTTACCGTTTAAATAAGCTTACTGGACAAAGAAACGCCCACACGCGCACCCCCACGGACACACACACATGCACACATGCATATTCATATAAGGAGAAATCGTCCGCGAGTGTTGACGGGCGGAGCCTACAGTTTAGCAGACGACTGGAGCTCTTTACCGGTTTTTTTTTCGTTTTTTGCTGTGACTTGTCTTCTCTGCCGTATCCTGTAACACCTTCTCTGTTTGCCCGCGTCATCAGCTGGAGGTCACGTGCTCGGATCAGCACATCTCTCTGGATTCGTCTGCAATCTCCAGTCGTCGTCTAGCTGCCTGCGTGTGGACACCTGCGCAGCTCAGGCCCCAGGCGTGCAGGCTGTTCTCATTTTGTGTGGCGGCCATGTTGATGGGGGGTTCTCCACGGAGGGGCACGCACCTTGTCGGTGGCTAGACCTGAGCAGGTGTCGTTAGACACTGTTCTGTCGTTACACAGCGTCTATTCCGATCTCGGGGCAGGAAAACGGTTTAGCCTTGCCGTCGTTACGTTCTTCTGTTCAGTTTTTCGGCCACTGGTTTCCTGATAATGAGTTCAGATGACGTCATCTGTCTTTAGCAGACATCTTGCCGTCTGTTTTTCTGCATGGCAAGCGAAAGTTGCTCTCAGTTCCCATCTCATTTAGTTTTGTAGACATTGTTCAGACATAAATGTACATGGACATCGACATTGTTCATGCATAGATGTACATTGAGATTCTTCATGCATAGATGTACATTGAGATTCTTCATGCATAGATGTACATTGAGATTCTTCATGCATAGATGTACATTGAGATTCTTCATGCATAGATGTGGATGGACGTTGTTCGGGCATAGAACACAGGTATATCACGAGATATTCGAAAATAAAAGTAGAGGACACTTCTTCGTTTAGAAAAGAATCCCACTTTTTATACAAGGGAATTGTGAGAAGATTGGTTAGTACACGTTGATTGAAAACGCAGCCCATCCGAATTCGTTTGAAAGTGCCGTTGCGTGCCCCTAACCTAGCAAGTGGACAGTATGAAGATAGACAAGAGCCTTGTGCCGGAGGTGCTTGGGTGGCTTGTGGCTCGCCAAACAGCGAGCAGGTGTTGAGAGAGTCGTCAAAAAGGATGAAGTGTCGGTTGGTTATTTCCTTCTCAATCTGTGGTAATGCAGACTGTTACAAGCCTGCCGTGTGTTTTCCTGTTGTCCAGACAATAGGGTTCTGTCTGTAGGGCCACGGACTGGTTTCTTTCACTTTCCAATAGCTTCACTCCATTTCTTTTATACGAGGGGCGTGTGAGCGTGCTGGTGAAAATGGCAAAGAAAACGATAGCCCTTTCCGTTGGTAGAAGTTTTCTAGAGAAGTCAGACTTGTGACCGTAAGCAAAGGCGTCGTTTGTCGGTACCGATGAGCTTAGCATTCTTTGAGATATGGAGTAGACACGTGGTAGGGAGTAATTTTCTTGGCTCGCCGTAGTGTTGTCAGAGTTTACTTGACTTGTTCAAATTGAAACGTGTCAGTGAATGCTGATCACGAAGTTTTAGCCTCACACGTAGGACACAAGCATGGGTTTTATTGTCAGCTGGACCACATGAACTGGCGGGGTTTTCGTTATGAATGCAAATAGTCTTGATGTCCGTGATTTCTGTATAACGGGTAACAGATATGTGTTTAGGTTTTGGTCACCTCAGACCCCTATTCCGCTGGTAACCTAAGGGCAGAGTTTACAAGTGGTGATCACGCGAGTCCTTGCAAACACCCATCACAGCATCAGCTTGGAGGCAGTCGAGGCGTGCGTAGTGCAAAGCTAGCGCAGCGCGGACACATGCACTTATTGTTTAGGGTACGCTTCGCACGCCACTAGCATCAACAAGCGCCTCCTGGCGCGTGTACATATTGTTTAGGGTACGCTTCGCACGCCACTAGCATCAACAAGCGCCTCCTGGCGCACGCACATATTGCTTAGGGTACGCTTCGCACGCCACTAGCATCAACAAGCGCCTCCTGGCGCACGCACATATTGCTTAGGGTACGCTTCGCACGCCACTAGCATCAACAAGCGCCTCCTGGCGCATGCACATATTGCATAGGGTACGCTTCGCACGCCACTAGCATCAACAAGCGCCTGCGGGCGCCCGCGAGCGATGTTTCGAGGAAGCACGCCGCGTGCGGAGATGCCCCCACCCCCCCCAAAAAAAAATGGCGGCCAGTTTTGTGTGGCTTAAAGGTACTGGGACACAAAATATCAAGTTCGCGCAATAACCATCTATTGCTACGTTTTACCGTCTGTTGTGAACACATTTTTTGGGTGAAAACTCCTTATAATATCAAGAAAACACAGTACCATAATCTGTAAATGTAACGCTTTCTTCGTCTGCTACACTGCTAGGGGAAATCTCGCAGCCCGCGCGTGACGTCACGAGGAGGATCGGCCTTTCCTCTGGCTGACCTCGAGACTCTGGCACAAATCTCGCTGTTATCTCGTTCTGCAGAGGAGGACGCTAGACATCACGGGAACGCGCAGATTCACGTGCATTTTACTACAGTAGACACAATTAGACTAACATCTGTGTGATGAGTTGATGGCCGAAGGCTAGTAAATGGTGAAAAATCACGCATAGTTTTTTTTAAAGGATTCCAGTGTGTTTTTGCTGTGGTGTCCACGTGTCCCGGTACCTTTAAATTTGCAGATCGGTCATTTCTTTCAGCGCTGAATGTTCCAGCGTGGGAAACTGAAGGTTTTAAATGGGGTTAGTGTTGTCCATGCATATGTGTATCATTCGGTGCAGTTTGTGACTGTTTTGCCAGGTCTGCAACATGTTTATAGTAATGTTTCTTGCAGTGTTACAGAGTCGTATTATTTCAAACAATAAAAGTCGCCGATCGAAGAATGCGGATCGTCAGTGACGCCAAAAATAACCTTTGCATAAAAGAACCCCAACTGGCCCCTTGGTAGGGTTATACCGATGTATAAATTGACAAACACGTATAATAGGGGAATCATATAAAACTGATTACTAAACCTGTTTCTGCTGTATTACCTAAGGACACGCTTTGTGCCTTTCAGGGGTAACTTACAGACTTAACAGCTAATGTTCCTTTTAGGATTTATTGGAAAAATTGTGTTTAAAAAATTGGTGCATATGACCAGCAACTATATCCCAGTTTTGGTCAATGTATCCCAGGGTTTTTTTTAGAACCAAACAAATTTAAGAGAAGTTATGCTTTAATTTGATGCAGAGGAGCAATGACTCTTGGTTGTGGTAGAGTTGAAACGTGGGATTTTTTGGTGTTTTTGATTTTTTATGAGCTAGTTTGTTTGTTTTTGTGGGTGGGTGGGGAAAGCAGACAGTGTAGCAAACGTTCCTTCTGGTTCACACACTCCGGCGAATCGATGAGATAGAGAGGGAGAGAGCTTGTGGTCAGTGGGTGTGCACAGCTTAGAGGAAACATTCCTTACAATAAATGCGGTTCAAATGTGAAGATATACAGGGTATGCATTTGACACAAATTTTTCATAACTTTTTTAAAGCAAGAATTTACCTCCCATTAGAGCACGTGCTTTCAAACTGACTCCCTACTACAAGCAGATCCAGAAGTGCTCACTGCGTCCGCCATGACGGCATGCGCCTGTCCCGCACAGAAGTGTACCACAGGCGCCTGAAGACAACCGCCACCGACGGGCCCCGCGCTGTGCTGGCATTGCGGTGCGCAGGGGGGGAGGGGAGGAAGGGATTTTTAAAACTATCTGGGGGAAGGAAGGGGTATCGTAGAACTCGGTATTGACACGCTGTTGATGAGAAAGCATGGTACAACTCTTCGCTTTTTTTGAAATCTTGTTTTCAGCACCACTGCCGCCACTGTGGCGACATCTACTGCAGCGAGTGCTCCGACAACAAGATGCCGCTGCCGTCGTCCTCCAAGCCCGTCAGGGTGTGCGACGCTTGTCACACGCAGCTCCTGAGCCGCTACTCGGCCACCTGAGCCCTGCAGGTCGCGCGACCAGCCACACGGGGCGGCACCCCGCCCTTACCCAGCCTGCCAGGCCGTCCGGGTCTCCCGGCATGCACTTCCCGTGCTTTTAGCCATAGAGACGCAAGGAAGAACTTGTATAGACTGGGAGCTGAAACCTAAGAAGAACAACTCATAACAAGACTGCACAAGTGTAGCTTAGGATGTGGGGATTTTCTGATGGTTCTGATTTTTTGGATGGGTTTGTTTCTTTGTTTGTTTGTTTTGTTCGTTCACCTTTGCCACGTGACCAGTGATATTGCTTCTGGCCTCATTTACTGTAAATTGTGGGCTCTGACATCTTGATTTTTGTTTTTGTTGTTTTTTGGTGGCTTTATCCGTTTCCAAGTTATAAACATTTTAGGTATGTTTGTCTTTTAATATGTGTTAGTATTTGGTGGAGGTACTTTTTCCTGAGAAGTTGGAGGGGAGAAGAGAAATACAATAAGAGTTTGAGTTAAATGCTTTTCCGTTGCCAGGGCGGAAAGAGGTAAGGTTGTTTCAGACGGGAACAATCTTGCTAAATGAGGACGAATGTCTGGACCTGTGGCTCAAGGTCTTACGCTTGGTGGCGTGTAGAGCCCCAGAGAAGGAGTAGTCATGGCTGTATGTCTGTCCCAATGTCGGGACATCGCCTTGCGCTGTAGGGCGAGCAGACACCAGAGAAGGAAAGGGACAGTGGTCAGGAGCTTCGCATTAAGCATTAACCACAACTCTAACGGCTGGTCATGCAGCTGGCCCCAGTCAACACGCGTGGTTCTGGGATCGTGTAGTGGTAAAGCTGTGTGATGTACCCCGTTGAGTGTTCATACTATTATATCATTCCATGGCTTGCAGTACTTTGCGTGGCTGGCTGTGTTCATCTAATTGTCTGAACGGGTTTAGAAGCAGAGGAAAGGTGCCGGTATTTGAGGAAGACATTTTTGAATAACTTGGCTGTCCAAAGTGTGAACACTAACACAACTACATTATTGGTTTGTAGATGGTCACATGAGATTTTCGTACGGAAGACAAAAACGCGTTATTTCTATTTTTGATGTATGACTTTGTGCTGGCTTTAAAAATTGGTGGGTTTTTCTCACTCGGTTCCAGACAGAAACATCATAAGTAGACTGAACCATGTTGGCAAACAGAAACATCATAAGTAGGTTGGACCATGTTGGCAGACAGAAACATCATAAGTAGGTTGAACAATGTTGGCAGACCACAAATGGTTCAGTTTCCTTCTCCATTTCTGTCTCTCTCTCTCTCCCCCACTCCCCCGCTTCCCTCTCTCCTCCTGCCACACCCTTTGCCCTTTACCTTTTGTCACCAGTGCACATTAATTCCAAAAATGTAAATTAAGTACAGTAAAGCAATTTTGTCCGAAATGTTAGAAAGCGGTGGTGGGTAGGAAGAGAGAATTCGGAATGACATTTTCTTTTCAAAACGATCTGCTTCAGTGTTTCACTAAAGGATTCGCTGGCAAGCACGCACGCACGCACGCACGCACGCCTCTGCCTCTCTCTCTCCTTTCTCTGACCGTCGTCGTTAACGTCTTTGTTTTCATCAGGTCATAACAGGTTGTGGATTGTATACAGTACTGCCCCACCCCCCTTTTTTAAGATTTTTCCTTCAACTGAACAGTGTGACAGATAAATATAAACTGTAGATTTCCGAGTATGCCAGGCGACATGGGCCCGCATTCTACAAGTGGCGCCTGCTATCCTCTTCCCTTCTGTGTCAACGCGTCAGCAAAACCGACATTTTGGGGGGAGAAGATAACTTCGATTGGATGCTGCAAGCTTTTGATAGCGCGAGACTTGCCTGATGGGAGTCTTCGTATTGTAAAATACCCTCAGGCGAAGCTTCCAGAAACACTCGGAGAACTTGAAGATATTTGTGACAACGTCTTGAAAACTACATACAGCCCTGACCTGAAATACAAATTGGATGACGGATATCCGTTGTGGCGTTAAACTGCTCATAAATTATTAATTTTGCTTGGCGGCCACAGGTATATGTCTGTTATTTACTTTGGTATTACTTTGTTTGAGAGGCACACAAACACAAATCCTGTATGTTTTTATTTTAAGTCTGCTTCAGATGATACTCGTGAAATAAACATTTGATGGTTGTTCTATATCCGGAGCAGGAATTATTTTCTTCGGATTCAAACCACAGATACTCAGTATGTCGCTTTGATGTTTTTAAAGTTTCGTTGAATGCCACCCTGGGCTCTCTTACCAGTAAATATTCATAGGTGCATGTTCTTTTTCGGTTAAGTACAGCGAACTCTTCCAATTTGACCTGTTGGATGTGCCTGTCGAAACTACTCGTCCCGAAAATGTGGCTGTTGGTGTCTGCGATTGTGGTCAGTCTGCGGTCAGTCTGCGGTCAGGTTGAGAAGTTTTGCTATATAATGGCAGTAAGCTGACCACCGTGATATCAAAGACAAAGCGCAGGACAGTTTAGTTCTCAATGCAAATGGAAAGACTTCAGAGAGTGAAGCTGTGGCGAAGTTTTGTGCTGTTAAGAGGGGTCGTTAGGATGAGGCAGTGATGGGCATTGTCGTGGAAATGTGTCGTCGTTGTAGATGTTGGAGGCATGCGTGTGTTAGCTGCATTAGCTGTAAGTAGCTGGTCTTGATGTCTTGTTCTGTGCAGCCTTACTCCGCCGGTTCTGTTCAGCGTTTCACAGAGAAACTTTTCCTTATTTGTCGTGAAATTCCAGCGATTGCAACCTTTGCCCGGAATAACTTCGTACACAAAGACATACGAACATAAACATGCGCGCTTGCATGAAGACAGTAGCGTGGCAGCACATACATAAATGCATACCTTATACCAAGCTTGTGTACATACATATATACAGGTTTGTATACTTATACATGTATACACGCTTGTATATATGTATATATACATGCCTACATGCACAAGTAACTACGTAAAATGGATTATCGACTTGTGGTTGAGACAGAACCATTTCAAGCGTTTTCTGAAACATTCCATGTGACAGTTTCTCGCTCTCTCCGTTCCTCTCTGCGTCTTAGGATAGAAGGAATGGTGTGATAATTGAAAAAAATAAGGCCTTGTCAACACTTAAATACTTGTGTAAGCCGACTGGTTGTATTCTAATGTTGTGTAATGTGCCGCAGCAAGCTTTACAAGCCACGTTCTGTGTGTTAGCAAAGACCTTCATAAGTGGCTAAAGAAAACAACAGCTATTCGAATTCTAGATTGTTCGTGTCTTTTACGAACTATTTTTCTACGTGCCAGTTGATAAAAACACTGTTTACCCGAGCCATAGTGTGATCATTGCTTGTGTTATTTTTGCGCCGTCGTATTGTAGATCGAAATGATGAGAACGAATTTGCATAATAGCACAAAACAAAAAAGCGGTAGTGGTTTTTCCGTGCAGCGTTATGGCTTTATCATCCTGTTCCCCTTTTTTTCCGGGTGTAACCCCTGTGGATGTGGAAGCTTTGAACGTGTGTGAGAGGTGAGAAAGCGAGGACGCCTAGTCTGCAGTGTTTTGTGTCGGCTCCGACAGGCGACCGTGCCATTGTGGTGGTGTTTCAGACACTTTCAAGTAGTCCTCACCCCAGCATGGGTAACCTGCCCCTCGCCTCCAAAAATCGCGCATGCGTGAAAAGCGGCATCTGGCCGGTTTTTTAAATGTACGCGTAGTCCTGCTATAGGGTAAAGTGCAAGAAGCCCAGCAAGTTTCTTTATCCATCACAGTGGATTTGTGTCGTAATCTTTAGTTTTCTGTAATGAATCCTTATTTTACCTACGTGCTTATGTTGTTTTTATGGGCATTCAGTACTCATCTTAAAAATCTCTTCTCTGAGGCGTCCCCTGATAACTCGAAATCCTTTGAAATATTCACGACGAGTTATCGTCCATCTCGCTAAAGCTCCCATACTTTATGATGCGGCATACTGTGCACCGGGTCCAGAATAATATTTGTCTCTGAATCGAGTTCATTTCTGAGCATATCGAGCCCCTAGCACTCCACTGATAGGTTTGTGTCGGGGAGGCTGTAAAGCATCAGCAGTCCCGAGATGCAGGTTCTAGGGTGTGGGTTGATGGGATAAGTGTACATATATGGGCTATACACGGGCGTGGGCAGCAGACTGTCCTAGTGCAAGTGGTCATGTGGAAATGATTTGTAACTCGACTAGCCTTCAGAGACAGCAGATGTAACCAAGACCATGGAACTCGTGTCTGGCGTGTTAACGGGAGGCTACTCTTGTTGTGAGGAGTGGCGCGATGGACCGCCATGATTGACAGCATCAAGAAGTATCGTGCCTGCCGCAGTCGTCATGATTATTATTCTAAATTGTTGTAGTGGCGGCGGCGCTGTTGCTGTTGCTACCCTCTGACTTGTGTGTCTTGGGATTACTAGTTGGGATTACTAGTTACTAGTTTGATATATCACCGACGTCTCAGTCCGTGCAATTTTGTCAACTGCGAAACACCGTGTTCTAATTTGCTGATGAAAGCTGAAATCTTCCGAAAGTGGTCAGTTCATTCTTCACACACATTGAAGATGAACTTGTTTTGATTTGGTAATGGGTGGAGCTAGTGTGTGAACAGTATTTTCTCGGGAAATCTCTCACAGCACATGTAAATAAAATGTTTGGGCGAATCGCATGCATAGTTCAGTGTAGTCATACCGCATTGTGCAGACAGAAACTGGTCATGATCAATGGGCGCTTTATTTTGGTGTTGGGTGAGTCAGATATACAGGACTTGTTTGTGGGTTTCCCCCAGTTTATGCTTAAGACTTGGATTCTCCCCCCCCCCCCATTCATTATGACATTAAGGGAGAGCCGAAAGAGCAAGTTCATATATTCGTTCTTTGTAAACTAGTATCCAGGAATGTAATGACTTGCAATTGCAATATGCGCTTTGTAACCGAAAGGCAACTGCGTGCCTGGTTAATAAAGTAATAAACTATGTATTCCTTGAAAGCTGGATAAAATCTAGTTTCCCGTTTTGACTGTAATAAGTCTGCTGACGCACGTCCGACCTGCATTAAAATGTCTTTCTATTGTCCGAAATGCTTTGTCTTTAAACGAGAAATTGTGAATTAAAAGATTTTTTTATATTCTTGTTTACTAAAGTCTTCTGGTTATGTTTTGCTGTGAAAGCGTGTCAGTTGCTGCACTCTGTTCACCATTTCATACTTGGATCACACATATAGCGACTATCTGTTCTTAGATGCGCGAAAGATGTATGAAGCCGTCAGTGTGCAGCGTGCTGTGCAAAACCAGTTCGCCAAATAGTGCGTGCTTCGTGCAGGCCTACATGTATCACAGATGACCTACATTCTACATCTCCTCTGCAGATATTGCAGTCGGATTTAAAAATTTATTCAACTTGTTTTCGAATCCAGCAGTGGTCTAAGATTATATCCTGGACTTAAACATTGTGAAGTCATTGATTATATTCTCCAGTCAAACATTGTGCAACTCCATCGCTAGCCATCCCCCAATAACTAATTTGCATCCATATCTGCGCTGAACATTTTTGGTGGATTTGTCGGAGCAGTATAGCTTAGTACTAACTCCGCCGAAGTTTGGACATCAGAAAGTGACAAATCAGGATTCGTAAAGTCCCCTTTCGGGGTGCGAAATTCTGTTTCCTGAATCGTTTCTGGGTCTCAGCTTTGCCATTCTGAGTTCAAATTCGCTTTTTTGTTCGTTTTCTGCCTCTAAACATGTAATTCTTTCCTCATGTTCTACATCATCTTTTCCTTCTGCTCTTTCTCTCTTCTTATTCGTTTTTACTTTCTCTTCTAATGCCCTTCTTGGATGCCTTCCATTTATCGCTGTCCAGGGCTGGCTTGCATGACCGTTCGTAGCTGGTCTTCCAGTCAAGAGAGTGGTCGCACAGCCTCTTCGCCCTATGTATTCTATGTACGTCTGTACATATGAAAGGAGATACGAACTTCTATGAAAACCAAACAAGGTCTTCACTTCTTCCCCAACCATAGCCCCTTTCTGCTGCCTCATCAGAAACTCCCTTTTTAATACCGACTTTTGGAAATCGGATCCTCGCCGGACATGTTTGAACGAATCAGGTGCTGCTCTAACATGTCAGAACCGACTCAACTGGTAGTTCCCTAATCTGTTGTATCTGTCCCGACTTGCAGGGCGTGATCTATCCCCACAATAGTAACTTATCCCAACGGCCAGACATTCACGATCAGTCAAGCAAAAAATTAATTGTAGAAATTATTGTGATTTGATATATGTACGCATGTTTCATCCAAGTTTTTATTAGTATTGATGTAATGTGATTGGGTTCAGTTGCAAAATATGTGACGAGGTTAGCGCTATTATCTTGAGTTACTACCACGGCTCGGGAAAGACATTAGGTCACTTGGTGGATGGTAAAGCTAGACAATGTACAGGTACAAGCATGTTTACCTTTTATATTTTATTAGGCCGTCAACCCTCCGAAAAAGGACCAGAACACTTTTAGTCCATCAGCAAGGTAGGTAATTGGTTGGTGCTACCTGGAGGTGGTGGGGTAGAGATATTTTTAGATGGTATTTGTCACAGTAACTTGTATTGAAACATTCACCACCTATATACACACATAATCATGTTAAACATTCAGCCAAGACATTCGCAATGGAAACTTGATGCTCCGACTCATATTTGAACTAGACACAAAAGGCGTTCGTCTTTCTAGGAAATGAAATGTTATTTACGCAAGACGATAAAGCTATTGTAAGACTGATACACGGAAATAGCGTTAACAAAATAAAAGAGGGGATTAAAGGTAGTGACTTAAGTATATAGCTGAAATAAATATATATATATATCTTGTGTCGCCAGTGTGTCGGGTTCATTTGGACAGTAAGATCCACGCAGTGTACACAGTTCTTCGGTCACAACATCCACCTAGCGTAGACAATTTGTTTCTTTCACAAAGTTCCGGCTCAGCTGCACCCGGCCACAGTAAGAATTCCTGTTTCCAACAGGGCAAACTCTCCCACTTGCCGCGGCAACTCCGGGGATAGTCTACTTTCCTTCAGGCCCAACTCTTGTACATCTACAGGCGAGATTTTCCTAGCTGATGCTACACTCTATGGACCAGCAAATTAAGTTCCTTTTCTTTTCTGCTCTGTAAATACACCTCTAATTTTCTAATCATCATAATTGCTCTCCCCACCTCTTCCCATTATTCATGTACCTGAATTTACACGAATTACTGCCAAGCTGTCTCAGACCACCCATACATCCCATAAATCTCTGGCAAAGAACTGGCCGTGCGTACATTACAATCGTTTTAATTAAACAAGGAACTGCATGAACAGTACGACTAGTCCACCTTCCCTTGTGGGTGTTAAACTGTGTGCTACGAAAACCCAGGTGATAATCTTCAAAAAACGAAACCAGAAGATAGATTACCCACAGCTAAAATTAACTCAAACAGCTATTATTAACAGTAACCAGATTCAATTTCTAGGGGTCATCTTTACCAGTAGTGCAAGCTGGAATCCACATGTGGAAAAAATAACAAAGCCAGCTAAGCAGGCAATAAACCTAATGAGAGCAGTGACAGGTAATAGCTGGGGCATAAATCCAAAGTCTTCATTAAACCTGTACCCAGCCCATGTAATGTCAAGATTGATGTATGCGGCCCCTCTACTAATCCATTTAAATGCCCAACAAATAAATAAAATCCAGTCTGTACAGGTGTCAGGAACGCCTAGTACAGTTTACTTTTAAAAAGAAAGACAGGAAATAGGGAGTTCAGCCAGCAGGTCAGCGACAGTTTGAACTGTCAAAAGTGACGAGGTCTTCCTGTGTTTCACTGCGTCTTTAAGAACATCACATGACCTGATAGTATATTAGGGCCGGCAGCACCCCTAAACTTTGCTTCTGGATTTTGGATTGTGTGACTTAGGAATAGATCTAATTAGCGTGTGTGGGATTATGACATGGACGTAAGTGTTTTTATACTCATTTAAATAATTTCTTGTTGTTTTGAAGTAAAAGGTGGAAATAGATCCACGTTTGTGTTTCTTTCGAGTGGATTGAGGCGTCTAACAAATTTCGAACACGAACACGCATTCAGACATACAACACACTTCCACTAAACTACATTAAAGAGAGAGGAAAGCTTTTGTTTGTTAATCTGGTTTCTAACAATTTGGTGACCTGACAATAGGCTAGAGCCCCAAAAGTAGTCTTAGGTGTCCCTATGTGCACCCCTAACCTAGCGGTGTTGGCAGAGACAGGACAAAAACCAATAGATTTAATAATCAGGGAAAGAGCAGCAAGCTACTATTATAAGATACAGTGCCTTCCGGCAGATCATCCAGTCAGACAGATACATACCACACCACACAAACACCGGACAGGCAAACCTACTCCACAGCCTAGCGTTGAGAAATGCACCCAGGACTTGGAACAAACAAATGGGGCTGATTTTGACATTGAAGCCCCTTACCCACATGTGCACCCTCATGCTCCACCCTGGACTATACAGCAAGCGATCATAGACACAGAACTTACCAAATATAAGAGAGACACTTTGACAAAATTATAACAGATTTCAAACAGAAGCTGAAAACCACATACAAAGATCACGCCCAAATCTATACGGATGGCTCCACGACCCAACCATTAATGCTACAGGTATAGGAGTTTATGCTTCCAAAGAAACAGTTCAGGTGAACTTCGAAATCACGCACCAATATTAACAGCAGAACTCACAGAAATACTTGCTGCTCTTCATATGATAGGTATAAACACAGCAAACCCCAAAACAGAGAAAAGCTATTTGTAGTTGTTTCTGACTCGCTGTCGGCACTGCAGGCGATTCAAAACCAGTCATCAGAAAGATTAGATCTAGTGTACAAAATATTATCTCAAGTAAATACACTACACAATAATGTCATAAGGGTAAAATTTCTCTGGGCCCCTTCTCATATTGGCATAAAAGGTAACGAAGAAGCAGATAGACTAGCTAGACAATCGATAAAGCCAAACCCTAACATAAAGCTTATCCAAATAAACACGCCTATTTCAGCTGAAGAAAGGAAAATAGCTATTAAACCAGCAATCAAACTAAGATGGGAAGAGACCTACAAAAAAAGAAGCTAAAGGAACAAGAAAGGAAATAGAAGAACTACCGAGTAACAGTCTAATATTGAATTCTACTAGAACAAACCAGGCAAGAATAAGTAGAATGAGATGAAATGGCGAATACCACATGATGTACAAAAATCCACTAAGTTGTAGCTGTGGTGATAGGTTTAACACATCGCACGTGCTGTTAGAGTGCAACCTAAATAGCAAAGAAATGGGAAACCTTAAAGAAGAACTAAACAAACATAAACTAGAACTAAATTTGAAATCGGCTCTTAACCCACCCAAAGATCTATGGCAGAACATACTTGAGCTTACAATGCAGGTAGTAAATAGCCATCCTGAAGCAAGACACATCTAAAAATAATATTTTAAGAATTAAAAATCAAAGCGTCATTTAAAAAGGGATGGAAATTTAACCCTAACCAAAAAGTAGAATATAAGGAAAATGTAACGTCTAGCACTTAGGGATAGGTCAGAAGGAAACAGCCAGCAGGGACAGCGACAACAGCAAACCACAGAAGCCAGGACACCAGAACAACAGCCTCCACCACAACGAGCTTGGCCGCCGAAGTCGGAGAACTCCCCCAATCACCACCTTCCCCTCACCCCTATAGTGCAAAATCACCGACAGGTTGAAGCAGTTCCCCCTAAACAAACTGCATAAAAGGACTGTGTTATGATTTTTCCGGCGTCTAGTTACCTACCCAATCAGGAGGTAGAGCAAATTGTTACGGCCGACCCAATTGGCTCGACAAAACAGCCAGGAGAGACCGCGCGGTGGAGCGGGGAAGGTAGCAGGCTGAGAGCGAGGGGAACCCGCACCACGTCCCTCGGTTGACCCGTCACCCTGAGAGGGGGTCGGCTGCGAGGTGGGGGCGAATAACACTCCGGGCTACAGCCTACCACCTAGAACGGGTAGAAAGCCCATTCGCGTTTTTCTGGCAAGTCCGCGCTCAGGGCTATATAGGCGCCCGACCGCAAATGTTAAGGGCCGAAATGTGAAATGCCGATTGCCGATTACCGATTGCCGATTGCCGATTGCTGTATGCCGATTGCCGTATGCTGAAGGACGAAGGTATTACAGACGAGTACAGGCATTATCCTCGACGTGGACAGAGAACCAGCAGTGCTTCGGCAACAGGGGTGACTCTTACCAGTCAGGAAAGGAACTCGGGCATTTTGGACCGGTGTTGTGATTGTGGAGCTGAGAGACGTGGCGTCTGCGGTATTCCTATCCAGCATCGTGAAAGTGAGTTTACGTACAGTGTAGGACACGACTGTCGCGGTTTTTCTCTGTCGTGTCTACACTGTACGTAAACTCACATTCACGATGCT
>SMGT01012132.1:554122-565036 GCA_004794575.1 Lanistes nyassanus | reverse complement strand
GGGGGGGGGGGGGGGGTTAGTCGAAAGTGTACGTGCACATTTTCAGGCAATGACGGTGAGGATATCAAAAGACGCTGGTGCAGTTTGCAAAATGGTAGGCGTGACTAACACGTTAACATTTAGCGCCTATCAATGCTTCGCAGCTACTTTTGTGCACAACGTTAGTTTTACGCTTTCTGCAGACGGACGGACGGATTGACGGCGAGTTGGACAAACGGAAGGAAAGTAGGACAGACGGACAAGAGGGCATGCAGTCGGGCAGACAAACAGACGGAGTGTGGGACAGATGGATTGATAAACAGATTTCCCAAAAAAGTATAATTAAAAAATGCGCAGCTGCGCAGCAAGAGCGATACGGCCGTCGGCTTTCAGTTTTGATAAAAGCCTGCTGCGTGATTTAAAGAAAATCAATCAAGATTTCATTCGGAAGCAAAACATTCTGATAAGTAATTGAACATAGCAGGGCAAGGCTCCGGGCAGAAACTGGTACGACACGCCTAGCTTTGTAAGACGTCCCTGGGGAATACGGCATTATTTGCACAATTCCTATTCATAAACGAACATCATACGACACGGCTTTTCCGTGCCCTTTCAATAAAAGTTCTTCCAAAACATGGGAGTCCCTGAGCGGCGCGACATCACACACGCAAATCTTGATTGCAGCAAACGTGTCCCAACAGTGCAGCAGGTCCTCCCTCTTTCCTTGCCAACCCGTCCTCCGACGTCTGTGCGCGCGCATATCGGGAAGCCAAATACTCCCCCCACCCCCACCAGACCCGCTACATCCCAACCCCACCCCACCCCCTTTCCTGTTCTATCCTAATCTCTCTAGCTGTGTGACGCGGCCGTTGTTCCAGACCTCCAGTCTCTCGAGGAAATACGAGATCTGAAATGTCCTTGTCAGTGTTGCTGGAGATGAGGGTCGGGTTGGTCAGCTGCTGGTCACCCAGCCGACGTGGACCCTTCGTATCTCTTCCTATCATCACACCCTTCGTTACTTCCGCGGGCAAGTGGACAATCTTTCTGGACTCATCCATGACAAGCCAGAACCCAGAGGTTTCTCGGGTCCATTCTTCGTGCGCAAGTGCCAAAGCCTGAGTTGTTAAGACAAACAGGCTGACAGACAGACAGGCAGGCAGGCAGACAGACACACAGGTAGGCATACAGGCACATAGGCAGGCAGGCAGACCGATTCCGGGCGAAGCAAATTGCGCGAAGACGAACTCGTGTGCGAATGCGAGCCTATATATTGGTTTCATTCACTATAGCGAGCGTTTTTCCAGACTTTTTACGTCAGTCAAGAAATCGTCCGGACACCCTTTTCCCAGGAAACGGCTCCCAGTCTTTGCCCACACACTCAACCCTCTCCACCCCCTAGTCTTTCCCGTCCTTAGTAATCCATGTCTTGTTCCCCCCCCCCCGGCCCATGCTCCATATGTATGCCCTCTCGTGTTTCCGGTTTTTTTTTCTCTTCAGTTCCGAGCCCCCTGTTTTGTCTCCGCCCTTCAGTACGAGCTCTCTATCTTTACTTCTTGTGTCCCTTGGTTTTGTCCTCCTTGTCTGTTTCCTATGTTCCCTTTGCCTGTTTCCCGTCTGTGCCCTCTGCCTGTTTCCTGTCTGTGCCCTCTACCTGTTTCCTGTCTTTGGTGCCCCCCACCCTCCGCTTCCTTTGTTTTCATTGCCCATTTCCTTTCTTTGCCTTCTGTCTGTTGCCCCTTTTTGCGCTCCGTGTTTGGCCCCTCCCAGCGTCCCATGTCTGCTTTCCCTCTCCCGTGTCTGTGATACCAACTATGGAGGCCTGCGCGGAGCCTAGACACCAGCCATGTAGAAACCATCTGTTTTGTAGTACACTACAGTAGGTACAGTGACGTTTGTAGTAATGTCTGTAGAGATACTGTCAGGATCTACACCACTTACTCTCCTACCCTAGACGGTCCAGCCAATTTCATTTCGGCGGTCACATTTGGGGAGGTCACTCCGACGTAAACTGAGCTACAGATGCTATCACAGTTACGTCCCTTTGGTCTGCCAGCTGCAAGTTGCCGCGCGTCGTCCAGTGCGTGGACTACAGAACCATCCATCTCCGTCGCCAGACATCGCTCTGAACTCATCGCCATGGAGCTCAATAGATGAGCTACTGATAATTTTATGATAGCATTTCTTTACATCTTTTCTGATAGTTGCAGAAAACAATGGGCCTAAAGGTCGAGATTCTTACATACAGTACTTTTGAGACCACTGACGCAATGCCACAGTCAGGGTGCAGACTCAGAAAGTTCTTTTTAAATCTAAGTTTTCATTCCAGACGTCAGAATATTATTCATCCCGGTCCGTCAATGCTTCTGGCCACGTGACCATACATGTCCCTGCTGTTCAGCTCTGCACTCGCGAGGCCTCCCCACCCCCCCCTAACCCCCTCCCCCGGCGGGATGGCAGTGACAGAAGACTCTCCCGGGGGAGGGAGGGTGCCAGCCAGCCAGCGTGCCTTCTGATTTCAATCTCAACACAAAAATGGACGAACATGATGCACGTGATCAGAGCTTGTTTCGAGCCTAATAATGAGCACTCGAGCAATCAATAGACGACTTTCGACTGCAGCAATGAGATACCGAAAGACACGGCAATGCTTTACTTTACAGTCAGAATCTAAACGACAGGAAATATTTTTGAAAATCATCCCGTCTCTTACGGTGATATTAAAACTGGCCTCAACGTTATGCTTTTCTATTTACACAGGAAATGGGAAACATTAAGGAAATATTCCAAATCCCGTTGTCCAAAAGCGTTTATGTTGTTCCCGCCACCTCTCAACACCCGTACGCAATTAACGCAACAACAGTGCACAAACAGCCACCAAAAACTAATTTAAACCTCCATTTAAACCGGTAAGAAAAAGTCCTACTTATAAAATAGCAGAGAACTGCAATCAAGAAATTCACGGCGAAATTCAGAACAACTGCAGTGGGTCGGAACATGCCACTGATGTCCTACACATCCACCGTGTAATACTGTACGCGTCTTCTCGCTTAGCTCGTCACAGGAACACAGCCTCTGCTGCCCACAACTCGTTCACCATGCACAAGCCAATCCCTCAAAATCCATTAATCTATAATGCATAAAGAGACATTCAACATCAAATATATTTTATTGTATCAGTCAGCTGAACAGCAGATAAACACAATGAAAACCACATGATTAATAAACAGCATGTGGACAACTCATTTCACACATTATCACACAGTATCTGGACGGAACGGGGGTAAACTAATGCTTTGTTATTCCTACATTCCTTAAAAGCCATAACAACAAGATTACAATAATATTAAATGTGGAAGTAAACCTCTCCAGAAAAAAACAGAAACTCCGGGCAGACAATGTACTGAACAGTACCACAGGCTACCAAATGGAACATCACAATGAGATGTACCTCATATGGAATGCTCTACGTCGTGGAATGTAAATGTATTAGTACAGCGTTTCCTCTGGGCATAAACCCAGACAGCCAGTCCGGAAACTTGCAACCACGTACAGTGCTGCACACAGATCTCTCACCCTCCAGCACTGCATCAAACCAGAACCAACACAACCACAGAATGTGCTTATAAAATGTAAAAGTAGAATCTGTCAAAAGTGGAAGCTTTGAAACAAGTTATCTGAGGAAACAATACCATTTGGTTTGTCCTGAACAATTTTTTTTTTTTACAGTTTCTGCGAATGTTTACAATACTCCATGTTTAAGATGGCCAAAATATAAATATATGTGTATATATATGTAAAATATATTATGATGCGTGTGGTAGTTTTCAAGTAGTATTTGTTTTTAAAAAGTGTAAATCTGTGCGCCCTCTGGGGTTTCTACATAGGTCTTAGCCCTGCGGATCCAAAGAGCTAAAGGTGGGTGATTTGCAGACTTCCGCGATGACGTCATGGGGAAGACTGCTGCAGTCAAGAGAACAGATCCGGGTACTTTTCTTGGTCGATGGCGGCGTTGAAACGATCCACCTCCTCGTTCTTCTGCTTTAGGTACTCCGCCAGGAACTCCTCCATCACTTCCCATCGTCAAGGCTGCCTCGAACAGCGAACGTGTGCTTCTCGCATATCTGCGTGTCTGCGCGCGCGTGCTGAAGTACATGTGCGTGCGTGCGTGAATGGTAAGGAAATCTGCTTTCCAAGTGTTCTTGCAAGACAATTATTCGTCCTAGTGCTTGTGTGTTTTGCTTGCGTGGGAACGGTTCAGCGAAATTCTCTAACAGTCTAGGTTAGACCTGAATGAAACAACCTCGGTGCTGAAGGATACAGGGATGTTGACTGGACCTCTCGCCGCTCATGCTTACAAACTGCGTGCCGTTGTAGAACCAGCCCGCGGGCAGGGGCTCGAGGTGGCGCTCTCGCTGTGGGAAGGGCAGTTTCAGATTAACTTAGCTCGTGCTGCTTTGCCATACTAGGGATTAACGTGACATTTTAATGTCCATTTGGAGTACCAACATTTGTCAAAACATCATCTGGCACGGGCAGTCTCCTTTCTTATCTCTGACAAACTCGCACGCTTTTCGTGTTAATGGTTCAAAGCCATAAACAAATTGTCAGACACTTTTCTTTTGCTGTAAGCTGAGGCTGTCAGCCGCCAAGCACACAATTTACTAACACGTTTCTTAAAGTAAAGGCAGACTGTCACTTTTTTTTTCAAAATATTTGCCGACTTACATGAATGTTGCCGATTTCCTTTTCCGTCAAGTCCGACCTGGTCAGATGTCTTTTCTTCTTTGGTTTCTGTTAAGAGACATTGAAAAGACGGGAGGCCAGTCAGGCCGCAGCTTCTTAGACAAGCAACGACGATAGCAGAAAGTTTCCTACTGCCCTATTTTTAAACTAGTCCCAACAGTAAGCCAGAAAAACTTACCGCAAGGAAATTCCGCAAAGATTATAATTACCCTGGTATGCCCAGGGTAGTTATAATCCTTCCGGGACCTTACTGCACCCACTTTCCGACTTATTCTTGGGACTACAGTTTCAATAATCTGGAACAATAGATAACTCTTGAGTTGTTAACGCTTTGGGAACCACTCTTGTTTGAACATATCCCCCCACCCCCATTTGCTAGGAGAAATTGGTGGAATTGGAGCCAAGACAGAACGCGATTTTGATCACGTGATCTATTTCACAAAGGCTTAAGTATTCACACCTAGGCGTAATTCCTAGCCAGTCCTATCACGGCTTACAAACCATCGATTACAGTACTAGTCCGTTTTATCCGTTTGAGAATTCCTTTAGCGCGCACAAGTCCCCGCATATTAAACTGCCTGTCCGCACTGGCCATCTTACTGCTGCTATCAGACTGGTGGTTCTTTCAGTGCATAGTTTAGTAATAGGACCCCATCCCCCATAGCGCGAAATCACTGCGAGGTGGAAGTACTGTCCTTCTAAGTAACCACCACCATCACCACTAGAGTGCCCTGCTCACTTCTGACGGGTGGCTGAGGCAAACATTTCATTATGCGGTCTTTCAATGAGCTTCGCTCGGGGGTTGAACCGTTTGAAATCATTCTGAAAACAGCTTCAAGGTGAGAGGCACTTTTACCAGCGCAATAAAAGTCACGGTCCAACATCGGTTACGAACAACACCTAGATGTAAATAGTCGCGCCTCGGCGACAGCTGATTTCAAGTAGCCACAATGGTGATGTAAGACTGGTTGCAATTCTACCCAGGTGAAATTAAGTTCTCCTAGAATTCGCCTTATGCGCCCGTTTTGGCCAACTACAAGACGCGTGCTTTATAAATCGCCACTTCACCTCCACACCTCACCTGCTTTGCGCATGTCCGCAGCCAGTCCTTAAGAATCGCCTCCTTCAGTTCGCAGCCCGTGAAAACCAGGAAGTACTGGTGCTGTCCCCTGATGATGGGCGCCGACTGCTGCCCACGAGTGCGCATGACCAGATTCTGACTAAGTGCCGTGTAGCGAACGTCCACAGTGCCGACAAGGTCTGCTGACGATGTTCATACGATCAGCAACAACGGCGACCGCCAGTATCCAGCGTGTACATGGCCCACATCAAATGCTTCCCCCACTTCCTACCCGCCTAGAACGTCCCCTCTCATCCATTTAGTAAAACTAATTGAAACAATCAAACAGTTTGTCTTCAAGTATTAATTATACCCGACGGCATGTATCCCTGTGGTAACGCGTGCTGCCCACCGATACACAGGTTCGTGGGTTCAGATCCCGTGTTGGGCATCGTAATTTCTCTACACGTCACCTGTTTGGGTGGTAGCTGGAGTCCGTTTATTCCGGGTTCCTCCCACTTCCCCTAACGCCATACACCCCCTCGTTAACTCCCCCTCTCCTACCCCGCTGGGAATATAGTCTTCATTGACGAGTTAACGTTAAACAATACAGAACAAAGAAAGAATATTAGCTTCTGGTTGAAGAAACAAGACATATCAAAGTATCTCCCTCCCCAACCCTTATTTTTTAAAAAATCTATTTACACCACACGTACCTGAAAACAGTATATGGCCTGTAATGTGATATATGTTGCCAGCAAACGGAAACTTGGAGAGAGTCGCCGGCAAAGCTGCGAGACACAGAACAAAGGAGGGTGTTCAGAATATCAATAATCTCGTTTTCCTTGCGTACTGCACGTGCACACAGACCCACGCTGACGTTTCTCACTTCGTCACGTTAATAGTCTTACTTTTCTGCTCGCAGCAAGACAGTGTTACAAGACGACGGAACATGCATGCGGCAGCCCGCTGACAGGCTTGGGACCATGAACATTCAACACGAACCAAGCCGACTTCAGCCGACGTTATATTTTGATTGTGCGTGGCGTTTGCCAGACGACGTAAGTTTAGCGTTACTCTGGTCTTAAACTCAAAAGAATTGTTAAACTCAGATGGAGTTAGACTCTAGGACGCATCAATCTAGACTTCACGCGTTCGTGCAATCATGTCATCACTTGTGCGCTGACGTCAACCGGTCAACGGGCTGGACTAAACTAGACCCCTCTCCCACTGCACCCAACTTCCAACCGCTTTCACCTTTCAGTCGCTGCAGGAGCTTGGCTTTCTCCAGCGGTCGCGAGAACTTGAGAATGACATCCGTCATGTTCAGAGTACACGGCACACACGGGAACTTGGGCAGCTTCCTGTTCAGACGCGACCAAAGCAGAGTTTTTAATATTATCCGTCACATACAGTTGGACACTGCATAACGCAGAGTAATATACAGAAAAAAAACCTGTTGAAAGTAAAACAGATTTTCTGTGAAGTATTCCCCTCCACCATTAACCGCCACGCAAGCTGTGTTCCACGACCCACAGAACTGTGTATTTTTTTTTAACCATTTCACCGGGACAAAAGGTTCCAATGCTACTTGTGTGAGTGCAGACACTGACCAGGCCGGGTGCAGCAAGTAGCGGGCTCTGATCATAGCTGGCTGCTCGAAGGCTGTGCTGCTCAACACTTGGTCCAAGTCTGTGCTCCTGGCAGACCACAGACATTTCCCACAAAGTCACATGACATTCTTCCCCACAGCAACACAGCAAATTCTTTTAAACAAAATCGTAACACCCGAAAAATAGCAACTGCTAATATGCTGATCACACGCCATTGATCCATAACAGTAATTCCTGGCGCAACATTTGTCTCTAAAAGGACACACTCTACACAATGGAGAGGACACGGCAAACAACACACAAACAACACAACACACAACAGACACGATCACGCCAGATACAGTTCAGTAACAATTTTAGCTCCAAGACAGGCACCCTAAAATGTATGAGATCAGCACCAATTTTATACAGGTCACTCTGTCCGTGTTACAATGCCTTGTTCGTGTCCATTCAAATTAACAATGACTGCCAGCAACAGTCATTGGGCATAGTCATTAGCCGTAACCAACTTAACTGCTTAATGACAGGACACAACTGTAACGGTAGGTACAATCTGTAAATAACTAATTAATAACTATAATTAAGTTACAGGCGTAGCCACCCAACACTATCTGACACAGCCGTCACGCTGACCATGCACTGATCTACAGCAGTACTTAATTCCTGGTGCAGCAACAGTCTCTAAAAGTGTGCACTCCACACACGGTCGTCTAAGCACTGCACACGGAGTATATTGTCTACAAAAAGCAGGTTATAATGACTCTTTCAGCTTTGCTACACCTGATGTGTAACAAACAACACTGAGGACACGTGCTAAAACATCCTGCGGACAGAAGAAAAATAAACGGAAACTTATGAAGACATAAAAGATGTACTGAAGATTCCTTCCCATTGAAATCGTAATGGCTGTGTAATGACAAAATTCAAATATTCACATTTTAAATTTTTTAAATAAAGTTAGAATATTTCAATAAGCATTTTTGCCAGGATTGCACGTTACTAGCGCTAAATTATTTGGTCACAGAGGTTAGACCCAACCAGAATTTGAAATGCTTGATATTCATAAAAGTACGACTGTAGTAACAATTAGAGCTAGAATTTTGAAAAAAATGACTTTACACGTAGAGCATTGTTAATAAGTTCTCCCATGTCCTATTATCATGTCCTATAAGTTCGCCCATGTCCTATCCTATTAGGACTCCCCAAAATCCCAGCATTCGTATTTTTCCAAAGAATGAAAACCTGGTACGCTGTATTCAGTACAGCTCTGAAAGCAGCTAAAACGGATTCTAAGCGCACACGGAAGGCAGGTTACCCAAGAATGGCAGACTAGGGTTGCCATACCTCTTCACCTCCCCAGTTTCTGCCAGCATCAGAGCAACGTCACTGTTGATGCTTCTAATGATGCTCTGAACATTGTCCAACAGGGCGCTCTGGAATATCAAGGGCACTCAAAATCGTCATCAGTCACAGAATCACGCTGGTTTATATATTGGACTTGCTGATCAGTCACAGACACACGCTGGCTTATTTATACTGGACTTGCTGATCAGTCAATCAGCAAGCCGGTCGGTGCACATGTACCTGAAATATTTCTTTCTTTTGGGGGGAGGAGGAGGAGTTGGGGAGGGGGGGGAAGAGGCGCAAGGCTCCACTGGAAAAAAAGAAAAAGACCCAACTGCTTACAAACAAACTGACAAGTAAGAGGCGACTAAGAGCTCACTGGAACCTGACAGACCCATCCAATTCTGATATTTCTGGCAGTGATACAGACCACAAACTTCATGAAGCTTCAGCCTCTGAGATGACACAGACATTGTCTGCCTATAGATTCTTGTACTATTCACACTTACTTTGAAGAGTTAGGAAAAGCAATCTGATGCAATGTTACGTTCCTGTCACCCTAACAATATCCCAAAAACAAGAGAAACTTACAGGAGCTTTTGTCTGTGAAGTAAAGACTATGTTGTTGACCCAGCCCTGGGCACACTGGTTCAGCAGCATTGGCAAAGTCATTCTATTTAGAAGAAATCATGGTTATCACAACCTGTTTCAGATGATAAAAATCTGGTAAATGAATACGGCATATTTAATGGTTCAGGAGACAGCTGTGAAGGCCCTGTAATGTTGGCGTCAGTTGTAGTTTTAGGCCCACTTGTAATACTCTGGCAAATAAAAACATCTGAACAAAATGAACTTGATGCAGCTACTGGTGCACTGTTTACCACCAACTGCAACTGCTCAGAGCGTTTCAAAAGTTTCCAAAGCAAGAGTTTTCCAGTGAAGAAATTATCCCAGACATGCATTCCGGGTGGTGAAATGTGTCAATGGCTTGACTACTGAGGGAGGGATGGAGGTTATCAACTGATCTTAGCATTCAAAACTGATCCTAGCATTACGACTAACCATAACACTACAATTGATGCTAACATTACAGTACCTTCATGGTTGTCTACTGAACCATTGATGACTACTCAAAACAGAGCAGTCATGCCCTGTAGGTGACACATTGTGACACAGTCAAAGTCTGCATAGTCATGTCTGGTCCTAGAAAAGCCTGACATGAAATTTGTGAACGTTTACACGTTTTTTTTAATGAATTTAACTACCAGAGAACAGAAGCTCTCTCTGAGGTTTTGTCGGTTCAAGACTATGTGCGGTGCGCATGCCTGGGGAGGTGGTGGGGGGCAGCTGAAGTGCTATCATCTGATGGCATCACTATGGTAACATAAAGGTCATGTCCACTGCATGTGCTGATGTTTGCAGCTCTACCATGGGTTTTCCTACTTTTTTAAATGGCACAAGACTATCAGTTCGTCAAAGTGTGAGCTCATAACTTGATGAACACCATTTGTTTTTCAGCAGACTGATGGTATTACATATATTTGATAATAACTTTATTGTAAACATTTATTCTCTCTCTCTCTCTCTCTTTCCCCCTGCCCCTAGTGTTACCTATCCTTTACCAAAAACATTACATAATTCTGCCAAAACGATTTCACCAGCACAAATATTATCTCTGAAACCTGCAATAATAAAAATACTTCATCTTTTTTTTCAATGATTGCAACATACCTGTTTTGCATAAATGTGTTGAGTGGATCAATACAAGCTGTGACAGCACCTGTTACAATGTAATTTTTTAAACTTAGAGCATAATATAATATTCTCTGCAAAATATTTATGAACCAAAAAGTACCAACAATAAAAAATGGCAGAGAAAGTATAAAAATATTTTAAAGCCACAATTTTTACACCACATGATTCAACAACCTAAAAAAAACTCAACAAACAAAAAAAAAATCTGAAAAAAGATAAAGAAAACGTCAAGTAGAAAAGGAAACCCGATCCATGCAGATACACATGTGCACACATTTGGTCATACAGCTGGGCACACACCCACTGAAACACAAGCAGTCACTCCAGGCGCATGCACACACACACACACAATGCAAACAAACACATACCAATTTTAAGAGCATTCCTGACTCTGGGTTCTGGGTGTCTGATAATTGCATG
>SMGT01012132.1:540729-553860 GCA_004794575.1 Lanistes nyassanus | reverse complement strand
GTTACAGAAGGCTCACCAGGGGAGGTTATGAATGGAAATGCAGTCTGTTACAGAAGGCTCACCAGGGGAGGTTATGAATGGAAATGCAGTCTGTTACAGAAGGCTCACCAGGGGAGGTTATGAATGGAACCGCAGTCTGTTACACAAGGCTCACCAGGGGAGGTTATGAATGGAACCGCAGTCTGTTACAGAAGGCTCACCAGGGGAGGTTATGAATGGAACCGCAGCCTGTTACACAAGGCTCAACTTACCCTGGAGCCATGAGAAGCACACGTGTCTGGCGGCGATTGGTCTCTTGCTGGAAATGTGATGTAACAGCTGAGCTCAGCATCCTGTGCACCTGGGCCACATCCAGTGTTGCCTCCCCTAGCTGGCTCACCACTATCCACCTGTCCAGTAGTGTCAGATGTCAAGTCATGGACAATTTACAGGCTTCCTAAATTCATACTGGGCAATCATTTTCACAGACCGTATGTAAACAGAGTTTTACAGTCATATAATTCATGTGTGGATGTCACAAGTGGGGGTCTGGTGGGTCAAAGAGATTGTGCACCATAGCTTCTAGGTGTGACCCGTTCACAACCCTATTGCCTCGAGTCCTTAATCCCCTTGTTCAAACCGCCACCTAGCTCAGTCGGGTTAGGTGTCAGCGGGCCCATGATCGAAATTCTAGTCAGCATGCTGGCTGTAGGGTGAAGGGGCAAGGTGTTACTGAAGCTGGGAGCCATGGCTGGGAATGGGACCTTAGTCCTAGAGCAGGTGTCAGCCTGGCCAGGTGTGGGTTAGTTAAGGAGGGTTGGGGGGGGGCAGATCATGCATCAGAAGGAAGCTGTTAACGTGTATTGTTGGCCACCGGGGCTTTGTTGTAGCCAGGAGGTATGAACCAACGGGGGAGATGGGGAGACAGGAAGTAGCTAGGGCCATGAGGTACCCACATTAGGGGAGGGGCGTGATGTGTTCTTGTAATTAACATGGTGTGTGGCTTCTGCTGTCTTTGTCCTGATGTAACTATCTCGATGACCACATGTATGTGAATAAAAGGAGTGGTTTAGAACGCCAAGTTATGTTTTGCCAAATCTGCCTGTAGAAGACAGGCACATCTGTTGCCAAATCTGTGAGAGGTGTCCTCTGCCAAAATCTCTGTTGGAGATCGGCATATCTTTTGCCACAATCGCCTGCCTACTGGAGGTCTGTTGTGGAGAGACCGGTAGTGTCGAAATGCTGCTGAACGCTGATGGTGAAGCCTTGCTGCGGAACAAGTGCGCCCTTGCTACTGGGCTTAAGCGAATTCTGGTGTCAGAAGCACGTGACTTGAGTAGACCAGTTGTCTAGCGCAAGATACTCTTCGGGGGAACTGTGGTGTTTCCCCAAGACTGGTGACTTGCGCGTGTTCCTCTGCTGTGGGAAACCTCTACGCTAACCGGGCAAGAGAAGGGATAGCAGAACGTAAAGGAGGAGATCGGGGGACAGCAGTCAAACAACCATCAAAAGCAGAGCTAAAGATCCAGCCTGACAGGAAGGTTGCCTGCAACTGAGCTCTGTGAGTTCAGAGGTCGAAGATCGACTGAGAAACGTCACATAGCGCAGTGGTTGTTACGACATCAGTAAGAGTGCTTGTGTCTTACAGTAAGCTGTGTCCAGAGGCAAAAGGAAACAAAGAAGAGATCGCCGATAGGAGTCTGGTTCTAACAAGAAGCAACCAAAAGGACTTTCTGACTTCAGTCTTCCAGGACAACAGAGAAGGGTGCCCCTTTTTTATGAGATTTCTTTACCCTGTGTAAACTGTACAAACTACCAGCTGTTGTGTGTCCTACACGTGGTCATGGTGTGTGTGCAGTTGAAACAGGTATGTGTGTCTTCATTGTTATGATAGTAGAGCAAGGGATTTCAAGAAACGCATGTTAGGATTTCAGAAAGAAAGTTGAGGAGTCATCTTCTGTCAATGAGCCAAGATTATTATTCATTCTGTAAATGCTCGCTATTTGTAAACAATATTCTCTTTTCTGTCACAGAGTTTTGTTATTCCTTTTGCTGTTGGGAGATTGTAGGTGGATGGGGGCTCATGCCACAGTGGGCTGTGAGATAAGCATATGAACAAATCGTAAATAATACAGTGATAATAGTTTCCACCTATGCATATACCATCACCCTAATGGCGGTCATGTAAAGCAAGCACAAGGACGACTTGTTAAGGGAAATGTAAACTCCCATGTGACAACAGTGGTAATGATGTGCTCAATTTTTTTCAGGTGGAGTTTTGTTTTTTTTTTGGGGGGATACTGTTATACCTTATGTGATCTTTGCCAATTGTGCTTAGATGTGCACACAGTGTTTCCTTCTCACTGCCAGGCACCCCAGTCAGAATTGTTACCACCACCTGTCAACAGTCAAGGCAATGGAGAGTGTCAACTTTTGTAGTCTTAATGTATTTTAGCATGCACTATGCCCACAAAAGCTTCCTGCACACTGCATGCTGACCAGAATAAAAAGCAAACGATTACAAGCAGTGACTTGAATGAGTAACCATGGGATATGTTGGTCTATTTTTGCAAATGCTTCATGGAGTGATGGGATGCTAACCATGTCAAACAACAAGTTTTTGCATAGAGTACAATGGCTAGACTAGAAATGTTTATGATTCCCATCACAGCTGCATGGGGAAATAATCAATTCATGGACAAGAAGGCAGAGTAGTAACGTCACCTGTTCACTGTCACTGGAAACAGTGAACTCTGGTTCCCTCTGGAGGAGGTGTGGAAGGTCTGAGTGCTGCAGTGGGACGTTGAGAGCCACACTTGCCGTTAAATGTGTCAAAAACCTTCGAGAAAAATCAAAAAGCATTCAAAGAAGGCCAGCCCCATTTTGGGTGGGCAGGTGAAAATGTCCATGTTCACAGTCAAATACATGTATCTGTAAAACAACTTCGAGTTTTTTCGGGTTGTTTGTGAATCCAGTATCTGTTAAAGATGCTTACCTGTTTTTTAAATCAAAACATGTTGATCGCAGTACCTTTTTAAGTATAACACCAGCTCAAACACAGTGCTTCTTCAACATTAACAAAAGGCAATTGCCTTCGGCTGGTCATACTTTGGCAGCTGTGGAAGACTGTGTGCAGCATCTTTGAGAGTGACAGGAGCAGCAGGGGAGACCAGATGTCCAGAGTCGTTGTGGACCTGCTGTAAGTAGCCATGTCTGGGAAAAGGAATTCACACAGAGATCAGATGCTCTAAATCAACAGGAAGAAACTGGCTGTATGTTGTTAGGACTGTAACATGCAAAACAAGTCACGGAAGTTACCCAATGAAGAAACAGAAAAAGCAAAATAATTTGCACATGCAGCCAAGCACACATGCACAGAGGAAGAAATGGAAAAGTGCAACATTCACAAAACATAGTGCTTATGTTCTCACAATTCATCCATTCGATCAGGAAGCTCCTGTCTTTGCAGTCTGATTACTTGTGGCATTTCTGAGTCTTCCCTCCAGCCTATTAGCACCTGAACATTTATCATAAGCCAAACTAAACAACCTCAAAAATATGCACTTACTACATGTATGCAGTATGTGTAAGAACTAAGCATAACTATTTGGTACAAAAAGCAAACTTCCAAGATGAGTAATTAACAGCCATTATTTCATGTTTCAACTCTTTTTTCATTCTCTTTTGTCACTCATTCTCTTTGCCCATCCCCTTCTCTTGCACAGGAACACTGGCACACACACGCACCCAAACACACACACTCACAAACAGATGCACATGTGCACAGAGGTACCTGGCCATACAGATGTGTGTGAGCCTTGCTTCGTGGTGGAAAGACAAGAATGAGCGTTCTATCAGGGGCTACAAGGTGTGGAGGCAGTTTGGCAGCTGACAGGCTGTGATAGGTGATGATCAAAAGCACTGTGGTTGCTACTGAATCCTGTCATACATCAGAATATATGAAGATCATGTATTATTGATTTTTTACTGTTTATGGAAAAAAACCACATCAACGTTTGTTATCACATAAGTGCTGTACACATCTCATATAAAACAGACACATTAGTGTATCGTACAGTGTCACATCTGACTCGTCCTCCTTCCACTCACTAGACAAACAAGGTGTGGCGGCATCTGGCTTTCACTCGACTCCACACAAGAACATGAGACAAGAGAGTGGTAGGTTTTCTAAAAAGGACACTGCATCCTTTAAGTATTCTCCTTACTGCACTCACACTCAGTCTCACACACACACACTCCACTTACTACTATTTCTTACACTCAGAATTCATGAAAACTTCCCCATTCATCACACCTCTAGCCTAACTACTCTAATTATTACTATCTCTAAGACTACATCGCTTTGCACAATTAACTACATTACTTCAAAATTTCTCAGTTCGTCCTTTTGACAGTCACTGTTACTTCATTAAACAGTTCATCACATATTAGTCCACCACAGCTAACAGTCAATGTTTCTTCATCATCAAGTCCTAATCTAAGCTAATCTAAGCTAATTAACCACAGTTCTTTCACCAATGTTCATCAGTATTGGGTAACACATAAGGTCTTAAGTGATATCTTCACATGTGTAGTCAAATTAATAAATAAATAATAATAAAATGTGGATTTGTAACGCGCGAGAACACATTTCATGCACACTTCGCGCGGACGAGGCACATACTTAGTGAAAACAACGAAACACACACACAGAGGGAGAGATGAACGAAACAAACACACAGAGGGAGAGATGAACGAAACACAGGTTGGGATATAATAATAATAATATAATAATAATAAATGGAGATTTTTTACGCGCGATAACACATTACATGTACACATCGCGCGGACGAGGCACACACTCTAGGGAACAATGACTACACAAAACACACACGCACACACATATACACACAGACAGATGAAGGGATTATGACGCATAAACAATACAAAAACTTAGATTAAAGAGTAAAAAATAGATAACCATAATGATAGGTCACGGCAGGGGTGTCAAGCCCGCTCAGTGAACCAACTCAACTCGAATACCAGGCCCAAGGTCAATTAATTAATGCATCAGTTAGCTTAGCACCGTTACACCTAACTTGGTTTCGCAGCTGTCAGTCACAGCATAGATTCAGTTAACGGAGAGCAGTCCCACATAGCGACATACAGAACAGGCTCCCATTGCACACTCAAAACTGGGCAAGTGTCCATTGCTTATGTCACCGCAGCTGTTCAACAATCGCTCCTACGTCAACACCATCATATACTCAGCTAGAAAACCTACATAAAATCCAATCCACATCCACAGGTTAGTGCTATATCTTCAATTCCGACATACAGTTTGTAAGATTGTGCACACATACCCCATCAAACAGCTGCACCTTGGTGCAGTCAGAGGCATGGAGAGAAAAGGCCCCATAACCTTCACTGTACACCACCAGTCCATGTTTGTACGCATACAGTTTCACTGCAACAGGACAAACAATCCAACAGAAATAAATATCCTGATGTTTCCTTCTCAAATGTTCCAAAGACCAACATAATAATTTTGTAATAGTGTGCACATATTGTCTAAACAAACAAGCATCACAGTAAATCCTCTTTTCCTTCTGTTTTCATCACATCTGCCGTCCCTGTGTTTTCCACAACTCCAACTGTTCTGATGACAGAATTATTTCATCAATAATTCTGTCATCAGTTGCAGTTGTAAAAAAATTATGAACAAACATTTCACTGTGCAGTCTCAACAATTATAGTTTGACTCTAGTAAAATATGTCTGTACTGTTCTCACCTGTTTCAGGAGGCAAGGTGATAAATGCAGTTGATGTCAGATCCACTTGGTCACCTGACATCAAGATGGCGCCCAACCTTCCACTGGCTTTGGACTCTATCTTTGATTTTATTGAGTTGTGGTCATTTACGAGGTTGGAGGTAACCTGTGGATAAGAGTCATTCTATATGTAGTTAAGGAGTCAACAAATTGATATTTCAGGAAGTGATATTTAATGGTTCACACAACATGTAAACCTACAAAAAGAACATAGCAAAATAAGGATCTTACAACAAAAATGGTGAAAATGAAATGAAGTGCTTGTATCTAAAACCTGTTACCTAGACTGTATAGCTAATGATGACCCAAAACAGACACAGACAAAAAATAAATACATGGACACAAGAAGTAAAAGTTCTAAAGCCTTGTTATGCAAAGCAAACAGAAGGTTAACATACTTACTCCCCATAGTCTATGTCGGGATATGTGGCTGGTCAAATACAGAATATCATAGTCCACTACAGACGACACACCTGTTGATCAACAGTACTTTTCTCACGAAGTGAAATATAAGGGCAGGTCTACATCAGATGTATTCTAAACATCCACATCCTAAAACTTTGTAAAAAATTATTTCCAAGAACTGCATAAGGACACTATCGTGTTTCGAAAATCTTCACTTTGTTTGAAATGCAAAGCATGTGTTATACATGCACCAACAGCAATGCTTAGATCACTAATGATTCTGTGAGAAAGAGGTAGTTTATTCCATTCTCTCCTGCTCACTTCTGCATCAGCAATAAACGTTGCTCTCTACTTTATCAAGTTGCTCATTACATTACAGTTTTTCTCTTCCACTCATATACATGTGCCAGTTAGGATCGTACAAGTTCATTCCATTAAAGCTGTTGCGGATAAACTGCTTCTGGCTGTTCTAATGCTCAGGCATACGTGAAAGAAAAGAATAAGACAGAAAGTGACAGGAGAAGTGGACAAGAGCGAGTGACCTGTGCCAGTGACCATTATGGCAGAATCCAGAAAAGACTCAGCAAAGACCAGCGACCCAGGGCTGGGTCCCATCAGTTGCCAGGCAGGGAGGTCATACAAGTTCAAGGTGGCAACTTTGTTGCTGGTGTTACGTTGCCCATCAACAAGCTCTGAGACACTGCAAACAACCAGCAACCACAGACATACAGGAGAAAATGTGATATGATGCTAAAGTTTAGTTTTAGAAAATAAATTAGCAAAATTACATGAGCATTGTCTGTGTTATCAGTCAGATCTTCCCCACAACTTTAGTGGCTTCAATGCTGAACACACTTATGTTCTTCCAAGATTAAAACATTAACTGCACTGGGAAAGGTAGGTAACCCTTCTGTTCTCTGGTCTGATCCTGCAGTATCATCAGGCCTCCTAAGGTAGATAACTGCACAAGGGATGGAGACGATCACCAGTTATTCTACTTACCTCCCTTATACTATTTTTCCACTTCAATTAACCTCTATATTATGAAAAAAAAATCCTCATTTAACTTATTTTCAAATTATCCAAATTGAATATATAAAGACAAGTGTGTGTCTGCATGCATGGATGTCTGTATGCACATAAACACAAATGTAAAGACAAAAATGTGAAAGGGGACAGCTAACACATGATGTCTGCCACTAGAAAATTTGTCAATCATGTGAAACACAACAATGCAAAGCCAAGTAATGAGTAATAGTTCTGACACGTAGCACACCCTGGTTCCTACTCTCACCTTCCTTCTCTGTGTAGTGCCTCAATGGTAAATACGACCTTTGACCTTCAAGAAAGAACACATGCTTTAACAAATTATGATGATGTGACATAAGATTCATTTCATCAAAATCACTGTATACATTCGGCCTCATTATAGACACTGGTTTACAGAACTCACCAGAAGTGATTTTATCTAAAGACATGCAATAATTATAAAGTTTTATTTTCCTTATTGGAGGATGTCTTGTAACATTTTTTCCTCTACATACAAAAACTACAGGTGCTGCAACTTGCTTCACCAGTGCCCCATGTAGTATGTGTAACGAGGAAGGATAAGGCTGTACTGCTGATGGGGCTAGATGGGACCAAAGAAGGACACACACCTGTCTGACAGGTAAGCTGACAGGGTGGAGTTCATGACGTCATGGCAACCCTCAATCAGACTGTCAACAGCTTTCTGTCGAGCCTGCCCAAAACCCACATAAACTGTTTTTAACAGCCCATAAACGACAACAACTGGAACTGCTCCTGACAGTCATGTCGTATACCAGTGGCATGTCATTACTGTAAATAAAGTCATATAGAATACCACTATTGTAACATTTGCATGGTACTGTGTGGAATAACTAGTGGTGCGCTTAGCAACAGACAGCTTCTAGCACTAAGAGATGGGGGCTGTGTGACCCAAACCGATATGCAAGTACATGATATGTCACTGCTCTCCACAGTAAGTCATGCATAATGTAACTAATGCACCAATCCCTTTGAAAGAAATAATATGGTATATCACATAGTGAACTATATTGTAATTGTGTGGTACGTCACTGCACTCTATGCACAGTTATGGTATGCCAGTGAGGTTCAGAAGGTCACTATAACCAACTTTTCCAAACTAGGCCCACAGCATACACTGCCTAGAAAAAATACATTGGCTTTCACGATGAATCTTGCACCAGGAATCACAGGAGCAGTTGTTCGGCACAAATAAATCTTGTTCTGTGTTGCTGACCTTGTCACCAAACCGCCCAAGGCATTAGCACAAATACTTTCTCCAAGCACCCTCACATTCGGTATTGATTAGACTGAAATAAAAACATAAGCCTCGAGGGATCATGTGATCTTGTCCACAGTGCAAGGAGTAAAAATTACATTTAGCAAATTTCCAGTAAAGCGCTGGCCCCCAGGGACGTTGCCACAAAAAGCCGTGCTTGGAGAATTTGATGACAGGGAAGGTGTAATAACAGCCTGGAGGACCACCCAGTTTCTTCTACTTTCAATACTTATGTGTCGAAAAGAACGGTGGCCAGGGGATCAGGTGGAAAAATAATGGCCCCAACATGAAAAAAACCAGGAAAAGATGGAGAGATTAAAAACATTTTACAATTTTTAAAAAGTCCTCAGGAAAGAAGAGATTTAAAAAAACATACAGGCCAGTCTCGTAAAGTTCAACTTCGTAAAAGTAAAGAGTGGTCAGAGAACTATCCAGCTCACCAAATCATCTAGTCTTGGTCGACTGGTTTCCCTCAGTTTTTTTTCCCTATGGTAAACTTTTGTTTTCCCAGTGCTTCAAAGCTAAGACTTTCACGAGCTGGAAATGACTAAGAAATATTGTTGACATGCTGACTTTGTCACAGCTTCATTATGCTTACACGGCAGCATTTACAGAAGTAGACCTGTTGCAGAAGCCATATACCTGCGCACAGTCTTATCCGACCGCGCCATGAAAAGGGCCCTGCAGTCCAGAAGCCATACTTGTCGACATCTTATTGACTCCGAAAGGAGCCGAGGTCACGACCATCTTTCTGGTCCTGGCGCGCGCCATCTCTAGTCTCTAATCACGGCGTTCTAGATCTTTCAGATCTGGGGCCCCTTTGGTGGCCACCGCGCGGCTGATCACACCGGCACATTTCCATTGCTAAAACAATTTTGCCAGCCATGGCCCGCTGAACCGATCAATGTCCTTGAGAGCGGCCGGGGACAGACCGGATATTGGTTTGATTATTGGTTCCTTTCAGATGCTTTCAGACAAGTAGGGGCGTGTTTGTCCTAGTCACACCAGGCCACCTCGTTGCCCGACCCGAGTACTCGGGAGGTGAGAGGGCCGCCGATGACCTAAAAGAATGGCCCTCTCCTCTGTACTTTCTCCTTTAATCAAGTCTCTCATACGAAGCTCCAACGCGTCTGTCGTATTTTCCGTGATAAAAGAGTTATGCGTGGGCAGGGGAAGGCTGAAGGCAAATAATCTGAAGCCACGCTAATTCCTCTTTTCCTTCCCCTTCCGCCATGCTGACGCAGGATAGAGGTGTTAGCCACGCGCAATGCTTTCAGCTCTTCGCCAGTAATGCCCTACTCCTGAGGACTTCGCGTCCTCATTCTCGAGGGTTTTCTCCCAATTGGCCAATTGATTTCAATTTAACCTTCTTCAGTATCTTTAAACATGTTTCAAATATATATTTTAACCAACAAACCACTTGTCAGAAGATAATAACCAAGCTTCCTAGCTGGGTTCGTTTAAAATTTTCTTTACTGCAGAGACATGTAAAGATATATACCTGTTATCATCGTATTGGCCAATGATCGTTTGGCGAAATGATCTGTCGAGCGACAATCGATCTTCAAGTTCCATTTCTCATGCAACGATTCTTTATCACCAGTTCGACCCACTCACCCGCCCCCGACCTTATTAGGTCACTGTCCTTTGATCCTCCCTACTTTGCAACTGTCCTGTGTATCTTCCGCCTTACGGGCTAGGGTGATAGCTGTATACAGCTACAAGTTATAACTCTTTCCAATAAATGAATACTTTTATTAAGATGGAGTGGAGATGACTTGTTGAGACTTTCAAAACAATCAGGAAGTTGTCCCTTGCTCTTTCTTACCCAAGAATGTGTGACTGAAGAGAGAGAGAGAGAAAGCGACAGAGCGAGATATGAAGCCACCGGCATTCTCCTGCCCCAGCGTGTGACCAAAGGGCGCACAAGAGACCCATGCAGAGACTCTGCGCCCTTGGCCAAGGGAGACCACACCACGTCACTCTGGTAGTCATGTTGACCGAAGCCATCTGGCCCCGGTCTTCCGTCCACAGTTAACGCCAGCGTGAGGACAGTACAAAGTTACTGGCCACGTGGTTACTATGACGACCTCCCTCAGTTCCCAGACAGCGACTAACAGCAGCTAGGATGAGAGCCCAAGATTCAGAATTTGCTTAAAGACATTACGAGGTGAATGCATGCTGGTCGAAGAGTCACCGACTTCTGTTTGAAGCAATCAATCAGACAGCAGCTACAATGTTATCCTCGATGATCCTTTGATCTCGATGATCATTTGAAATGCCTTTAGATCATTTTCAACCACGTAGTGAACTCATAAAATGTCCTCCTGCACGATCGTCACACAACTGTTCAGCAGAATAATCAAATGAAAATCCTACGTACCGTGAAGTTTGAGGTCTGACACATACCTGCGTGATGCTTGCCGACTGTGAGTATACTTGTATCCCTGTGATGACGGCATTGACCATGGCCGAGTAGATTGTAACTAAGTACCTGTGAAACAAACAAACACCGCTCATACATATAGACTGCTGCACACAGACAAATGCATGGTCATGGTAAGTGCAATGCGAAGGAGGGCCAGGCAAGAACACATTCTACACACTAAAGTACAGAAAGGAGAAAATCCCACATGATGACGTCGTGCGAAGAAGACAAAGGATGACGCGACACCTGTCGAACCACCGTTCTAGGTGTTGCAGTTTCGAGAATCAGCTCGACATCCACTTTCCAACAAGAACGACTGCCACTGCCTCCAAGTATCATGCCACTACTTTTTTGTGGGGGGTAGGGGGGGGGCAGCACTTCGTTAGTACACTCAGTAGTACAAGCATCGAGACCACAATGCGGTTTTTGGAAGTTCAGGGGAGGAGGGGAGGGCTAAGTCTGTTCAGAAAATTCCACAAAAATTCCCTGAAATTAAAAAAAAAGTATGCCTTTAGATCCCATCAGCCAGCTTTTCAAAGTCACTAATGCTGAATTCCGATACAACCTTGCCTTTTACCAAAAAAAAAAAAAAAGCAAAAACCAAGCAAAGATGCTCAGCGGTAATTCTAGGGTAGGAGTAGGGGAAAAAATACCAGACACTGGAACTGCAGGTATAATTAACGGAATGGATGGCAGCAGAGAGAGGGGTAGCAAGACCAAAGGGGCGGACGGTGATTTATGAAAGAAGTCAGCAGAAGCGCCTGTCGCTATTGATCTACTCACTCAGGGCCACTACGGACAGGTCCACGCAGACGTGCAAAGGTGTGTCGGGGTGGGGAGGAAGCAGAATCATGCACAATACATTTTCTTCCAATACCACTAAGGGCATCGCATTAACGTGCAATAAAATACTTCCGCCACGAAGCAATGCACAAATAAGTAGTAGCAATCGTTCGGCATACAGTCATGTTTAAAAAATTAAAATGACATTATTTCAAATCCGCTTCGATGTAATGAAATATTTCAGTTTGAAAGCTAATTTTTTTTTAGAATACATATGTAATAAAACTTATGTGCACTTGGACGATGGAGATAATAGATGGAAAACTTCTTTTTTTTTGGGGGGGGGGGGTGCCTGAATAGCTCAGGCAGAGCTGCGGATCAGCAGGCGGAAGGTTGCTGGTTTAAATCTTGGTGTGACCAAGGATTATTTCCTGGAATTATACATTTTGCAAACTCCATTTCGCCATTCCCCGCAAAGTGCCTGTCTGCACTGGCCATCTTTCTGCCACTATCAGTCTGGTGGTTCTTTCATAGCTTAGTAATAGGACCCTATTCCCCCCTATAGTCCACCGCTCTGATATGCACCCAGTTTGCGACGGGAAGTTAAGCAACCAATAATCTAATCACTTCTTTCTGGCATCTGCAAAAAAGAGGCATATGAACAAACAATGACATTCATGACCGATCTCTTCCAATACGGTCTGTACATATAACAATTAATCAGCATTTCGTCATTATCGACCTGCATGTGGCAAACAGCGTAAAAATGCGTTGTAAACAGTTTTTGACATTTTTTCTTTAAACCAGTCTAAACTGCAGGTCGACCCTGTCCATGTTGGTTATGAGATTTGTTTCTATGTGCCTGTACATGGAACCAAGGAGTGTACAGATACAAGCATAGCTTTATTTAAACTTAAATCCGCCTGCAGATTGGAGGACAAATATCATCCATAAGGACAATAAATTTGATTTCATTAAAAGCCACTTTGTCCAAGTTCATTTAAAATACTCTCAATACATTCTGAACATTGGTTTCTGTGCTTATTCGATACATTCAAATACAGTGGACATGTGTAGACCAGACGAGATGGGTTACTTCCATCTTGATTACACTACAATTTAACCAAAACCAAAGCTTTCTAGTTTTCTCAAATACTTCTACAGAATATTATCCTGTTCACCCATAGACCATTATAGAAGCTGTCTTGAGGACGAATTCGTAATATTTCACCTGCAGCTTTAAACAGATTCAATCACATCATACCTCATATCTTGCATCTTGTTGCATCATACCGCATATCTTGCATCTTCTTGCATCATACCCCATATACCTTGCATCTTGCCGAAGATTCCCGAGCTATTCCACAAAGACTATGTTC
>SMGT01012132.1:513408-534210 GCA_004794575.1 Lanistes nyassanus | reverse complement strand
TGTTCTATCCACACCTACAAGTCCAATGGTAACCCTGTCTGTTCTCTCCACACCTACAAGTCCAATGGTCACCCTGTCTGTTCTCTGCACGCCTTCAAGTCCAATGGTCACCCTGTCTGTTCTCTCCACACCTACAAGTCCAATGGTCACCCTGTCTGTTCTATCCACACCTACAAGTCCAATGGTCACCCTGTCTGTTCTATCCACACCTACAAATCCAATGGTCACCCTGTCTGTTCTCTCCACACCTACAAGTCCAATGATCACCCTGTCTGTTCTGTCACACCATGTCATATAACTTTGTATTCTCTCTCTCTCTCTCTTTCTCTCTCTCTCTCTTACTGCGAAAAGAAACTCACAGCGCGGTATTATTGGCCACTTAACTTCGAGAACCCGAAGTCATCGCTTAAACAAAGCTTTTAACTGAGCATACTTTCACAGGAAAACCTAGTTTATGAAAATATATATCCAATCTGATAACAGACGGCACAGACAGCCCTGACATCCATTTAACACAGAGTAAAAAAAAAACAACTTAAAATCAACGATTTGTTTGCCGGTCACAGAACTCGCCGGACAAATTTAGTCTAATACAGGCTGAGACCGTGTTCTTTGGTGCTGACGAAAAAAAAAAACCCCTTCGTCCCCAAGTTCCTTTCACTGGGTTTAAACTCGCAGACATGAAAGTTCCGACCAGACGGTTTACGCTCAAATCCAGCAAGATTGCTGTACGAGATCTATGGGCATAATAAATACAGCAAAGGCCAGCCAGAGGCGAGAATTTCCGCAATACATGGCTGGGAAATACAGCAACTGGGGTCTGAAAATTTAATGTCTACATAACGATTTCTTACTTGGTTAAGCTGTCAAGTTCCGGAACCCAAGAAAGGAGCACAGTGGTTCTTCTTCTGAGTAAAATCGATTTCAGAACAAGCAAAAAAAAAGATAATTCATCAGTGCACACGGCCATGCCGACACTGGACCTGGTGAACTTTAGTCCCTGGCCTCTCCTGACGTGTTGGAGCTCGATGTTTGGGGAAAGGACAAACAGAACGTATATTTGACTGCCTGACTGTGGGTTTTTGCCAAAAGTCCAACGCTTAGCGAAGCGTCCAGTGTGTATGTTACGCATTCGTACTCACCATTGCAAGATAGGCACATCCCCCCCCCCCCCCACACACACACCAAAGGAATCCAAACAGAAGATGACGGCCTAGAAATGCAAGCATCATATGGTCTCTCGTTGACATACTGAAGATTTACGAAATGCGACACGAAATGCGATGAAAATGTTGCTTTAGCTGGCTTTGTCAAAAGGCTGACTGAGTCCTCTAGCAAGTAAATACTGAGAAATTTTGTTTCATGTGCTGTGTAAACTGTGGCACTGATCTTAGTGGAAGTACAAAATTACTACAAACAAAGCAAAAATATATCAGTTGATCCAAAATCGTACGGCTTTGTCTATCAAGATTTCCTTTCAGAAGGAAAAAGTTTCCCTGCAGTGGGAAGCTGCTTAAAAAAAAGGGGTGATTCACAGTACCATGTCATATCCGAGATATTAGGCATGGAGGTTTCACCCCGAGTGGGCCTCTTGCCCCATGCTACCCTAATCTCCCCTCATCTGTACAAATACTCGAACGAAATGTAACCTATCGTAGCGCGACAGTCTTCAACCGTTCACAGTTAGGTACAGGGCATTTATTGTGGCAAAGAAGAGAAATGCCAGGAAATGAAATGAGGTGTTCGGGACGAAGTTCAAGTTTTGATTCTGCAAAAGATGTACACAAAATTAAATAAAAATAAATTGTAGCCGAGCAAAGATTCAGCATAACAAAATCCAGTCCTTTCCATTCTAAAAGCCATTTTAATTAATAAAGAACAAATGAGGACTGAGCGCTTAAATTATCGAAAGATAACTCCGACAAAGGTACTGGCAGCGCTCAAACATAGCCGCATGCAGACGCATGTGCCCAAGGGAGCTTACCGTAAGCAAACACGTAGCAAAGAGAGGGCCGAAAGAAAGGAACTTGGCAGATCCCCTTTTAAGACAGTCGTTAAATGTTCATTCATGGAAAGAGTGATGCTGAACCGTTCAGTGTACATGCACTGTAGGAAGAGTGCAAATGCTCTGTAAGAAATGCATTCCTGGAACCCACGAACAGAATTAACTGTCTTTTTGTTGACAGTAAAGTCCAAATAAAGATAAACAGGACCATTAAATTGAGGCGTCATGAAGGTTAAATCTCTGTTCTTGATTGTTTTTATCTCTTATTGTTTTCCCTGACGAAGCCATCGACAATTTAAAAAAAACTTTTGTATCCTTGATTACCACTCCAAAAACTAAGCCTGGAACTCAATGGAAAATACTTTACGAGGAACTGTGAGCAGTCGTAAATCAAGATTAAATGCAGTGGAAACAGGCCAAGCAAAGCTAGCGATGCAAACGCGGGACGAAAATGAAATGCAAGAAATATCGTGTGCTTCGGAAGCCATAAGACGGTGATAAACAGCATCCACGGACATCAGAGGCTGGTACAGCCGGGTCCTTCGCACGCTGCAATTTAAACTCGAGATTAAAAATGGGAACCCAGGCGCACCCGAATACGATTGCACATATACAAGTTCGCAGTGCCAAACGTGTCCAAAATATTTTAATGTCCGACATAATACTTACAACGTAATTGTCGATGGCCAGCCAAGCCTTTTTTTAAAATATAAAATGCAAACACAGGATCAACTTAAAATGGATTCTCAGCGGCCACCCAGGTCTTTGTAACAGAACGCGAAAAGACATTACAACGAAGTCCACAATAGTCAGCTATTTCTTTATCACATAAAACGAAACACAGAATAAAAATAACCTACTTCTCACCCGTCACCCTGTTTTGCGTTACAGAACACGGCGCGCCTACCCTGGTTCGGAAGGGTCACGAATCAAGCCTGAAGGTCTTCGATAATCCCTGTAAGACACGACCACTGACCTACGTGGAGGTTCGGTCCATCTTTCCGGCTGCGCTGTTTGTGAAGTCACTTTTAACTGGGTACGCTTGACCAAACGTTGGTCAGTCACAGATAGATTGCAATTCTTGACGATCACAAAAAGCTCCAATCCGATTGGTCGCTTCAGAAAGAAGCGAAGAAATCTCCCAGGGTAATTTTATCGCGTACCCCCCCCCCCTTTTTTTTAAAGGCTTTTAATTAGGCTTGCGAAGGACCAACCGTCATTCCAACGGCCTTCGTCGTTGACTGCTGTGCTCTGCACAACCAGCCATACCGGAGACATTCCAAATTTCCAGATATAGCACCGGCATTGATTTCAGTGTCACCGTTAGACTCGTTCAGATCTCGCAGGTATATAACGACGGAATATTATCCCTCACACCAGCGCTAACGAAGGCAAAGGAATCAAAGTTTTTGCGGTTATTACAAGCAGCCCAACGGCTTAATCAGCACTACAACGGAGATAACGAGGCTTTCGGTCGGCCTTGTCCGGTCACCGTTCGTCTAGTAGCCTTCGATAACATGCGCACGTGAAACTGTTCTGTCGATCATTTCTTGCAGTCCACGGCTTCTGATTAAAACACAGGCTGAGCGCGCAAGCACACAGAAGACATCAAACACGGAGTGAAATTTTATAATGCCGTTAGGAAGAGCCTGCGGTCAGTGAGAATCTGATAAAGTCGAAGACATCAAAGCCAGCGAATGCCATTACACAAGAAGGATGCGTGCGCTGTCGTTTAAGGGAGGTCTTTCGTCTCTTTTAATTAGTTACCTCAAATGACCCACTCGCTCTAAGCGGGCAGGCGTGGGTGTGTGCATGCCAGCAAACGCATTTCTGCATGCTTGTGGGCACGGGTTTACTGCCAGTCTATGTGCGTCGGCGTATGGACGTCGCTGTGCGTGGACGTGAAGATTTGTACGCGCACACGCTCATGTGCATGCGCTCTTATACAGGTTTGATTATGTGGGTGTTGTCGCATGAGCTCACGAGACGAAGTTAACTATCCAAGGCCCCTTGTCTTGTTCACGTCCAAGGCAGTTGGAAGCAACCAGCCACATTTTTTGGAAACGCAGAGCAGTGTGGACTGCGGTAGTAAATTTCACAACAGAAGCTTGCGTCAACGCCATCAGCAGATAAAAGGAAAAACGGTTAATGGAGTGACAACGAAATCCACTTGATGAGAAAAGGCGCCAAAGTGACCTGCAGCGCGGCACCCAACTCGTTGTCCTGCGGGCAAATCGGCAGTTGACGAGATCACACACTGCATACGTCTGGCGTATCATCTGCATCTATTTCTGTCCATTAAAGCCATTCCATAGAGAAGAGTGACTATGAGACCCACGAAATGAACCTACAGGGTAAACCGCCACCAGAGTACATTCCGATGACGTTCGGCTAAAATATCTTTTCTCTCCGATTGCCTAGTGGTTTCGTCATTTCTTTTTTTTTTTTTTTTGGTAAGCATAGGACGTTCCAGTCCACAAACCCCATGGAAAGCCACAGGTTATTTTTTCATGGTAATGCGTCGGCAAATGCTGGCTCTGCGCACGAGATAGCGACGGACCATGCTTTATGATGGTAATGGTAAAGACGCCGGACTTACTGACAACCGTTCCCTGGCATTGATTGCCACAGAAGCGGACGCCTTCCTCCCACGAGGATGGACAGAGATGGGGGAAAAGTCGGGACGCGGGCGGAAGGGAACGAACATTCTCCATTCTTTATAAGTGGCAGTTGAAAATGCCCCACTTAGTGTCTGGTTCTCGAACCCAAGTCTTCACGCGTTCAGATTTAACGTAACGCAGTGGTGCATGAGATCTTAGTGACTGGGTCCAGCCTTGCGTGGTGTGTTTTCCCTTTGTGTGTCGCTGCTGCTTCTTGTTATACCAATCATTCTCCTTCTGCTTCCACTTTACTGTACGATGCCACCACTTCTGCTGGAGTCGATTTCACTTTCCCCTGCCACATCCCTTTTCTCCCTGGATGTTGGCGAGCCTAGAAGCTGGTCATTGTGGTACCGCCCTTCAGATGGTACAGGAAGGACTGCAGGTAGTCTACCAGCAAACACGGGAGAACGATGTTGCCGACATGATTTTTTTAACGTTTTTTTCGTTATCTTTAACGATATCCTGAGAAATCCCTAAAATTTTCATTAATGGATTTATATATCTGAAGACTACATCATGTGTTACAATCCTCCCACATTCACTTTTTTCGTCATCACTCTTCCCACATGGATGACTGTTTTATCCCTCACTATCACAAATCCCAGCCCCTCCATCTCTCTCTCTCACACACACACACACATCAGTCTGCCAAACGTTAAAGCAGTCTTGTGTATCAGAACGTACGGAGATCACGTGGGAATCGTCATAAAAGAGTCTGTCAAAGTCGCTTATAACTTCGTTCAGTTATTGATACCTTCCTCTTTACTATTTTTCTGCGTCCAAAAGGAGTAATTCTTTCTTTCTTTCTTTTTATTTTTACTTCTCTTCACATTAAAGTCTGCTTTAGTTCTCCGTGGTCATATTCCAAATACAGCGAAGCAGTTCTCCTGTGTTCGTTTCCAGAGAGTCTGAAGACCGCGGTATCACTTTTCTTACCTAGAGACCAAAGTGCACGGTGTCGACCGACTGCCCGAGTTGCACGGCTGCACCTGGCACAGTGTGCGGCTGACGGTCACAGGAAGCCATGGACTAAGCGGCACAGTACACAGCCTAATTTCCCGTAATATCCCTGCCCTTCTCCGTAAGTTCTTTACCGACTTTTACAGCTGGGCCAGGTTGGACCTTCATCCAAACTGATCGCAGTTCTCCAGAAATGTCAAAGGTCTAGCTTCACCACGTAGTGTCAAGACTTCTACACGTCACTTGACTTAAAGTCTTAGCTGGTGTTGGCGTATGTCGGCTGTTTGCACCGACAACAGGGACACTCACCAACAGAAGGGTCAGACAACTACATACCCTCGTCCTTCAACAGGCTAACTTGCCAGGAACAGGGGCAAGCTACCAGCACTTACTCAAAAACTTATTTTGCCGTCATGCATCGGGAGTCCAAGTGGTAAGACATTTTAACAGTACACCTTGGGGGAACCGGCGGCAGATGGGAAGTGCGCACGCACTTGGATGGAGTCCAGAAGAAAGACGTATAAATGACAGAGCAGTAGCCTACATTTAATAATTCCTCGATGGCATCAGCGTGGCGCTGCTGGTCTCTCGCCCGCCGCAGAGAGCAAGGCGCTTGCAGGTGACGAAGGGAAATCCATCAGCGTGGTTTAGACTGGCAATGAAGATAAAGAGTTATTGACAAACGATCATGAGGCCGAAGGTTGCCGGGTGCGCGCGCAGCCTGCGAATTGTTTACTGCCAAGACTATCGTAGATGACAAGAAGGTAGGAGGGCAGGCCAAGTAAGGGGAGCCTCAAATATAACTCATAGTTTGTTAACTGCCATTCTCAGTCCCACAGACAGCGGGAACAGAGAAAGAGAACCAGGCAGGCAGGCAGGCAGGCGGACAGACGGACAGACAAAGAGACTGAACGAAAAGTGATGCTTTATATATGCCATGGAAATCGAAGCATACAATCCACTACTTCGGCATATGCCTCGAAGCTCAAAACAACTTATCATTAAAACGTCACTTGCAGCTCGACCAGGAACTAAAGTCTGCCTGTGTATTATATTATAACTAAAACCTCAAAATGTTTTGTCAAACTGGGTACAGAAACATGGCTACTTTACCGACAGGTCAAACCGTTCGGGCAAGTTGGTCCTATTGTCGGGGGAATAGTAATTCTGGGAACTTGCCCAACCCAACAAGCAAATTCTTTCCACGTGATTAAATTTCAATAGTTTCAATGTAGATTGCTTTGCGGGTGAAGCTGGTGTCGGCTTGAAGTCCAGTGAACAAGTAATTTAATACTAAGCCGTGAGAAGTTACACCGATTAGAGTTCAGCAGCACTGCGGTGTCATCAGGGTGCACTCAGTATCTGAAGCCTCTCGGGTTGGACCCTAACGGTACAACAAAAGAAAATTTTGACATACGAGGGGGTAAAGTGCTGTGAATTTTCACCATGTCTACAGCACGCTGCCTGCCCTGCGGTCAACTGCGCTGGAACGAGAACAGATAAAACCGTCAAGACAAACCCTAACAACGTATTTCGGGAACGACTGCAAGTGGGAGAGACCTCGACTAACAGGATTGTTGAGGAGCGAGAGCGAGCGAGAGACGGTAACATCACCACATAGGCCGACAAACTATTTTTAGAACGATGAGAAGTGCCAAGGATGTCTACCATCACCAACTACCCTTAAAACAATCTGCACCAGGCCTGAAGAAAGGGATTATCCCTCAGCGCACATGAAGATACCACCAGCAGCCGCACAGCGAGAAAAGGAGCGAATTAATATTATTAGCCCGTGACAAACACCAGTAGCCAACTTCGCTCCCTCTCTTTTTGTCTCACTCGCTCCATAAACTGTTCGCTTCAGCTCTCTCACTGAGCTAAACTTATCCTTGAACAGTTTACCTCTGTGGCCTTCCACGCACCTTCTTCCTCCATCATCCACATGGGTACACTGTATTTTCCTACCAACTTTTATAATAAAAATAAATAATCAAATAACACGACACCACGTGCACTTGCCTGCAAAAATAAGTCCGCTCCTATAGCGCGTTTGACACGTCTGTTTACTAGCAGTCTAGGCACAGGGTACACACAGACAATGCAAGAACTGAATGTGATTGGGTTTACTCAAGCACCGCCGTGACGTAAGAGACGATCTGCGGATCACAGCATTGCCCAGCCACACCAGTACATCCCCCACAGACCGGTGCGGTCAACGCTGGCATCATTCAAGAGTCTCCCCACCACACACCCCACCCCAAATGCAATCCTACCTCCGCCCTCCCACCTTCCCCGAGGAAGCTTAAGATACCGTCGACTGTAACTGTGATGGAAATCTAAAGTCTGAATGGAGGAGGAACCTGCCAGCTTAACGTATGCAATCAATGGGTGCAAGATGAAGGCCGTACGTGCTTCAAATAGGCGCTGTCTGAAGCAAAAAAGCATTAGATGTCCGCGAGGCAGCTGTCGAGAGCTAACAACTAGCGGAGAATAAACACAGCCCCGATGCCTGTCAGACATACAGACCATCCCCCTAGGCCGGCAGCGTACAGGAATGTCAGTGGTACACGGAATAACTAGCGCAGACAGCGGCAAATGGGGGAGTGGTGACCAGAATTTGTCACTAAAGGAGTTCAGAAGTATGCTGATGATAGACATGTGTTCCTAGCGCAAAGAATTCTGGCCAGTTTCTAGACCTTCACAGCAGACTGGTACCGTGACTACACATCGGTACTGTCGATCTGTGAAAAAGCCCTATACAGAAATGTAATCAGGAAGTACAAGTCGGAACAGTACCAGAGGGTCGTCTGTGTTCAGTGCGCGCCTTATAGTACTGGTCGTCTGCTGGCGTAACCCTAAGGGCCAACGTACCCTAGTGTTATTAGTCGAGACGATCTGTACTGGTAATGCGACAAAACCATCCAACGCTTACAGCTGTCTGAGACCGGAAGCATTCTGAGTGCTTTTGTTAAGACAAGATTTATTCTTAACGCAAGAAGGGGATTAGAATAATATACAGGACAGAAGATATATCAATGTGGGCATGTAGAATAATATACAGGACAGAAGATATATCAATGTGGGCATGTAGAATAATATACAGGACAGAAGATATATCAATGTGCATGTAGAATAATATACAGGACAGCATATATATCAATGTGGGCATGTAGAATAATATACAGGACAGCATATATATCAATGTGCATGTAGAATAATATACAGGACAGCATATATATCAATGTGGGCATGTAGAATAATATGCAGGACAGCATATATCAATGTGGGCATGTAGAATAATACACAGGACAGCATATATATCAATGTAGGCATGTAGAATAATCAGGACACAAGATATATCAATATGGGCATGTAGAATAATCAGGACACAAGATATATCAATATGGGCATGTAGAATATACATGACAGCAGATATATCAATATGGGCACGTAGAATAATCAGGACACAAGATATATCGATGTGGGCATGTAGAATATACAGGACAGCAGATATATCAATGTGGGCATGTAGAATAATCAGGACACAAGATATATCGATGTGGGCATGTAGAATATATAGGACAGCAGATATATCAATGTGGGCATGTAGAATAATCAGGACACAAGATATATCGATGTGGAAGAAAACAGGCAAAAAAACTGATACGGGGAGGGAAGAGACGTGAGTGCGAGGAGACAACTGTAACCTTGCCTGAGGAACCTGACATCTGACGGCTAGTGCGCGAAGATCATACAGGCAACGACAAACAAGCAGTTTCGCCCGTACGCTTGACGAGGACTGTCGAATCGCCCTCCGGTCGAACGTGACTGCTCGTTTGCTAGAAGACGGGTTTCATCCGTTTCGAATGAACCAGGCCATACTTGAAATGGATCGTCTGGTACAGCTGGAAGATAGCACAACACAGCTCCCAAACCTTTCCTATTGCTATGACAGCGCGCCCCTCACCGACCACCTTCAGGCGCAGAGGGAAGACGTACGCGCCTATCGCCAAGCCAGGACACTTCGTGGGTTGAGACAAGACCCTGGAACTCTCCAGATAAGACTCTTTCCTTCTGTTCCTTTCCGTTCTTCGATCTTCTTTTCCTCCCCATACCCCCCTCCCTTTTTTTTGCCAGCCAGCAGCGACAGCTACGCACTCTAGACTACGCGTCTATTGTTAGGGCGCCTTCATTACTTCTCCGTCATCTCTGTGGATCTGTTAACGACGTTTTTAAAATGACCCCTCCCCCCCTGCTCCAAAAAAAAAGCGCCAAACAATTCATTTTGGCTTCATGATAAACTTTTGTGCGCAGTTTGGTCAAGGGAAAACACAAACCGCAGGATCTATTCCTGCTGCTGGTTATACGTTCATGGCAAAATCCTGACAGCAGTAACGTCCCCTGTCAATAATACTGCCCGCCATTGTTATGTCCAGCGATTGCAGCCAGAATGTGGGAGGCAACACGCCGCTCTCAAACCTCCCTGCACTCGAAGCCGTAAAAAAGCCGGCGACATTTTCTCCGCACGACAGCTGTCGGCAGATAGGACTGACCATAGCATCCCTCTCTTTTCCTCCTTCCCTCCCCTAATTTACTTCTTGGGCCGAAGTCGGGCAGTTGTTATTGATCGTAAATACGCCCTTTGCGTGGAACGCCAAAACCTTGAAGTGGAGGGAGACAACAAAAAAGCAGCCATTTTTTATTTCGTTTTTTGTAGTGTTTTGTTCTGGCTGGAGTGCAGCCTGAAAACCTTTCATAAGCGCATGCGAGGCACGTGCAAGCGAGGTTCACTAGAACCTCTGCATATGCTGGTACCTGTAAGGCGGTGCGGTAAAGGAAACAATAGCAGATGCTGCAGAACGTCGACCAAACAATGTCAGCCAAAAACGTTCCAAACATTTACCTCCAGGGCTCTTTCCGCAGACTGAACAAATAACCATCGAGTCGTTCCAATATACGGGCGAACGGAATTCTCCTGTGGGCGGTTATCCGTTGTGCGTGTACATAAAAAAAACAAGTGTTGCCAGCCATGTCAGTGTCACGCGGATGCAGAATGCAGCAAATTTCTTTGCATGCCCCTCAAATGGTTGCGAACGACGCTTTGTCCCTCTTCAGCATCTCCACGAACCAACGCTTTTCGAGCAAATTAGGAACTTCCAATATATTCCCCAGTATTGTAATCTTGAGAGTGTCCTGCTCAGTGAATACGAACAACAGAATCCGTTCCTTCGTCCGTTCGTTTACACTGGCGGCTCGCTCACACACTCAAGGACCCTCCGCTAATCTCTCACTCACACCAACCCACTCACTGAGATATCTTTTCGATGTATTGAAAACCATGCCAGCGCAGGTAACAGAGTGAAGGCAGCGCGGTTCGTGTGTGTGTGCATGGGGGGATGGACATGACGATCAAGCGGCGGCGATGGTTTGATGATAATAACGACGAACTTCTATTAAAACGTCTATTAAAAACAGGCAACCTTTGGTCCAAACGACAGCGCGAGAGGTCAGGCGGCCAACAAAAGAGTTTTCACGGGCAACGTGGGGTTTTATCTGCTGATGCTGGGTCGGCTGATGGGGTAAAAAGAGGGCCGAGTGCCGATGCAGAAGTCACGTATCGATCAAAAGCAGGCAGAGAGGCAGGAAGGCAGGCAGGGAGGCAGGCAGGGCCAGGCAGACGTGAGGCCAGCTTTGAAAACACTTGTTGTGCCGCCCCTGATCGCTGGCGCCTGAAACTGTCGCCAGAGGAAGTGGCTGGCTAGAGAGATGGGTTGGGGGTGAGGATGGCTAGAGGCAGCAGGAGGGGTGGGGTGGGAGTAGGGCTTCACAGCTGAGAAGGTAAGTGTCACAGCGGCTTTAATTTGATTGAATAGACGAAGAAAGTGGATTACCCTGTGATTCTAAGTTGCGGCGGTGATTTGGCCAGCGCTGACGTCGCTCCGGACTCTGGCCATCTAAGCAGTTTCTGGAAGGATTCCTAGCATTCGAAGGCCTTCCACAGCTTCATTAGAGCTAAGATAAAAGCTCCGCCTTTTTAGTGTAGCTTTGATCTTCAGCAGCAAAACATTCCCTTTGAGCATCGTTTTTCCCAGTAGGGGGAGGAGAAATCAGATCTTAAATAGATGACAACTTCATTTCTTTGATGATTTTGCGGCGTTTCTTTTTTCAATATTGTATTCAGTGTTGGTGGTTTGAAGTTTTCAGCTGTGACAAACACGTTAGAAGTCGTGTTACTTGTCAAACTGCATTTAGTTTCAGCGTGCTTGATTTGAAGTTTTTAGTTGCGTCAAACATAAAAGAACTAATACTGAACACAGATTCAAGTGTCACACAGTACTTGCTAGCCACAGTTAACTGACACAAATAGAACTGTCTTGTTGTCAAAAGTCACACACCAAAGAATAGGCTTTAAAAGTATCATACATAAAATGTTAATATTATTTTACGGTAACCAGTAAATGACATAAATAGGTATCCAGTAAGTCAATAAATGAATGTTGTAAAAATAAAAAGGGTAACGGTTCAAATTCTTGACTATCAGTTCGCCTTGCTCTGACTTGTAGCAAAATCAGAAAGCACAATCGGAGGATCTGCCATCCCTCGTGTCCCTTTTTTCATACGACTGGCAAAGAAAGGTGATTATCAAATAACCGAGACAAAGAAAATATTCAAGATGGTGGACAATGCCACGAATAAAAAGTCTCACTCCTGACGGACTGTAAAGGTCTTTCTTAACCAATCTTCGTCCTAGCTCCCCGAATCTGGTTGTGTACCTCAAAAACAAATAGGCCTACGTCTGTGAGAACGACACATTCCCCCAGTGTTTGTCAGTGTACATAAAAATACTGCCTTAAAATAGTTATATATATATTTTAAAGTCTTGAACCTTTGAAGTCTCTTTTTTGGGACCATACATCGGGAACGTTTTCTACATTTTATCAGTTTTCTTTTTCAAACTCAAGCGGAATAAAGGGCAGCGTAGGAGAGAGAAGCCGCTGCTGCGTTCACTGGGCTAGAAGACATTTTCCTTTTCCTCTAATCAAGGAAACAAGCGCTCGGGGCGATATAACCAGAGCTTGCCCTGGCCTGGATATGTGGGATGGGGTATGGGAACAGAATGCAGAACTTAGTTTACAAAACAGATTTTCAGTCTATATTTAGTTTCCCCGTTCCTGTAAGCTTTAACACTTGACTTTAACACTTCTGAAACACACGCACAAGCTTTGAGAGACTTTGAACAAGACAATAAACAAAGATGTATGACGTCCACTGGATCTTGGTTATCTTTCGGTCTTCCCCCTTCCTGCTCCTTTTTCTCAATCTCTTCACCCTCCCACCTTTCTCCTTCCCTCCCTCCCTCCCACGGGCCCTCGGGATGCAATCCGCTGCATCACTGTACTATGGGCTGTGCGCTAGAAAACTTCATTGGCAATCAATAGCTCTCCATGCTAGATCCACGCGCCGAGAAAGCAGTCGGAAGACAGCAGAAAGAGAACCGTGGGCCCGGACAACTGCGAGGACTTTTCCGCTCCACGCCAGCCGCCGCCTCATTCAGTCGTTGTGTCGTTCGCTCGCCTGCCGTCATCCTACAAAACTCGTGCGCCGCTCAGTCCAGACGGGTCAAGCCAATAGCTGCCTCTTTGGCCAAGTCAAGTTCGGGATTGAGCTCGAATCTGACGCCCCCTCCTCCCTTGCTGGACACGTCTGACGACGCACTTTGACGACTCGCAGCGACTTTGACGCCAGGCGATGAGCGTCACGGAAGTCCGACGAATGGGGAATTGCCCTTCTTTAGTCAAAGGGTATCTCGTCACGCTATGCTGGCCTCACCCCAACCTTTGAACAGAACCTAATCCGAGAGAAAGTGGCGCTGGAGACATCTGGGGAGTTCCAGAGCTCGGAAAACATCAAACCAGAGCTTCAGTCACGTGGAACAGCTAAGTATCCCACTGGCTGGTGAGCAAATCGAGTCAACTATTCATTCAACGCGTCCTTTGTTCTCAAACTCCGCGCCCCACGCAAACAGTAAGGTATTAACATGTTTTTCTGTATTCTTGATTATCTTGCTTGCTAACGTTTCTGTTTAATGTCGTCATTGTACGATCTGTGTCACTGCGAAGAATGGATGCTGCTGAAGACTGTGTTAAAAGTTGTTTAACTAGCAAGAAAAGGCATCGGGACGAATAACCACAGAGCGAAATTAGATGTGTCAGAAAAAACAGAATTACAGATTGAAGTCTATGGAGCAGACCAACGGCAGGATTTACTGAAAGGTAGGCCACACATAAAATTTCCAAAACATCATCTTCGTGCTTGAAAAAAAAAACGCGTTACAGTAACCCACCGTAGAGCTGAGAGATCGAGCGTTCTCTTCGGAGATGGATATACCAGAAATGTTGCTAATTGTGTGCTAGTGATGCCTGATACTTCAGAAGTTATTTTCTTAAAAGTTCACTCTCGGACACATAACACACGCGTACACTTTGAAGCCTCTAATCCTACCAATTCCTACATCCATGCAAGTTTCCACCCTCAACCCCCCCCCACCCCAACACACACACACAGCTCTTATCACTCAGTGCTACTAGTAGCCATAGATGCTTATTATTTTTAAAAGTTTGCTTGAAGGCAATCTAATTTTCAACTCCTCATCCATATTGTGCTTCTTCGAACCTTTCCTTGTTTCAGACATTTTATATGAAAAGTCTCACTCGACCTATTCCAACAATACTCAATATTATTTGTTAATTCGTTGAATTCATTTTCGCCAGGTCACCCACCCATCCAGAATGTTGTAGACTCGACATTAGCTTTCACCGCCTTCACACGACCAACGTTCAAAACTGTTAGAAACCCTGTGTCTGAGAATGCTGGAGGCGGGGCAGTCCCGAGACACACTAATTAAGTTGTACGGCATCGCATTATGTAGCAGAACTTTCTAGAATGGCAACAGAAACTCAAAGAACAGGAGGGAATTTTCCACACACTTCGACAGTCAGGTAGCTGTGAAACACTGGTAACTTTTGATAAGCCTAGAGTGAAGTAAAATATTCTGAAATATGGTACTTTCCAGCACTCGCAGAAAAATGAAGAAATGTCTGGGGAAATGGAACTTTTCAAAAGGCTGTGTTCATCAGATGTCCAGAAATGTAGGAAATTCCTACAAGGCAGAGAAACTGCCAGACGATGCTATTGTCATCGCTGAAACACTGTGGAAGTTTCGAGAGGGTTTCATGCGATGCTGAGTCTCATAAGAGCTCGTCAAATTTTACAACACCGCGCACTATGTATTACAACTTAGTCGAATTAGCACAAGTTTCTCCAAGTGATAGAGCTTTTTATAAAATATGACACTTGGGCAGTTCCGGTAGCTACACAAAATGTCTGAACCTGGAAACAGAAATTCCATGCATCTAGCAAAACTTTTACATAGAAGCTTCCAGAACGTGGTGGAACTTAGTAGAAAATCTGACGATCAGCTAGACAGTCCTGGCAATGTTCCGGTAAATGTCAGAAAATGCCTGTCGTGCAGCAAAAATCCCTGAAATGCAACAGAACTCCCCATTGGACGAACTCTGGTACAGTGTAAAGCAGAAATTTCTAGAAGAGAATGCAACCGCAGAGCAGGCTTCAGGCGCTGCCACTTTAGAAACACGGAAGCAGAATTTTTTTAATTCAGACCAACTCTGGTCTTTGAACTCTGGCAGTTCCGTAAGAAAATTACTGGAAGAGAATGGAAACGCAGAGCTAGTTGCATGTGCTGCTGCTTTTGAAGGCAAAAGGGCAAACTTTAAAGCCAAGCAAGCTTCGGGAACCTATAAGAATACAGGGCATAGGAAGCCGGGCGGACGGACACACGGATAATGCAAATTCATAATCCAGAATTTCAGGCTATTATTCGGATGTTCTCTAATCTGTTATCACTAGATTAAAATAATGTAACACTGGTATTGTCGGATTTGATTTTTACATCGCGTCATTACAATATAATGATATTACCGTATATGAAAAAAACAATTTGTAGACAGCAATATCCTCGCACGCTGTTTTATCTGTTCGTTGTAATTAGGATTTGAAACAAGCGAAATTGTATCTGCCAACATCGTAAAGGTTTGAGAACAGGTCCGAGTTCTAACAATCACCATCCGCCTCTTAGTCCGGTTCCAGAATTAAGACGCGACTGATATCGATGTGGACATCTGTCCTTCGTGCCCAGATTTCCAGTTAATTCCTACGTGTCTGGCGCTGGAAGCCTATTGCTGTCACATCGGAAACACGTGGCCATCAATAAGAACGTCCGGCGACAAGACCAGCTGTCCGCCCGCCCCTCTCCACTCCTCTCTTGGTTGCCCTCTCCGTCACCCCCCCCCCGACCCTCCACCTCCCATCTTCATTGCCGTGCAAGCAACCAATTCACAAGAAAAGGACACATTCTTTACTGCCGCCTGTCCTCTTTAATGGGATTCTTTAAAAAGAAAAAGTAAACGTCTCATGTCGATTTCAGAGGTGTTTTTAAAAAGGAAAGAAAAAAATACTGCTGGCTCTTATGAGAGTTAAGAGTTGTATCCCCTGAAGTCTCTTGACTTTCTGGATTGAACCGGTCAATCAGGGAGTGCAGCGCGGGCGGTTTCAGAGATTGAAACAGAAGGGAGCAGAGCTCACGGCTCGCAAATATTGGGTGACGGCAAATAGGGTCTGGTGTGCACGTTCTGTCATGGTGTTCCTTGCGAGTTGTCTCATCACGCTTTCCTATGGTTAGCTCACGAGCTGTCGAACATAGCACCCACGGGGTGTGAGTGCTGCCCGACAACATGCACACATGCGAACTTGCCCGCATGCACTCGTGCAACACGCCGAGAGGAAGGCAAAGAGAAGGAACAGGCATCTGTTTCTTCCGGGCGACAGTGATATAATAGTAACGATTTTTTTATTAACTGCCATTTTCAAGAGAACAAATACATCAATGGTGACACAAAGAGCTAAAAGCTTGTGGGGTGGTCGCCATGTAACGAATATAAAAGTACAAAAGCAGGTAGGTTTTGAAATATAAGCGTGGTCTAATACAACAAACTTTCACTGGAGGAAAACGGGGGGATGGGGAGAAGGAAGGAGGAAAAGAGAAGGAATGAAGGAAGAAAGGATGAAAAATCCACGAGTCAGTGCAGGAGATGAGAATAATTAGGATACGCAAGATAAAAAAAAAGCAGAACTGACTGCCAAATGAAACCTTACTGACGAACTGTACGCCAGAGACCATGCACATGCAAACAGTACTGTCGATCGTTGAAAGCGTTACGAGTCCTTAATAAACCTGTGGGGACGCAGGAAAATGTCGTACTTAAAGACACAAACAGATCTGGGCACCCTGACAGCAAGAGATCGGTGTGGAGAAGAACTGGAGGTGGCAAACGGAGAGCCAGTAAAGTGTGCTGGCGGGCATTGCTGTAGAGACGACAGTCTAGAAGAAAGTGTTCACCTGACTCTTTTTCAAAGCCACAGCGCAGGAAGGGTTATTCATTAGATGCGTTTTAAATACCTCCCAGTTCAAGTCGCTCGTTCCTAGTCTCAGTCTGCACTGTATGACTTGCTCTGAACAGTAATACAACAAGAAGTACTTGAAACGCTCAAAAAGTAAACCGTATGCAGACGCATGCGACTAAGGGAGCTTACCGTACCCAAACACGTAGCAAAGAGAGGGTCGAAAGAAAGGGACCTGGCAGATCCTCAAAAAGATCTGCCATCCCTGTTCCCAGAACAGTAATGTTAAAAGCCCCCTTGCTGTCAAACATATCGGCCACAACAACACGGCTATAATATGCTGTGTCTGTCTTGTCTGTCTGTCTGTCTGTCTTGTCTGTCTGTCTGTCTTCATTCATTTTTTTCCAGACAGCTTCTGAGGCGATCGCCAACCAATGCTGCCAGGATGCGCATCCGTTTCGAGCTGTACCCAGACAACGTCTACCCGTACCTGGTACCCCCCTTGCGGCCCTGCCTCACCCGCCACTCCGCCTGCATGATCGGGGTGGGCCAGGGCAGCGCCAACGCCAGCGCCGACGGGGACGCCTACTGGACGGAGGTCAGCGACTACTTCTCCTTCCTGGCCCTGCCGGTGGTCGTGACCTTCGCCCTGGCCACGCAGGTGACCAGCGTGGTGGTCCTGAGCCAGCAGCACGCGCGCGCCTCCATCGACATCTACCTGCTGGGGCTGTGCGCGGCGTCGCTCCTGCTGCTTCTCACGACCTCCGTGCTGGCCGCCCAGCACTACGTGGGTGTGTACGACGCGCTGATCCACGCCCAGCCCTACGCCCTCAGCTGCCGGGACTGGTTCTGGTACACCGCCATCTGGCTCATCGTCATGATGGCCTTCGAGCGCGCGCTGACCGTCTCGGCCACGCGCGCCAGCGTGCTATGCACCCCCACTCAGACGGCCGTGGTGGTAGCCATGGTGTTCTGCGTGGGACTGGTCAGCGCGCTGCCCCGCTTCTGGGAGTACCACTCGGCCGAGCAGTTCGACAAGCGGACTAACGGCACGGCGCTGGCCGCCGTCAAGACGGCTTCGACGGCAACGGCCGAGTACAACACCATGTACTTCTGGTACGTCAAGACCTTGACCCTCTTCCTGCCCTACGCCATGATGCTGCTCACCGGCCTGACCCTGGGGCTGCGCGCGCGCGGCCCGGCGCTGGCCCGACGCTACACGGCCGTCAAGCACACGTCGGCGGCCGCCATGGCCCGACGCATGAAGGACGAGACGGCGCTGTCCCGCCTGCTGATCCTGCTGATGGTCCTGTACGCGGCCTTCTCCACGCCGCTGTGTCTGCTGGAGCTGCTCGCGCGCGTCCTGCCGCACTGGCTGGACACGGAGACGCGCGTGTTCGCGGCGCTGCACAACCTCTTCACCGTGCTCTTCTTCCTGCACTACGCGCTGCACCTCATCCTGTACTTCTGCTACAGCAAGCAGTTCCGCTTGACGCTGCTGGCGCTGTGTTGCTGCTGCTGCTGACACGCCCGACGGAAAGCAGTGACACAACAACACGCCAGGTTTCGGATATGGCAAGGGGGACATTGACAGGAACCAACGCACCTTGCTCGGGACAGGGCAGAGAGGCACTGACAGTAACCACAACGGCTTGTTCCGGACAAGGGCAGAGGGCCGTTTACAGTACTCAAAGCGACTTGCTCCAGACAGGGAAATGCGTCACCGACAGTAACCAATGTGACTTGCTCCGGAAAGGGCAGAGAGGCAGCGACAACCAACACGAATGACTCCGGATATGGCAGGGGGACACGGACATCAGTCAAGGTGACTGTTTCTGGACATGAGAAGGTTAAACAGGAAGCCAAAATCTTTCTTCTCGACATTTCTTAGGGGACACTTACATCAGGCAAAGCTTTAGACGTGCGTGCAGCGAAGGGGTCGACATTTCCGGTATCCAACAGTTTTTTTTCCTCTCCAGATTTAAGACATTATAGTTAACACGACACCAGAGCTGGGATAGATCACTTAAAACATAGCCAACATGAGTTATTCCGAGGTGCAGAACAATGGATGTACTCAACATTATTCCAGGAATAGGGCACGGCACGGATTTTTAAAAAAAACTTTTGTTAAGAAAGATTTCATAAAAATCTCTTTCCTCTAACCAACTGGTTTCTGTTTTTGGTAATTTGGAAGTCTTTGTTACAGCGAGTGCTTGATCGTCCCTGAGGCTGGAGGAGTTTAATGAAAAATTAGCGACATTTCAGAAAACTACATGCTGTAATTTCCAGTCAACAAAGGTCACAATCGAGTGCAGCTAAGCGGATTTCTGTGCAGAAGGCACTGACTGGACGTATCTACAGCGTAACAACACTGAATGACAACAAATCGTGACATTTCTTGGCTGTTATTGTTACACAGCAACTTTAAAACCGAAGCTACCTAGTCAGTCTACAGTCATGTCTCAGAGGGAGACGCCGAGCAAGGTTTTTTTCTGACAATCTGGGATCACACAAGGGCGACCCAACCGCTTGGACGTCGATAAGTAATGTAACGAAGAAGACATAAACAGCAGTCAGCGATGCTCTGAGGATGGCCTCAGCCTTGAGTACCGTCGAAATTTCCCGAGGAACTCGAAAAACGTGAGTCGTGTTCAACTTCGCAAGACGCAGACACTGTTTTTCAATGTTCAATGTAAAACGAAGGCGTCATGTCAGCAAGCGTTCACCTAAAAACAAACGGCTTTTGAATCGCTCGTGTCTGTTACGGAGAAATGCAGCATGGCAGTGAAGATGGTCGCATAACCAAAAGACAAAAGAACCGGTCAAATTTTCGTTATCAAACTCAAACGATATACTGTTTTGCATTTTACTAGGTGAAAATAATTGGTCCATTTAACAGGCGTTAAACCTACTGCAGATATACAGCAATCATTTACGAAAGGTAATCACGGTCCGCTTCTTAAAAGATGCCCTCTTCACATTAGCGCTTTCCACGCATTTATGTTTTCGCCGTTCCGTTGGCCAGTGAAGGCAAACGGCAACTGCGAACGTTTTTCGAAGCCGAACGCAACCGTGGCTTTACTTCGCGATCCTAAATGCATCTTGCTGAGCAGTAATGTGATCAGATAAGCTTCTCGCACACCTTCCATTATTGACGGGCTCGAGCAAACGGGAGAGTGGGGTTTGACTGGGTTCTTATATCACGCCTCTATAAATTTATTGGCTTTTTAAGAGTCAGCATCACTCCACCTAGTGCTAAAACGTATTGCGATCCTGAACTCGCATGCTGGTGGATCACGCTGCTGCCACACGTAGCTGCATTTCGTTTCGGCTTTCTGTTTCTCCACGTTCTTCACTTTTCAGACAGGTCTGGGGATGAGCAACGCGTTGCACAAAGCCGCCTTGTCAGCATGTTTGCTTCAGCAGTGACGCACCGTCTGTCAGCTGGGTCCCCGTGCATTCAGTCTCGACATAAACCACGATTGGAGGCATGTCTGTGCGATTGAGGTTCCTCCCACCCCCACTTCCCCACTGTATGACAGCTTCCCAGCTTCCCTTTGATGTCTGTCTTATTGCTGTTCTATCAATCCCTCGTGGGTAGAAATCTCAACTTTCTTAAAGCTTTTCATTACTGCCCCCCCCCCCTTCTTCTTTCCCTCGTGCATTTACTGGACTCATATTAAACACGGGGGG
>SMGT01012132.1:431975-502746 GCA_004794575.1 Lanistes nyassanus | reverse complement strand
CCCCCGGGGTAAGGACAGACGGCAAGCCCGCCGCCTGTCAGCACGTATCCGTTTACAGACAGACACCGAGGAAAGCTCGAACACGTCTTTAACACCCATCAGTCACATGCCTTGCATTGTGGGAAATCAATGAGAATCGCCTGAGAACATTGTTTGCATCGTGGCTGGTCCCAAGGGAAGCCTCCCTTCCTGATTTCCTCAAATTTTTCCGCTTATTCGTGCCGTGCATGCACACCCATGCGTGAGTTGGTGCAGTTCGGGTTTTGTGTAGAAACGTCCGTGTGGAGGCATACGCTTGCTGCTTCGTGCATTCTCTCTCCACCAGCATCTGACGTGATGCATGCATGGGGGGGGGGGGGTGTCCGTATCCATGTCAGTGCGTGCGTGCGAGGAGAATGGGGCAGCTATATGCGCGTGTGGGCGAATCGTCAAATTTCAACTCGGATTCTAAGCCGGTGACATAGAGGGAAACTTAGTCAAAAACAAAAAAGCCCACTACAATTGTGCTCCCGCCCCGTCATCCACCTCGTGAATATCTTCCAAGTGAATAATGCCCCTATTTAAAGCATTTTGTGAATCCCTTGCGATACAGCCTAAGGAGAACACTGTTCGCACAGCACGGTGTGTTGCTGCCTATTCTATTCAAGTTCGATTCAATACCTGACAGTTTATTAAGGCCTGTAATCAAAGGGATTGCTTACAGTTTCGCTGAAACAACATTTTGTAAAGAAAAATTAAAGCCCCTTTGACCTTTTTTTTTGGGGGGGAGCGGGGGGATGCCGGGGGTCAGGGACAGTTGGTTCGGCCACAAAAAGATTCATTATCAACTTACCGTATAAGTAACTCGCTTGCAATAATGCAAGGAACAGCGAGGAGAAAAGGGAACCCACCGCTTTTTTTATATTCCGCCCCCCCCCCCCCAAAAAAAAAAAAAACAAAACAAAAACCCCATCAGGGTGCGTCTCCCCGTCCCTCAACCAGTAAAGGGTAAAGGTGGCTACTCCAGTAAGCAGGTTATAATGTGAAACTCTTGTTGGTGAGCGTGTATCCTTCGTAATTAAAAAAAATGAAAATATATTAATCGTGCCAAAGGATGTTCGGGTTGTCACCTTTTTTCTTTAAAAAATTACCATAATTTAAAGAAAACCATGCCTTAGTGAGTGCACGGCTGCACGCTACCCGCCAGTCGTTTGTGCAAGCGAACATTGGCAGGCGCTAGGAGATAAGGCCTAGAACATCGAGTACACTGCACACACCCATAAATAGCCTGATAACCACCACTGCCCGGTCATTCGCTTCCCAGGGTACTAGCCAACCCCGGCACGCTGATCTCCAAAGACTTGTGGACATCTCATTAGCGATCTGAAGCGGGGAGTTCCGTTCCACGGTCAGCCCAGCCTGCTCTGGGTTCCCGACGTGGCCCCACTGGAGATTGACAGCCGAGATTACGGATGAGCACACACACCTGATCACCCACTTCAGTTTGCGTTCACCCCAGAGATGGGTGGATGGGTGGGTGGGTGAAAGGCACAGTAATGCCATCGCTGTCCTGCAAAGCGGACTGATATGCTGGATTTATACAAAGATCCCAAACCAGGACACATTTTCTTTAAATCAAAACATTATCTGGGCCCTCTTGATGCTATTTTTCTGCAGCTTTTTTTACCAGTTCACCCTCCCACCCATTCTCCAGCTCCAGAGCTTGCTCTCTCCAATAGGAACTTTAAAGTCTGCTGGGTCGAAGGGTGGGGATAGGGACTGGTGGACAGAAATCTATATATAAAAAAAATACGCTGTCCACCGACACTTCCCCAGCACAGGATGAAAAAATCGAAAGGTAATAACAGAAGTGGCTAAAAGATGCGATCCCTACCCCTAGTGCACTACTCAATTCCTCACTCCACGTTCCCGGTGACTCGCATTGCTATGAAACCCCAAGTGCGTGGCGCCAGCTTTAAAGGTACTGGGACACATGGACGTCACAGCAAAAACACCCAGCAATCCTTCTTTGCACAAAACCACTCGTATTCACAGCAGCTGTGATTAATTTCTCACTATGTATTAGCCTTCTGAGATCAACTCATCACGCACGTTAGTCTGTGTCTACTGTGGTAAAATGCACGTGAATCTGTGCGTTCCCATGCTCTAGCAGCCACCCCTGCAGAACGAGATACCAGCGAGAGTCGTGACGTCAGCCAGAGGAACGGCAGTACAGTGTTTCATCTGCCAATCCTCTTCGTGATGTTACCCGCGGGCTGCGAGATTTCCCCCAGAAGTGTGGCAGACAAAAAAAAATAAAGTGTTAGATTTATAGATTATCCTAGCGTGTTTCTTGATATTATAAATTATAAAGAGTTTTAGCACACAAAAAAACGCGTTCACAACAAACAGTATCTTGTAAAACATAGCAATAGGTGGCTGTTGCCTTACTTGTTATTTTTTGTCCGAGTACTTTTAGCAAAACATTCAAAAATCAGACTACGTCTTTTTTCGGAAGGAATAGGGTCTGGCAGAAAAATCGGAAAATTCAGAACACACTTACAAACACACAGGTCTTTTCTATCCAAGAAGGCAAAATCTGTACGTGATAAAGGCAATACTATTCATTCATCAACACACACACACACACACAAACTCGCTCCCACATTCCCAGCTCCGCATCCCTCCCCGTCCCCCTCCAAATCCAAACCTCATCCCAGCTGGAGTCGTCTGCAGATATATATATATATTGGAATCTGCTGCCAAAGGCAGGCCAGCTGCATCAGCTGAACAGGGGGATCGAAGATGGGCCATTCTTTCGCTAAAAATATCGTCAACATGTTAGAGCAAATTCAGGAACGCATCAAAAAATGGCGATTGTCGCACCCTCACGTGCTAGGCGGCACAGCCGATCGATAGCATTAGAAACCTGTGACAGGCTGCAGCTACACCACCAACGGATGGAAGGGGGACGGCTTGATTGCTTTATCAGCCCCACCGCCCAGCTCTTCCCCCATTTAGGCACCCAAGCTGCTTATCAACAAAAACATTGGGGTTCTTTAAGAGTGGGTGGAAGAGCGAACATCTATCTTCAGTTGTTAAAACCAACACCTTAACCATTAGACTACGGACTACACTAAGTGCAACCTAAGCAGCCAGGAAAGAGAAAACTTTAAAAATCTATGTACGGCTACAACCTTGTCCTAAATCTAAAATCTTCCGTGAATCCTCAAAAAAAAAAAGTTCCATATATAATGGAACTGACATTGCAGGTAGTAGATGGCTACTCAGATATATCTAAATAATTCCACGGTGTGTGTGTGTGTGTGCGTGTGGACTACTTGACCTATAACCAGTTGACTATAAGAAAAACTCATAAAAGATTACAGTTAAAATCCAAATACATAAAACTAAAGAAATAACACCTAGAGTTAAACCTAAAAGAGAGAGAGATAAATAGAGTTAGGAATAGGGTGACAGTAGGATCGAAAAACTGCGACACCACCCACGGACAAGGCAAGCTACCCCCAGCAGAACAGTGCCAGAAGAAAGACCTGCAAACAGGGAACCACCACTTTGCCACATTTATTACAGAACATCACAGCTACAGAGTCCCTTTACCCAAATTCCGTCCGCCCCCCCCCTCTCTCTCTCTCTCTCCATTGCGAAATCATCGCAAGGTGGAAGCACTTTCTACCAAAGTCAGCAACAGCATTTTACACCATCGCCGACTTCACAATGTTATTTTCGACATGGAAAAGGTCTCTCTCTTCCTCCACCTCCTTTTTCTTCTCTCTCTCTCTCTCTCTATATATATATATAATTTTTAACTCTTGAACTTTAAGGTGTGAGAGTTATATAAATAAATTTATTTGTGCATGGTTGAGGAGGGGAGGATGTTTGTAAGAGATCTAGAGAAGAAGAGAGATCTTAGCTCCGCCCTCCGCCCTCTGGCCCTAAGTGCAGCGGAGCTGTAAGTGGCCCTCAGCCTCTAGGCCGAGCGTTAGGCCAAATTGCTGAAATCATATCAGGCTCCTTGCGCACTTGCACTTTCTTCCACTGCACCGCCGTGTGGGACTGGCGCCTAGCGCGATCAATGACTGTGCTACGGAGAACTCTTCATCAAATTTTCACAAGCTGCACACCACTGGGAAAAAAACAGACATTATTGTCTAGGACACTTGCTGGATCTGGCCTCCACAAAGCCATTCTGAAGAAGAGCAAGGGGAAAAGTCAAAATGTCCTCTAAGTATAGGAAGTGCCCCGGTGAGGACTGGAAAGAACTCCCCGCTGGGGCCCACGTTCACGGAATCAAGGCTTCCGTCTGGGACCATCTGCGTGCGTGCGCGCGAACGTGCCTGGGTGCAGACATTAGTAAGAAACTTTCCGTTTCATTGTTGTCTCCATTCCCTCCATACCCATCCCACCCCTTCCCCACCAACGCATTAACAATAGTCCCAAAATGTGATGGGCAAAAAAAAAAACAACAGGAAAACAGGAGGAAAACACCCAAGACGCCCCTACACAAAAACATCCTTCAAAGCCAAAAACCCCGTGACATTAAAAAAACAAAAACAAAACAAAACAACAAACCTCTGGCGCCTGTCAATGGTTCAAGATTCGCAGAGAATGAATTGTTCACGGCCAGCAACCTAATCCCACCCTCAGTACACAGGACACCTCCAACTCATATTTTCTAAAATGTTTTGTGCACACATTATCATGTCCAAAAGGAAATTATTAGCGTTGGCTGTTTCACGCTATTCCCAACAATCAGCTTCAAACGATTCCCGTTCTACTAATTTCAACATTTAACGCATATGCATGCCCAGCCGTCACCACTCCTCTGCCACTGCCATACTGCAAAAATTACTCTATGCGCAAAGCTTGAGAACACTCAGGTTAGCTTACTACCCCAATTGTATTTCTGTGTTCAGTTCAAATCAAGTGTGCAACGTTTCTAAAGTGGTGCTGCAGAACTTGTAGAAAATGCCTCTCAAGCGACCACGACAATATGGGCCAGTAAAGCAACACACAACCAACTTGTGTAAAAAAAAAAAAATCCACATTGTGCAACAGACCATTATCTATCTTGAGCAACCACACATTATCTACCTTGTCCAATAGCTCATTATATACCTTGTGCACAATCCATTATCTACATTGTGCAACTGACAACTGGTTGTGCAACAACCCATTATCCACCATGTGCAACAACCCATCATCTACCTTGTGCTACATTAAAGTTGGAGATGGGGTTGGTAGAAGGTCCAGAGACAAATAAGACCATACAGTTTCTAACAATAAAACAAAAAAGCAATGCAAAACAAGACAAAATAAGACAAATCCAGGCTCACCAAAGCAGGATGAAGAAAATAAGAATTTCTGAATTTCAGTGGTGAGCAAGGAATTGGACAGACATTTTGCTGCATAGTGTCAGGCCAGCACACATCCCTGGAATTTCTGCACTCAGTGTGTGACATAGGAAGGACAGAGAACAAACCTTATCAGCTCCACCTCACTGTAGATGTGTCAAACACAAACATCTAGATTTCAGAACTAAGAAAAACGGAAATCACCCCCTTTATATGGACAACTATGCAGGGGACACTGATGCTCCTGCTATGGGCTTTTAACTAACCTTATGTTTGTGAACTGCCAATTTTTACCTCGCGTTGTTCAGCACAGTTTGCTGCTGTTGGCGCAATGGAAAATTAATGTCCAAGTCACGACCACTGGCAAAATTTGATGCACCAGCTTCTCAAGTCTAAGGTCTTAACTTTGTATTACTTCCTCAATGATTTGAGTGATAAATGCAAGCCAAACATGATGCAGATAGAACTTCATAGCAATGCAACCAGTTCCATGCAAACATGATGACAATTTAAGTGCTTACGGCGAGGAGGGGAAGACAGAGGGTGGTGCTTGAATGTGGGCAACAGATGTGGCTGAAGGGCAAACAAAAAAAAAAGGAAAGAAAAAGAGTTTTTTTTTAAAAGTCATCATTATAAATGCCAGCAGGTCAGGTATTTTCCTTTTTCCCTTTCCCCATTTTCTCTGCCAGCCAATTCTCCCCCACACCACACCCCACCCCACCCCCATACCCCCCTTCAACAAAGTTCCATTGACTTTCGGCAATGTCTCAAAAGAATTCTAAGCAAAATATGCACTGACAGGCTTCTATATTGATCACTGAAGTTCTGGTTTGGACATCAGTGGATCAATAACTAGGCTTTCCTCATGCCGCACGCTACTAGCCCAGGTCAGCCCTTGCATTTTTTTTTTCTACTGACACAGTCAGTTTCAGATATTTCTTCAAGTCGGAATGAAACAACAGATGCCTTGTAACAAGCATCACGTTCAAACTGTGAACAAGACGAAAACAAACATACAGAAATAACCTATTACTGATATTACATGTATTATGATCAGCATTATAACCATAACCTCTGTGCACTAACATCTGAAAATGAGTTGAAATGCTGTAAGTTTGTACATTTATTTGTTGAATGTAGAAAGCATTTCCCCCAACCCACCCCCAAAAAAGAGATAGGAGACCCCTCAGATATGATAATCCACACATTACCTTTGCTTGTCTGCAAGCATGGGTATGTGAAGAAGACAAAATGATGCTAAATGGGATTGCACAATCACCAGCACCTGTTTATGATACTGAAATCTTTACAAGTTTTTCCACATAAAATACTGATAAACAAAACTGGGTTTTTCCCCAGACTTTCAGCAGTTAAGGTGCTTAGAATGCGACATTTTCATCAAACGAATCAAAGTCTTTTAATCTAAGCTCTGTGCTTTATGTATTTAAACTGCCCAAAAACACATTTTACATATGCAGTAAAACTGATAATGCAGAAAGTTTCCATTATCCGTTCCTAACATTTGCAACAGGCACCTTGTGGGATCCCTCCCCCCCAAGAAATATGTGATTCTCCCATGACAAAGGAAGGGCAAGACAATTACTGACCATACCTGTGTAAAGCTGGGAGAAAAAGTATGTCCTCGTGCAGGTGAGAGGGCTGCGAGGGGATGTCATTTGACATATCTGTAATAACAATATCACCTTGTACATTTCCAAGATTTATCGTCAACAGGAAAGAAAGATGCAGACAACCACCACAGAAAACTTTTGAAATCACATCTCAATAGGCAGTAGCTTTATCAAGAAGTTCTTTTTTAAATTGTGTTAAATGGTTCTGTGCAAAAATATCCAGGGATAAGGTTTTTGGAAGCTTAAGGACACGTAATTGTTTAAAGTATGTGTATCTTCAAGTACACAAATAAGACATATCAAGTTCTGAAATCCATTTTTAGGGAACTGTAATACTCAGATACTGTAAGTGTTCAATTACAGACATATTACATAGAAGTAGCTGTTACCATATGAGCTGCTGACTTAACGCTGCTGAGGTTTAAGTCACTATCAGGTGCTTTTGCTCCACCTTGCAGTGCCACCAACACGTCCTGAGCAGAATTGTTGCCAAACAGTACAAACGGCTCTTTGGTGTTCCTTAGCAACAAATACATGTCAGCATCAAGTGACTAGATCTAGATCTAGTAGACAGGGCAACAGCACATGAGATGGTCTAAAGCATAACTGATTAACGTGGCTAGTGACAGATAACCTGACTTCTCCAACAAACATAGGATACCTAAGTTCCAGACAAGATTCAGCTCCACTGAGGCAGTAATTATCACCAACTCGTTCAATGCACTCCAAGTCCATCGGCAGGAGACAAATGTTGTGACAGTTGTAAATTAGAAGCTATTTTAAGTAAATATTATCATTGTGATGTGTCTTAAAATCGAACGACTGTTCATGAGATTCCAGATTCAAAACCTATGACAGCAGAACTGAAAGACTACATTGTCCCGTAACAAATGCGCTGGGGTATTTTCTCTCTAGGAGAAAATGCTGATGACATATTCAATCTAAATGTAGTGATGACAAAAGTGTTGATGAAGTGAGCCTACGAAAGACAAGCATGTTTATGAAGTGTACGATCAAACAGGATCTACATCTTTTCTGTTTGTCTTTCTCAGACCCCATCTGCTAAACCAGCTAAATTTAAACATACACCCATCAACGAATGAACTAATCATAAGGCTTCTGAAAATAAAGTTCAATTCCAGCAAACTATATCAGGTTGCTATCAACTACATTATGTATCAAGTTGCCCTCAACTATACAATGTATTGAGGCTATCAGCTACATTATGTAAAAAGGGGCCACCACCTACAACATATATCAGTATAATTTAGGCAATTGGTTATTTACCTTGATTCATTTCTGTGGCTTGTCACTCGCCCATGTTGATAAAAACTGCATAGTCCCTGTGAAAAAAAAGCACTGTTGGTATCTGCAGCCATCTTGATATGCCATGCTCCACCTCTAAAGTCTAAGCAATAAACTTTCTTTTTAATGATCAGAATCTAGTCGGATGAATAGTTTCTCAGGTTAAAACTGAGTTGGCCTTCTTTTCCATGCAAAATTATGAGAAATCTTTGACCTCAGCGTCTGCTTCCAGCTTCAGCACCAGATCTATACTTCCAGCTTCAGCGTTAGATCTGTACTTCAAGGTTCAGTATTATATATCTGCTTTTGAAGTGACCAAAAAATCACAAGGATAATGATGAAAAATATATATATAAAAAAGGTCGCTCATCTCTGCACCACAGTGCTTGGGTCAGACTGGTTGTCTGCTTGTCTGTTGGTTGTCTGCCTTTTTAATTTTTTGCAAATAAAGCATGTGCTGGACATAGTAATCAAACCCACAACCTTCTGTGCCATCAACAGCCATGTGCTACCACTAAGCTATGGGCCACACCTTTTGGCTCAGGATGTGTGTCTCTCAGGCACTTGACAGATGAAGCAATCAGTAATTTTGGAAATTGATTGGTCAGTGCTTCAAGGCCTGACTCATTCAAACATTTAAATCCCTGGCCAGATCTAATGTGATATTATTCTTATGTCTAATGCACAGAAGTAGCTTTTGTCATATCAGTACATGATCTACACTTAATATCCAAAATCTATTGTTTGAAGAGATGATGTAATGCCATCCTGAAAAATGTGCTGAGACTATCTCGAGCAATTTCTTTCTAAAAGCAAACTGCAAAACCCAAAATTGCTTAATTGTTTGTTTGTTTGCTTGCTTGCTTTTGTTCTGTTTTACTTAAAATAAACCTTCTATAAGGCTTGGTAAACCTATGTAGGATTCTTGAGTAGTTTATGATGCATACTTCTGAAATCCCTGCCTGGTTGATAACAGGACTGTCACTGTAACTGAAAAGGACAAGAAACAGATTTATACAATCTTCTGAAACACACTTTGTTTCAAGAAGATACTGGACAAATAGGGATGGTGTCCTTGTATTTGTGCAGAGGAAGGTGACAAAGGGAGAGATATACATGTATGTGGAAGCAGGAGGAATATATGGAAACCATGATAAGTGAACTGATTGGCACTGCTTTGGATTTGTCTTTTTTATGGATAAAAGCTGTCTAGGAATCAAGCTGCTGTTTAAATCACTGTGCATACACGTCTTCAAAAAGAACACAAAACTCTAAAATACCTATGCTAATGAATGCAAACGTAAAGTTATTCTTACAGTCTCATGCTGACAATGTTGCACATGTTATTCCACTGTCTCTCAAGCATGGGAAGGCTCTGCATTTAAAAAAATTAACTGCTTATCAAAATATCTTTCTGCATGTCTAAACAAACACACAATACTGAAGCAGAAAAAAGGTCCAAAAACATAGCAATCACAGCGACACTAGCTGATGGAACAATTATAAAGAAAGGGATGGCAGATCTTTTTTGAGGATCTGCCAAGTTCCTTTCTTTTGGCCCTCTCTTTGCTACGTGTTTGGGTACGGTAAGCTCCCTTGAGCACAGGCGTCTGCATACGGCTATGTGTGAGCGCTGCCAGTATCTTTGTTGGAGTTATCTTTGGAACAATCTTTCACAACGTGCTTAGCATCAGGCTGTCTGGCTCAACGCATTTTAAAACATCCCTTCTTGTTGCGCTCATCCACATTATCACATGATGACATTATCACAATCACCAACACCAATACCATACTCACTTCACATTCTAATCCATTTTTTTTAAATGTTCTAAGAACATTCTTTTCATATGAATGCATGTTTCTGACATTGATACAATACTGCCTGAACTTGAGCTACATTGTGCACTAATGACAAAAAAAAACCCACCTCAGTAACAAGCATCTCCACAGAAACTGGGTCTTGAAAGTTGTAAAGCTGGTGGACTGACTTGCTCACATCCAAAACTTCATATTTCATCGTGAAAAATCCTCCTCTGTAAAAAGCCCATTTGTTGCGTTACTTGCAATAGTTTTCATAAAAAAATCACCATTCATCCATGTCAGCAAAATCTAGAAATAGAATGGTAGCTTGAGCAGAACTCCTTAAAAAGTTAAAATATAAATGTGTTGCATGCAATGAGCATTAATTTGTGCCACCTTTTGTGTCCCCAACACATTGTCTTCCCTTGCCTCACCCCATCTTTACAAATATCCAGTCATCATCCATACATTACCCAATCAAACCTACTGACATGTATCCATCTATTGATACACCAAAGCATTTCTTGCAAAACAATGTTTCTTTCCTGTTTCTGGATTTCCATTTTCCAGATCTATCACAAGGTCTTGTTACTCACCCACCAAGGTCATCCACAGCAAAAGCTTGTATAACTGGCCACCCTTCCACCAGCATTTTGTCAAATTTTTGCTCATCTACAGGATGTAATACAAGCTCAAAATAACATGTGCCACAAAAACTGGGGCAGAATTACAACAAGAAGAGACAGCACAGTCTTGCTGAATGCATCTCTTAATAATCTGGCTCAAACAATCCCTCTGGCAACAACTGCGAGACCCATTTCTCTTAAACCTATGACAGCAAGGGAAAATGCATAAACCTCCACATCCAGGCATTACTGAAAATGGGTAGGCAGGTTGTATTTAAAAATGGTTTTAAAATAATTCCGAGATATATGTTATTTACCACAGGAATAAGCTTCCAGACAACACTTAGAAGTGTCAATAGCTTAGTTACACAAACAGACATACTGGAAGTCAGGCCATAGTATGGAACACCAATGCGTCGACAACCGTGTGTCATTGTGATCAGTGAGCGAACCTTGAACTCTTCAATGAACTCTGCACCTTCATCACTGTCAGCTCCATACTACAAGACAGGATTTTGCACATCATCACATGAACTTGTTCCTAGAAAACTAAGCTAACACAATAAAATGACAATAGAAAGTTACAACATTTAATATTACAATAAGCTGATGTGCATCCCAACAAGTGCATGTATGCACTTATGTAAATATGCTGGTGCATGTGTATATGTACATATGTAAATATAGGGATGTCTAAGTATGAGGATGCATTAAAATTGTGTTGGCAATGCCTATAATCTAAAATTTGAAAGATGTGTTTTCTTCATACAAGATAGTTCACTACATGTACAGTAAAACCTCCCATATAAGACTTAGAAAAAAACCCAGCCAAAATCAGGTCTTATAATAGAAGGTCTTATAAGGGAGGACTGGTCACACCAAACAGTTAGTACACGTACGTACATGTACTTTGATGGATGGGGGGAGAAATAAACACGGGCATGTACGTTATCATGACAGGAAAGTGCAACATGCTTTGAAATTGTTTTCCCACTGAATTACCTTTTAGAATATTTGTTTATATCTCAATTACTGCAATACGTGTACACGTACATGTAGCTTTATCACACATCAGACTTATCTCGTCATATCTAGTTTCATCCCACTACAGATCATTAAAACTTTCTTTCTGGTGTTGCTAATTAAAAGAATTACAATTCAACAAAAAGTAATGCTAAAACAGAAAAATAAATTTTGAGCTGTTTTTCGCTGATGTCTCTGTTGTCTAAACCTACACACTCTAATCTGCCTTTTACTCTAAACCCTTACTTAGCATCGCATGTGAAAACATAACATCCCCCTCTTCCCCAGATCAAAGAGTTAATCAGCTGTGAATCTCACAGATCACAGATCTCCAAGACTGGTGTAGGTAGCGTCACATCACAACAAAAAACCCATACCCGATCCCTGCAGGCCATCAGCTTACACATGAAAGTTTGGACACCTTTGGCTAAATTAGCTTTCGGTAGGCTTAAAAGTGTGAACAAGCTTTGAATAGTGTGTCTGCATGAAATTGCTGTTACTGAATGTGGTGAATAGGCCCAGACAAAGGCTTAAACACAGATATTGAACCAAATATGAAATCAGAGTTTCAGGAGTGAATTACAACAAAATCTGTGACATAAGCTGTTTGTCCTACAGAGAAATGTCGAAAAGACTCATTCTATGTTGCATAAAACTAGTCAATTCCATCAGTCCACTAGGTGTAATGTCATAAATGGATGTTGGTTGCAATATTTCCAAATCCCTTTTCTTGCTCCTTTGTTTGGAGCACTTTCAATTCAGGTTTTTTTTTTTGTTTTTTTTTTTTGTTTTTTTTTTAAGTTTTAACAGGTTTTTTTTTGCACTTCTCAGTGGACTTTGTGTTGACATTTTGTATTTCTCAGTGAACATCTTTGCAATATGAAGTCTCCAAACCTTTTTCTGCTCAACCATGAAAGTCGTATACTGTGCAAAACTGGCCATTTTCGTCGGGCACCAGTCGGGTTGAGCAGGGGGTCATAAATGGTAGGATGTTTATATTTTAAATGATCTCCACCATAAATTGTTGGGTACTATGCTGGAGGAAGTCCTATACAGCAAAGTCTTATATGGGAGGTTTTACTCTACGGTGGCTTGCAGTGCCTCTGAAAAATAAACTGTTATGCTTTCACTCACCTCCTCTTCTTGCAAACAGTGATAAGTCATGTTGACCCAGTGGCTTGTGTATGGAAGGAAGTAGTGCCAGTTAATGGGATTGCAGTACAGGTCCACTCTGTTCTTGCGAATTACAATCATCAAGTCTGCAGTAAAAGTTAAAACTCTTTCAAATGTTAAATGGAGAAGTACAATTAACCATAACAACCACAACCGTAAAAGTTAAATTTACCTCAAATCAGCATTTAACAAATACTACAACATATAGATATAAAAGTTATGAAAAGAAACACATGAATGACATTTAGAATAAAACATAAGGTGATGACAAAAAACAAGGCTGAGCTAAACTGACAAAAACAGTCAACATTTTGGGCATTGACCCTTATCAGGACAATACAAACATACAAAAACTAAAACTAGAAACTTAACTGAATATAACCCAAACATGGACAACCAAAAAGGTCATGTTTAAAACCAATGTAATCCCTGACTAATTGATATTTTTGTGTTGTGCATTTATGGCAGCTAAAAGAGTGGTCTGACTTCGTTTAGTTTCTGCTTACCATGACCATGCAGTGTGCACAAGCCTAGACTGCGCAAGACCCCATGCTGGCTGTGCAGTAGCTGCCCTTGGCCCTTTTTAACTTCATTTTTAATGACTTTAAGAAGTAGGGAACTGACAGAAAGTATAAACACATTTGACTGGTAGGTTATACATCCAACGCATTTATTGGTAGCCAGCATGGTGTCTAATGACATCAATGTAAACCTCTCTATAGCCAAAAGTTTGTTCACGTCTGCTATTTGGTTACAGACTAAAGCCTTGCAATTAACTCCCTAACATACTTGGTGGATTATCTGGACCTTATCAATTTGGACCACTTTATATTTGATAAATGTGATTTCTAAGAAATGTTTGACTTTTTAACTGCAAAAAGTGCTAGTTTTTCATTTATTCTGATAGATACAAATGACTGTTTTATTTATTAATCTTCTACATGGATAATTTCACCCACCATCAATCACTTCCTCTGGAAACCCTGACCTGTTCAATAAAAAAAAAATTAGACAATTTATTGATGGATTTAATAAGTATGCATGCAAATGTGGCATATGTGTTCACACAATTATGATAGATGTATATACAAAACTGTGACATAAATGTATTGATAGAAAGATTGGTGAACAGAGATATCTTCCTAACAACAACAAATAAACCATTTAACTGTAACACAAGTCTCACTGTTCAGAAAGTTAAGTCTTAAACTGGCCTTCATAACTAAGTTTAGAAACTATAAAGCCAAATTACAATGTTGGTCTTAAACTAATATTATGTTAACACAAGAAACTCACTTTTCAAGTTCCACTTTTCTGGTATCGAAAAATCCAAACAGAAGATAGTTGATAAGCTCATAACAGCCCTCATTATATCTGCTATCAATACCTGAAACAAACCTTAATACATATATTGTTGTCTGGTATGCATGCATCAGTCGGTGCACATTATTTTGTGCATGAGTATTTATTTCAAATCAATATGTAAAAGTATCGGATTGTAGAGGATTTTTTTAATGTTTTACTTTTTTCTGAACATGAAGCCATGGATCATGCAAACTATACAACTGTTTCAAGTAACTCTATATGAATTGTTATATTAGCATACCTGCAACGCAGATAATTGCGTCTATTCCTTCTGTCTTGTTCAAATTATTGCCACCATCCAAAAGATCCTGCACTCTTCTCAGCCGAGTGGCACTACAGTAGCAAAGAGATGTGATTAGACATTTTTGATTTTAGGGATAAGCCAAGGCCATTACCATTCTGTCATGGAGACTTTCATATAACAAAGTCGATCTCATACAATTTCTCTTCTTCTAGTTCTCTCTCCTGCTCCTCCACCACCATCACCTCTCCGTTCTATAAAAAAAAATAAACTCGATTGACAAACTGCGCGCATTCCAACATGAGCATCATGGACATGAGTACAGTAAAGCGTCGTTAGAAACGGGCACCCTCCTTCGTATTGGAAGCCCGCAAATGAGACAATGGTAATTGTTTTACCTTACGAATTGCGAAAAACTGTCATATTTAATATGACGTTTGGCAGACGATGGCCTTTTTGGGTTCCTAGCAGACATATTACAACGATGTGTATTTTCTTGCTTTTAGACAGCCGCCATTCCCAGCAAGCATATCCGCTGGTGATGAAGGTAGAGTAATGTCCCTTCTCTGATTCCCCTTCGGCTATGTCGCTGGGATACTTTCTTCCCTAACCTCTCTCTTGTTGTAGACTTACGTTTGTCAGATAAGATTGTCTTTAGAAACTGCTTGTCCTGTATAATGCTAGGGCCAATGCTAAAATGGAGTTGTAGAATTAACAATGTATTTCACTATTTGTCCACAATCTCTGGTTAGGACATGTATCTGGCTTACCTCCAGTCATTATCCGATTACCCGCCATTAGTGTGCACAGGCACAGAGCCTTTTAAAAAAAAAAACATTGTCAGTACAGTGATAAGTAGGTAGCCAAGGGTGACTAGTTAACATAAAAACAAGTTTCACTATACAGATTTAATTATTGCTTAATGTCCCGTCTCAATAGTTGCATATCAGGACCCTGTTACTTGAGACAGTGTGTTGCCCCACTGGAACTGGTCTTGCAACACCGGCCTTCAGTTCCACCTAGGATAATACATCTAGATGTATTATCCTCGGTTCCACCCAGTCATACTGACATGGGGGCCAAGTCCTGGTACTGTTACCTATAGTGCCAGGCTTCTGGCAGGGTAGCTACTTAGACTGCCAATTTTTAAGTCTCAGGCATGACAGCCAGTTAATGAACCGCCAATCTCTGTCCTCGGAAGCGGACACCTTAACCATTAAGCCACTGAGGCAGTCAGGTGTGTCAGCAGGTGAATTTGTACAAAGGAAAAACGTGTTATTGTCATCCAGGATTAATGTGCAAAAGTCTGAGGATTGCACGTTAAAGGCAAGAGTTAGACTTTTATATGTAAATGCATGCATAGGGTTTGTTTCTGTTCGTTGTCCTACCCACCAAACTCGCTCACTCTATATTCACAAAATCACCGACTGCTGTAGCAATTTTTAATATACCCATGCATTTCGCTCAAGACATCCCCACTCACCCAAACACCAGTGCACTTTTTAACAAAATCTTTCTGTGCACAAGAGAAATCAAGTCATCCTCGTCTCCTTTTCAAATGCATTTTGAATCCCACACAAAGCCCATTGACTTATTGAAGAGGATAGTGACGGCACAGCAAATCGGCTTGTTTGCTCCACTTTTAGAGGCTGATGAAGTAGAAGACTACCCGACACCGAGGCAATGTCTTGCACAGAATCACTTGTGGGTCACCGATGATTTGCAGCTTTTTTGCGATTTCTTTTGCAACCAAAGCCACAAGTCTTGCGGCTTCCATGTCATTTATCCCATCCAACCCCAACCAGACCACCCTTTTAGATTCATATAAGTGCCAAAGACTTTATTCTCAAATTTCAGCTTCTACACGTTGGTTGGGGTAGAGGGACTGTTATACCTAGGATTCTCCAACAGCAACACAGTACACTCAACTCTCACCATACCATTCAACATCTCAAAAACGCTTATTTCAAACATATGTATTTTGAATATATAGTAACTAAAAGAACAGTTATCCTGAATGCACACTTCACAAGTCATTACTGTTTGTTTTCTTAAGAAGCCAAAGCATGAAGCCTTTCAACTTCAAAACCAGTATGCCTTTTGGTTATCTACGAAAGGACCATAGCTTTGGTCCATGCACCTACTGGCCAGTGTGGTTACTTCTTGTACAATGAGAAATTCTGACCCTTGAAAGTCATTCAGTCATTTGTGAAATGGAGAAAAATGAATTTTCTAACCAGCCCCAAAAGGAATAATGTTTGGGGCTTTTCCCCTTGTGCATTCCTAATCATCTATTTCCTTGGCAGCCTTTTTCTTCTTTTTCTCCTTCTTTCCTGGAGTTTCCTCTACATGATTCTCATCATTAGTGACAGTTTTGTTCTTCTTCTTCTTGGGTTCTGCCAACAAGCTACCATCCATGGCTTCACTGACAGCAGACTCATCGAGCACATCGTGTTTCTTCTTTTTTTTCTTTGACGGTTCCTCCTCTACTGTACTGTTTAGGGTGATATTTTCCTCTGCATCCTCTTTCTTTCCCTTCTTTTTCTTTTTCTTTTTTTTCTGTGGTTCATCCTCCGATTCGTGCTCTGTGGTATGATTCAGGGTGGAATTTTCCATAGACTCCTCTAACTTCCTCTTCTTCTCTTTCTTTTTTGGCTCCACGTCAGCCTCCATGGCTTCTGCCTCCTGTTGCTGTTGAGCTTCTAGCAGTCTTTTCTCTTTTTTCATCTTCTTCTTCTCTTTTTTGACTATCTTCTCCTTAACTACTTCCGCCTGCAACACAAAAATGTAACAATCAAGAAAAATCAAATCTTTCATTTCAAATTGACACATCTGACCCAGGACAATCCTTTATCAAAATTCTAGAAACAATTTCATGTTTGTGAACAAATATACTGAAACCAGTACATTTGTTCTTAGATTAATGGAAACTTGTAACATACTTAAGAATCTGATGACACCATTTTATGGCAACTTCTTTCCATTAAGACTTGTACTCTCATGATCAATATTTTACTTAGACTATCAACGTCTTCAATCCAGAAATGTTTATATGCATTATATTTACATCATCTGGAAAGGTGAACACGAAAAAAAGGAATACAATTGGATGTGACTTTCAGAAAAGAATACAATTACAAGGTCATCAACATTTTTGCACAGACGTGAAGTCCTGATATCCTGCAATGTCCCATAAGCAAAGTTACCAATGAAAAGCTATGTCAAACCTCTGTCAATGCCTGAAGCATCACATCAACGTTTTTAGCAGGAGCTTCACCAGTTTCATAAAACTTCAGTCGGTCCTCTACTTGTTGCCTGAGATGCTCCCCAAATACAGAAGTTGGAATGTCTGAAAAGAAATCCAATTCCTCTTTACCCTATGCTGATTTATTATGACCATCAATATCTACAGTAATGTTAACCTATTAAAAATAGGCTTCGGTTTGTTGTGAAAAAATCGCAATAGGTAACATGTAAACTCATTTATCTCTAGGTATTTACAAAAACCTCCTGTACTTGAAGTAAAAAAGCACAAGTCTTCAGTTCTGTCAAGTTTACCTGTAAAGCAGTCAATGCGTGAAGCAATAGCACACTTGTTAGCCAAATAGCGAGAAATGCGCCCTTTGTTTTTTGCACCAGCTCGACCAATGAAAGTGGAGTGGAAGATAAGGCCATACTTCGGCGTGTTGCTTCGGGTTTTCAATGCTCTGTTGGAAGAATAAAAAAAATTACCAACGTGTTTTTAAAACGAAAAAATCATCCCAGAAGCCAATAACTTAAATTTGTTGCAAAAGCATTTTCAGGGCAGAGACAGAAAAATCTACTATTCGGGAATAAATTTAGTAATGTTTACATGAATACGTGGCCAAGTCTCAAACTGGATATGGCAGGGAACTGAACATCACAGCTAGTTACTAGTAACCTCTCAGTAAAGAATCCAAAGGACCGCAGGGGATGAAGTGATACAGGGAGATGCCAGTGTTACCTGAAAAGGGCCTTCTCTGCACCAAGGATCTGAACAGTGGAGGCAGGATACTTTGCCAGGTTGGTAAGGCTGCCTGCATGAGCAATGAGTCTTGCGCCAACCTGCGGCAGAAATTTTGGCTTGTCAAATCAGATGAAATAATTAAACAGTTATACATTTTCAATCCTTACTCTTTGCAATAATACTTCGGAAAATAACTCCTAATGATTATTTTCAAATACACTTAGTTTTCGAATGAAGGACTGGTGCATATTTTTTCTAAATGAACCACAGCAGAAAACAATATGAATTATTTCAGAACTACCATACTTGATGAAATACAAAAATACAAACCAACCTGCTCTCCAATCAATGCTGCCAAATTTGGTGCCACAGTCTGCATTCGTGAAATCAGATACTCAGCAAGAGATTTGCGGTATTCAGCCAGGGCAGTCACTCGTGAGGCAAACAATTCAATGTTCATCAAATCAACTGGTGAAATATCCATTCCTGTCAGTAAAACGAAAACAAAAAAAAAATGAAAAGTATGTTCTGTCACAGCAACAAAAAATGTCTATCTCCATAAGTGGTTCATAATTATCAGTGCTCATCAGTGGGCCTTGCCATGCATGGTGGGTGAAAATAGTGCACTGCTTAGTGCTTCCCTACTAAATGTGCCAAAATTCCTGATTTGTTCAAATCCTTTACACCTAATGGACTTTTTAAAAAATGTAATAGTATTCACGACATCCGCAAAGCAGAAAATTGCGTGCTTCTTAACAGTTAGTGCAGGGGTGGGAACAGTCCGTGAAAAAAGCATAAAACATGGGGGGTTCTGGGGCATGTGCAACATAATATGGTGAGATCTGAACAACTTTGCTTTAGTCTACAAATTAGAATCCCACAAGGCATGTTCCCGATCAACTATTGAAGACAATACAAAAATCTAGATATAAATCTTACAAGGGAAATAAATGAAATTCTACCATCAACTGTTACATTTTTCATCTGAATTGCAGCAGTTTTGCTCATTTTATATCAACTCAGCCTCATGTGGTAGAATTTATTTCTCGCTGGCAAACACCACAACGTGCTATACCAGCACTTTCACTTTCGCATAGACTGCCAACATTTTCTCTGTCCATTCCCATCTCCATGCATTTTTAATCCTGCTGTCATCAAAATATCAAAATAATTCCATCTATCCTAAACTATATCTGTCATTTTTCCAATGCTGAATCTCCAAAATGGTGGCATGTCGTGTCCATTTGCAGACCTCGCTGTCTGGCGATTTTGAGACTTAGGCGAATAAACAAAATCCTTCCTATAAAAATTTATTTTTAAAGATTTTTTTTGCAAAGAAAACTTCTAGCAGAGGCGACGAAATGCAAGGTTGTTTCCAAGGAAATTTGTGTCCCACCCCTGTTAACATTAATGCTACCAACTAATCAATTTTTTCAACAAACATTGTCCTAGTATGAAACAAATCAGATGTACAGGTCCATACCCATAGAGGATCTTGCAGCATCAAAAATAGCCTGCACTTTTGCGCTGTCCATTATTATTTCTTCTAAAGGTCCCATCATTTCTGGTGTTATCTCTTTCCTGTTTCTGATCACCTGCACCACTCGTGCGTACATGTAGTTGTCTGTCACAATCTTCACCAGTTCTGGGAAGTGATACGAGTACCATTCTCTGCAATTACAAATCACATTTTTTACAGACTAAAACTAGAACAGCCATAATACTGGACAGTACTATTGTCGCATTAAAAAAATTTTCTGTTTACGTTGTAAATTGATACATTATTATAATGTTTATATTTCTCACGCAACCAATGCCTTCTTGCATTAATCTGCAAGAGGGAAGTCAGGACCCACGTGAAAATAGTAGGACAATACCATGAAGGGCTATCTCTCCGTCATTACTGAGTAAGCACATCACAAGACTAACCTGATGCGCATGGAGAATGTGTTCACATCTTTGTCCAGCTGGTCAAGCAAGGCAATGCTCTGAATAATCATGTTGTCCACACGGTTGACATTAAACTTGACCTTAGCCCGCGAGTAGCTGTGTCCCAAACCCAGCTGTGCTTTTGAGGCTGAAAGTTCTGTAAGTCCCTTCACAAGGTTGTGAAAATGTCGTCTGATCCCTGAAGAAAAGATTGTTAATTCCAGCCTTGCATTACTTTGTACAAACGTGTGTGTTGTTGGGTGGCTGGGGGAAGGAAGTTTACAATACAACAAAAGAGGGTCTTAAGCTACATACTGTTCACAGCACAATGATGCAGAAATGCTCTCTGTGGCATGAGCCCCATTACCTCTCAAAATTTCTGGCACAACACCACTGGACAAGCAGTTTATCCCAAGTTCTTCATTGATTGCAGCAGCAATCTTAGCATCTGCCACACCCAGCAGAACTTTCAGTTTCTTTGAAGACTTTGGAACATTAGTTTCCAGAAACACTTTGAGATCCTCATGGAGAAGACCTGTTGACAAATGGCAACAATGAAAAATAATTTCTGTAGAAATCTGTCATCAGCAAACTTAAATTCAGCATCAATAACAGTATTTATGAATCCACAAATTTGCCACATTTAAAACTGAAACTGTTTCAAACTGATGTGTTTTTTTAAAATTCAAAAAAAAAACAGGCAGTCAAAGTCTTTCTAAAATATCTGTGCATATCATCCACGTTTTCAAGGAGCTGCCTACAGGACACTATTCTAATCCATTTAAATTTTTATCTGCCCAATCCCAATGCCTGTTGAGGGGTGGCTCACAGAATAGCAATAAAGCATGCTTGTCACCAATACATAAAGTTGTACATTTGGATCCCATCAGGCACATACATTCTCTGCATGCAACACCTTTTCACAAGACTGGGATTATAATATGTTCATGGCAATAGTGGCTTGACATGCTTATTTTAATCTACCCTAAATTTCAACCAAGTGGATGGAGAGTAATTGGCAGGTAAACTTGCCTGAGATTCACTAACTCTTTAGACAAGGTTATCATATTTATCCAGACTTCAGTTGGCAGTTACCAGTCGAAGGCCCTCAATATAATTACCTGCTGGGTAGGCCTACCTGAGAACCATGAATCTTCCCAACTTACCAGAATTCACCAGGCACCTGACTTAAACACCCATGACAGGCTTAGCTTAATTGACAGGTATATCCAGTCCATGAACACAATTACAAACCTTGCCCATCTGGCATCATTGGTCTGATCAATGTCCTCTGTTACCTCTCCATCTTCCCCAACTCTCCTTTATCGAACTTTGCCCTCCCACCCTAATCAAGAGATAGACTTCATTGCCGACATGAAGGCAAACAACGAACAGTTAGTGCCAGTTGTTTCTAGTCCTGCGTCTTCACAGTCATAAATCCCAATTACCTGCACCATGTACATGTAAGAAGTACCCAACTATTATGGCTATCTGAATGAAGGGCCTTCACCATCAGGCAATATGGACAACAAATGGTACTAAATATTCTTTATACCAGTTCCCACAGCAACACCCAAATATAACAAACCTCATGTGCACATGCACACACACAAAGAGCAAAATCTATATCTGCATATGGATGGAATGAATGCATTCACAGAAACTACATGCACATTTATCACCTACCTTCAGAGACACTGTTTATGTTATCCAAGGCATTTGTTCCACTCTTGAAAGGGCAGAAGGCAGCAAGATGAACAACTGAGTTAAATTTACTAAGATCTTTAACACTTTGCTCCACCCTTGGGGCAAGCAATGCAATTTCATCAAACTCTTTGACTTCAAAAAGAGCATAGCCTGAGCCATGCTCAAATAAGACAAAAAGCTTCTGGGCCTGAAAATAAAAATTAAAAAACCAATTAAATTATTGCTTTCCCTTATCAATTATTTTATTACTTTCCCTTATCAAAGCAGAAATGTGTTACTGTTGGCGTGCTGAAACGGTTATGGTTTATCTACTGGCAAATTTCTATCTATGTACGATATTGTTTGATCATATTTCTTTTGAACTATTGTGTCAGTTTTGTCAATTATTGAACTTATTTCAATTAACTTTTCAGCCACAATCAATCACTGTAAATTCTGTAATACTTCAAATATTGTGTAATTCACTACTATAATATAGTAAAACCAAGTCAGTAACTGTAATCACTAAATCAATGAAATCAGTCTTACTCTAGTCTTAGTCTTACAATGGATGTTTCAGAGAGGCTACGACTTGCACAAAAATCTTCTTTTAACTCTAAATTTGCAAAATAATGAAAAATTCAATAGGAATGATAAAACTTGCGCACGAAGCAATGGTTTAAAGTTATATTAACATGCTCAACACGTGTTGTGATACCCACCATGATGAATGCAGCTACCTTCTCGTTCAGAAAGGCTTGCAGTGAGTGGCTCCGATGTGCTTTCTCATCCGTTTATCGACCAATCAAGAATGAGGACTTAACTCAGCTATCCCGTCGGCTTGCATGCTCGCTTTCACAGAGAGGACGACTGCTACGAGATTTCTGTTATTGTTCTCATAGTAATTGTATGCATTCTTCCTCTACAAAAAAGCAAAAACAAGTTACATATTAATGTCCAGAAAAAGAAGCGTGCAGGCATGCAAGACTTTCCTAAATAGACTGCCCCATACTTCTAGCTCTGTCGTACTGTCTGTGCTCTGCCCTTCAACGGCAAATAAAAGTGTATAGATACATCATACATGTGTGTCCCAGTGCTTTTGTCCTTTGCGTCTGTTTTGGAAAAAAAACAAATCATTCAAACGTTTGCACTTTTTAACTTGAAATCAGACGTTTTCGATCTTTCTTTTGTCAAAACGCTGTAGACTTAACATAAGAACAAGAAATATCTCGATAGCATGTACGTTCCAGTGCATGTTCAGCTATTTCCGAAATAAATCTTCAAGCGCGTGGAAGACTTGCAGAAATCGAAATCGTCTTATGTAAGAAAGGTGAAAAGTAAATTACATTGTTAAGAATGTGCTTCAAATAATTTCTTTTCTCTTAGAAACTTTAGGTTCGGCAGCGTCGAAAAGGAAACTAGACCAGAGGTCTATACGTCGAGTACTCGCAGCAGCTGAACGACTATATAAGCGCGATGCAGACGGGCTGTGGTTCCGTTCCGGGGGCCAGGGTCTGTTTCGGAATGACTAGACGCCGATTTGTGTGAAGCACAGGAAATCAGCAAAGCCATAAATATTACCCGTGTGTGTGTGTAAGGTATAATTAACAAATGGTCTAATGCCGTGTATCAAAAGGCGATGTGGGTTATAGTACGCTTCGCACGTTGGCCGTTTTCATGCAGACTAGACTATAGGAAGCACAGAGGTCTATGATCGGTAATCGACGCTCGCTCGTTAGGGCTTCAAATAACCCAAACGCTTTCTTCTCTGTGAATTTGTACCCGCTGCTCGTGTGGATAATACTGGAAATAAGGAACGGATAGGCAGTAAATTGTGACGTGTCTTTATTTTTCTGTACAGATATAATCGTATATCGTCCACCTTGATGGTAACAGCTAGCGAGATGGCAGATGGCACTACAGAATACGAGCTGGCATCTACCTTGGCGAGACGGGACATCATCAAGACCGAGAAATATGACTATTTAGACACAAGCAGCACTTCTGGGAAGAACAGAATTGATGCTACGAACACTCTGTGGTTGCCTATAAAGAATATTAATCAATATATTACCTGTGGAATATGTTACGGTTATCTCTATGAAGCTTCAACAGTGACAGAGTGCATGCATTCGTGTAAGTTAATATCAAATGATGTGTTCTCCTAAAATTGACAGAACAATTTTATTTGCTTAAAGAAATAACTATATATAAGTGACTATATTTTTATGAAACCCAGGGGAAAATAATTTTACATATTCTAACAAAACTTTGCAAACTATTCTTGTTATAGCTGAGGAAATGCTGTTTTCCAGTAAGCAAAATAGATTTTTTGTATCAACACTGATGTATTAAAAAGTGTAAATAGTACTTTCCTATTTAATTCCTTATGTCAGAATATGCAAGTGACTTGTTATTTCTTTACGCATCATTTTTCTGTTCCCCTACCATCAGTACTTGTCAAAGATTTGTCTAGAGGTTATTTGACCTGTCATGCAGTATAGATGCTTATTTAACATTTTTGTGAGACAACACATGAAAATGATTGCTTGAGGAATATCTTCCGGTAATAGAAAAACAAACACCTCTCTTCTATCTCTCTTATTCTCTCTTTCTCTCTTCTCTCTCTCTCACACAGAGATGTGACCTGGAGCACCAGTGCCTCAGCCATTCATCTATACATTCATTCTTAGGATTTGCTTCAGAGTTTTAAACAGTCTGTAAATGACAGTGGAGTGGTGGTGTTAACTCTTTCTCTCTTTAGCTTCAAACCATCTCAGTCTATGACTGACTCAGTTCATGCTTTTGGACATGGCAATTTAAGTTCTTATTGAAACGACTGTAATGTGTGTGTGTGTGTGAGTAAAAGAGAGAGGGCGCACAAATGCGAGAAAGATAATGTTCAATGGTTTATTCACAGAATTGTAAACTAGTGGGCCTTATTTTTGTTTCATCATTAAATATGGATTTATTTTTTCAATTCCAGTTTGCAAAAGCTGTATTGTGAGACATGTAGAACGAAGCCTACACTGTCCCATTTGTCAGATTTTAATCCATCCCACAGACCCCTTTGTTCATATTAGGTGAGACATCTAGTTTTTTAACAAAGGTTTTGTGATGTGCACAATCTTCTGTGCATTTTGAATGTATTCAAACTAACAAGAATGATCATGATATTTAATGAAATGTCAATATTGTTATCAGAACACTGAAATAGTTATGAAAATTTGATCAAATTATCTTCTAGTACGTCCGAAGCTTAAGTTTAACATAAATAAGACCCTGTTCATCACTGTGATTTCTGTAACAATTCTTCGCTGGAAAGGGGTATTGAACCAAATTTACAGCTGTCACCCTTGTCAGACCTTCACATATCCTGCCTAACATTTGATATCCAGACTGTAATGTATTAAGAAGAATTGGGCTTCTGTTTGGTCCTTGTCCCTTATATATATATAATATATATGTGCATGTTTTGATTGAGCGGTTACTGAATGATGATAATAAATCAGAAGTTAGAAGTTGGGTTTTTTCCAAACAGTTTAGTTTTTACAATGTCACCATATGGGATGCCAGATGTAAAACAGTTCTACTTAAATGTGAAGGATAGCTGCTCATTTTCAGAGATGACAGGTTGCAGCGACAAAGCAAAATAGTTTTAACTACTATTTAATTTGATTTACAGGCTTGACAGACTTCTTCAGGACATTGTTTACGGACTTTTACCGCACCTTGCGGAAGGTAGTGTTATTGTCAATATTTGTATGTTGATACTTTATACCTCTTTGTCATTGTTTGCAGTAGGCCATTACTGCTACATCTAAAATGTGTACATTTTTGGTTGTTTGCAACCTTATTTTTCGTGATAGATGCATAAGTGCTTGTAGAATGTTCTAGCTTATTCACAATTTCATTTTTTATGCTGTCCTTCTGTTTCAGAGGAGCTTGCAAAGAAAAAGAAGTTCTATGCAGAGACTGGTAATAATAGGCACAAGGAATATGTTATAGTAACTTTATTAATGTCGCACAATTTTTACTTTCATATTGGAATTATAAAAATAACTGGTTGAGTTAATGTCTAAAACAGGTGCAACTAATTCTGTTTCTAGTAGAGATAAGCATGATATGGATTTAGTAGACTATGTGCAAGTTTGTCACTTCATAGATATATGCTTACAGAGCATAACACACATAGTCATTTTCTTTGTTACATTTTTATTTAGAATGTGTGGATAAGTAATTTACAGAAGAATTTTTGGTTTTGTGTCATTTATAAATGTGAAGAGCACATCATGTTATTAAATCTTTCCATGTTAGGTTCAGACTCGAGGGTGTCTCCTGTAAAACCTAATAAATCTCCAGAAAGTACAAAAACATTTGGTTGCTGCGTGCAACAGCCAACACCAACCAAGGCTGGAGAAGTGGCCTCTGTCGTCTCTCTTGTTCTTCAATGCAGATGGTAAACTTCTAAAAAGATCATTAGATTCTGCAAACCACTCATAATGCAGAGCACATCCAAATAAACCAAACTGTATCGAACCTTGTGAAGCATCATGCCATTTTGTGGACCTGTGATAAGGCTGAGATCAAGGGCACAGTTCAGAATTGTCTAAGGGTCATAGGGGAAGCAGATGGCTGAGTGGTTAAAGTGCTGGCCTAACTGCGCGAGTTTCATACCCGTCCACCACAGCATTCTTGTTCCAGTTGACCCAACTGTGATTGGGTACCTGATCCATGGGTCAGGGAAGGTAAGTCAGCAAGGGAGAGAATATTGGCATAACTAAACAATGCTGACCTACAAATATCTCATCCACCCCTACTCCCCTGTGAGGTAAAAACAGGTCGCAGGACATTTACCTTTAAGGGTCATAACATGTCATACACTGTATTTGTTTATTCTAAACTAAAATATTGCATTGTGTGTTTGGAACCTTTAATATGTTGGTCATTCCTGTCACATGTATACATGTACACAGGTGGACACATGCATGTGTAGCACTTACGAAGACTTGAGTTTTTAACTTGGGTTAGCCAAGCCATGTATTTGGTGGTTAAGTGTCCAGAGAACAGTCATGTTTCAGTTAAACTGTGTGAACCACATCCATGTCCTAAGTTAACAAGTGTATCCACTTTTATGACCAGTCTAAAGTTCAGTGTATCACTTGCAGCCATTAACAGGGTCTAGAGCAGAGCCTCAGACCCTGGCTAAACTTCTTGCATGACTAAGTTTAGCATGGGGTTGTTGGCAGGAATGCCTACATTATTGGTTGTTGGGGTGGGAGAGGAGAGGTGCCCATGCACATGCTTTGTTTCAGTGAAGTGACTGCAGATTTTTTTTTATATCTTTGCAGCACTTCCTCACCAGAAAAGGTAAATTGAATTCTATATCTTCATGTTTTTTTAAATTTAATTTGGTTGAAGAAAAACTAGATAACTCTTCAGAAAAGACTGGTTGGGGTTGGGGTTTTCTTTCAGGGGGATGTATCTTGTACCATTTGAAGGTTGGAAACTTTCTACAAATGTTAGTGGGTAATAGAAAATCGACACTGGATTAAAGTGCAATTTTGCTTACCCCAGCTGTTTGTCATGATCATAAGCATAAGTATGGCTGTTTTCATTTCTATCCTCATACCCATATAACCTCTTCATGAGTGTAAAAGGAGACATCTTTGGGATGCTGAAGGCTAAGACCACAGAAATCATCCTTGCGCTTGTTTATCTCTTTTGCCATCTCATATGCTGCTTACTTCTTTTACTTGGTTGATTGTGGTCAGAATTTATCATATATTGATGCAGCCTTTGCCCCAACATGTTCTTTAACATTTTCCTGGCTGCTTCCTTGTCTGCAGGGAAATTTTCATTTCTAACCCTTACGCGTCATGTTACACAGGGATAAGTACTAAAATCAGCTGCAGTTTCTGGCATGGTTATGTTGAGATGGATGTGGTTAGTGCTTTTGGCCTTCATCACTACCTGTTGGATTGGTTTATATGTTTCAAACCAAGATGAGACTGTTGCCATTCATTATTACCTGTGATATTATTGAGGCTTTTTTTCCTTCTTCTCTCTCATTGTCATCATCAGCATCACTGATCATCAGTTGTTATTGTGACATGCATGTGCACATAGCTAATGGATTACAGGTGTACTGTTTCATTTTTGCAGACACTAGAGAAGAAGTTCATTCGAGTTACAGGACTTGCCACTGTTCAAAATGTTGTTTCCTTCCTGCGTAAGAAGCTGCTTTTAGATGATGCACATAGGGTATGTATCCAATGAAAATTCATTCATCAAATGATAGTCATCTCTTCACACTGTCAAATCATCAGACGTTTCTCTTTCTCAAGCAGTTGGTTCAGATTTGTGTTAGTGTGTGCATGCTTCGTTGTTCTTCGATATTCAGTGATATTTAAACATCAGTGGGAGGCAGAATTATTGAACTAGGAAATGAGACACATACAGGAAGAAAATTATTAGCTTCTCTTGAAAGTCAATGGATGGTTCATTGTAAGTTGAAATACAGTGCAGCCAGAAAATTCTATATCATAGTATGGGGACAAAAGAAAGTCTCAATTCTAAAAGAGATTGGAAAAAAGCGGATTGTGTTTTTAAAACGCTAAATCGGTCATATTCTCAGAAGATAAATATTTTCTTTTCAGATTGACATGTACTGTTCCTGTCATGAAGGCCATATCTTCTTGGATACAGGCAACACTCTGCAACTTTTGAAGGACAAATACTTTAGAAATGCTGTGAGAAAATTCTACAGTTTTTGGATTTAAGTGATATATCTTTTGCTTGTTAATGAAATATACACTGGGAGGAATAACTAATTGCATAGGATGTGAGAGATGCATGTGGGCGGAGTGGAGAGAAGGAAGAATGGGGAGAGGAGCAGGGATTATAGTTTGTTTAGTTTCATAATATTTTTTAATGATGTCCATAGATTTATGGGCCCTATGCAACAAGTAGTCATCAATGTATATTTAAAAAAAAATTTTAAATTGTGGTTGAGTCCTGAGTGTTCTTTGCGTTTTAATAAAAATGGACAGGAAAATATTTGTAGAAACTCACTTGGGTGTTCAATATGTTTATGACAGGAGTTTGTTCAACTGGAGTTTGACATCAACTAAGGCATCTTCAGCCTCACAGCCAGGAACACTAGAAGATTAGTACTCATCAAATTTCATATTTACTGATTCGCTTTCAGCGTTCATACTGTTTCTTACTGATGTTTCTAGCTGATCCTCAGTATTAGGCTGTTTATTTCATGGCCTACAGACTGATTGTGCCGATATTTAAACAAAATATATTTTTGAGATTCTTCTTTCGAATACACAAAACCACAAGATGGAGACAATTTTATGTGTGAATTATGGACAGAGGAAGTTAAAAAAAAGAGTCCATTTCAAAATCCTTTAAGAAGAGAACCAGTGACGTCCTTATTTTCAGGTTAGAACATGAACTTGACTGAAGTGTACATGATTCATTTTGGGTACATGTACAGCATTTTCTTCCTTCAATTGTGACATTACTTTCTGTCATAAATTATCTAATTTTGTTAATAAAGAGACTGGCATGTAAAAAAGCAGAAGAAAATTGCACCCAGATGGATTTTAGGGTAGAATTAATTCTTGTGAGTTTTAATGTAAATTAATCTTATTCAGTGCTACCTTGTTATACTGAAAACTCTCCTTGCCAAATGTTGTAGCAGAACAGACTTACCCCTGTGTTGTTATGAAAGTCACTAAGCTTACTACTGAACCTAACTATTCTGGAAGTGCTTTACACCTGTACAGGTGTACTCTGTTGTATCACCAGTTGCATGGGAGGGTTACCCTAGTGAGCATGATCGGCCTCGGGATGTTTAGTTGTTAACAGTAACTAATGCAGATTAGCTCGTGTTAGGCTTCAAGAAAGTAGTCAATTTTCAGTTTTTTAAGGACTTAAGGAAGAAATGTTGGATGATTGTTATTTAGCATCAAGTCGGCATCAAAGGCTGTCTTATGACAAGGAAAAAGATTAGAGAGGATGCTGAAGAGTTTAAGGAAAATAGGAAGGGAACGGAGCTATAGTGCATGGACGAAATCCCAGACTGGTACAGTGGTAGTCATGTAAACGAGTGCCACATGCATAGAAGTATCTGTGCCAGACATGAGATTTGAACCCAGTACCCTGGGTATCAGCAGCAAGCACATGTTACGACTAGGCTACAGGCTACCCCAAATAAGGAGATAAATTGTATTATAAAGGTCTAGATAGCTGAAAAAGACCATTCACAACAAGCTGAGTAAAAGAAACAAATTGATTATTAGGCTTAAAAACAAATCCCTAAATATGTCCTAAATATGTCGCTTCTTGGCAAAAAATTTAGATGAATGGTTGTAAGGAGGTGAGACTGTGTTGATAAATTTGATTGGAATGGCAACAGGTCGTTCATCCCTTGCTGAGGAGTTGTGAATGTGCAACTGTTTTGCTTGTGAGCAGGTGTGTTTAAGATTTGTTCTAAGTATGTGTATGTCTTAGGGGAAAAAATAGAAATGATCTTTCAAAAAATGTACAGCTTTACCTGGATGTCCATAGTTTGAGAAGGTGAATTGAGATTAGAATATATCAGAATTAAGGTAAAAAAAAAAATTCAAGTTAGAATTAGAAGCACTTTCCAGGTGATGCTATTAACCTTAATAAAAAGCTAACAATCTGAACTGTTGTTTCATGCAGTGAAAGACATACTTTAGTCATGCATGTAGAAGTGTGAATCTCTACAAGTAAATGGCTAAAAAGATCCTGCAGTACAGGTTAGATACATGTAACTTGATGTGTTAAGCTTTTTGTTGAATGTCTTTCCTTGTTCACAAAGTCTTTGATTAAACTATTGGTTGAACACAGGCTGTGTAATCTGAAATCCTTTGTATGAACAGTCATGACTTTTGCTTTTATTTTGAAATTCTTTTTCTCATTGAAATCCATGCATGTGCCTCCGTCTTCATTCTTTCTATGAAAGATTTGATTTAAAAACAGATCCATGATCTTTGGGGTGTTTTTGCTAATGTTGCATAGAAACATTTAAGAACAGGTTTGCACTCCTGTTACATTGCAGATTTTGGTACAAAGATCAGAGGTTGTCAAGGAGTATTTTCCTCTGGTCATTATCTATAGACATGTTTCAGTCCGTTTTTTTCCAAGTGCTGGCCAGTGATTTATGTTCTATTACATCTCATGATCCAAGCTGCAGTATCACAAACTAAAGGCAAATATATAAATATATTCCAGATACTGCAGGCTCTTACCTATGCACGCACATAAATAAAACGTAGATTCATGCAACAATAAGCCATGATCTAGATAGGTGGATTAAACTTTTCGCATTTGTTCTTTACCTGGAGAAGTCTAGTTAAAACCTTTGGTAGGTGCTATGACATGTGGGCCATCTAGCTGTGGACTTAATGAGTAAAGGTATTTGAAGACTCCAATGTCAACAGCTGACACTCCATGGTCTGCGAAACAGGATACTCGTTGAAACCAAAAAAGGATTGCAAATTGCACCCAGAATACCTTTATTTGCGAAAATCTGTAGGGAAATGAAATGCCACATTGATCTCTCTCACTCATGCGCACAGCCTCTCTCTCTCATTTGCACAACCCCCTCTCTCTCTCTCTCTCTCTTTCACACACACACAGGGTCTCCCAGCAACGTTTAAGACAACCATGCAGCACTTGAATACTACTTTAAATAATTCTGTTTCATTCGTTCTAGTAACGGCTTGATGTCCGGTTCATCTACCGCCCGCACCAACACCATCTCTCCAAACGTGACGTCATGCTCATCAGGCGGTGCGTCACTGATAGCTTGCTGTGGCGGCGCTGCGTCGAACTGGTCTTCCTGCAAGCTGTGAAGCCAGTTGAACACTTTCAGGTTCCTGTGCGCCCGGTCCAACAGCTGCCCGCGGTTCCACATGTCCAAGTCCTCCACGCGAATTTCGTGGTAGCGCGGCCGCCCCATGCGAACCCTGATGTCGCTCTTGATGACGTCACTGAGCTGGGGGGATATGCGGATCTTCTGGGGTATTCTCGGCACCACCGCGAAGTCTTCCTCAGTCAAGAGCGGAAACTCTTCCATGTGAGAGGCGTACACCCGGAATTCGTTGCCGTCCCCCATGCCTGTCACCCGCTCCAGAGCGGTTGTCGTGCCTGCGATTCGCTGCTTGACCTGAGGAAGTTGATTAGGACAATTAGTGCAAGGAACGCGCGTCATGCGTGTGTGCAACAGAGGGATTACAGGGTCTGAAAATATGCTTTCGTTTCGGTGGAGCTGTTCTTTTTCGAGTCACAAGGTAAAACGGAAAGCGTTGTTTTGAGATGTGCGTCCGCTCGGACACCCGGCCTGTTGACATGCGCGAGTTATACTGAAAACGCCTCAGTTACTGTACCTGGAGTTTTTGTGTGCTGTTTGCGAACACAGGTAACCGAGTCAGCGGGTGACCTGCTTACTTTGGCTGTGAGCTCCCGATTAAGATCGATGGCCAAAATCTGATGGTCGCCCTTCCACACTGCCACTGGTTTCTCTTGCGCGGGTTCTGTGGCTGGCAAGGGCGGGGTGGCCTCACGCGGTGTCCGTGCACCCATGTACACGTCATTACTTCCGGTAGAAAAGAGGGAGTGACGAGAAGCGGTTCGATGCAACGAGCGGCGGCGAGAAGACTTGTTCGGCAATGTCACCAAACGCTGGGTCATCAGCTGTCTCTTCAGCTCCTACCAACATTAGTTACAGTGCACGGCACTTAGAAAATTAACTATAGGAGAATAATGTGTGAGACCCGGCGCAGGAGAAACAGTTGGATCAATATCAGGAAAAGGTATTTCGTGATGCAATATCTGCAGCAGATTCAGCTGCTCCGGGGACAGGTTCCATGAGCGTTTCGTGTCTCCCTTTCACACGTCATACATGTACAGGGTGAACGGGCCTTGTGATCAACCACAAGTATCGATACAAACGCTCGTGCAACCCAGCCCTGCAACATAAACAGGAAATCTACTGCATGGGAGTATAGATAAATTATAAACGTCTGATTCGATGTTATCACATAGCAGCCCTGTGTTGAAAGGCAGCATATTATATTTCCGTTAGAGGATCTCCCAGGCTTTTTTTTTTTCAAAAATAAAAATACATCTGGAATCGAGCTTGTCTGGGAGCAAACATGACTTCAATTGCGTCACGAAGCACTGCCTACAGGGAATTTCTGTACCTGTCGATTCCGTTTGGAGCAGCATTTCGCCGCTACATGGACAATTTAGTGATCCTTGATATGCGACCAAGGGAGCCAACCGTACCCAAACACGTAGCAAAGAGAGAGTCGAAAGTAGATCTGCCACGTTCCTTACTTTCGACTCTCTCTTTGCTACGTGTTTGGGTACGGTAGGCTCCCTTGGTCGCATACGTCAGCATACGGTTGTGTCTAGCGCTGCCAGTACTTTCTTGGGATTGTCATTTGATGATTTATAGCGCTCTGTCCTCATTTGTTCTTTATTGATCCTTGATATGACCAGAGATTTTAACAACGGTATGGCATGGCTATGGTGAACGGAATCATCCAGCGACAACGACAGGCTTTTCGTAAACTGAAGGCACGCTGTACTTACCTGCAGGTCTAAGGGTTTGCCGAAAGAGTTGCTGGCGCTTGCGGAAGCAACCCTTTGCTTGGGTTTACCTCGCGAAGGTGGAGGCGGCGGCTCTTTGATGTTGGTCATGCTGCTGCTTTTCCTGAGCGCCGCGGCGAAGGCCAGTTTGTTCAGCTTGCCACACTCAAACAAGGCTTTTTGTTCGTCCTTCTCCAACAGCCCAAAGGCCTCGGATTCTTCAGTCAAGTTGAATCCCTGCAAAATAAAAATACAAAAGTACATCAAAAAAACTTGCAGAGGATGTGGTCTTGGTAAATTTTGATTCGCTTTGATATATGCAGTTAAACAGGTACTAAAAGCCAAAATACGTTAACTTGCTCATGCTGTGGAAATGGAATGAAAGAACAGCTATTAAGAAGAACGTCTTCATCGTAGACTGGATGTATGTGGTGACGCACATGTGGACTGATGCTGGTAGACGAGATAAGAAAATACGAGAAAAGCTGATGTTTGAGATTTGGATTTCCGTTGAAGACCACTGACAGACAGAGAGAAGAATTAAGTAACTTTTAGCAATGTCCGTAGCGACCAGCAGGTTGCTGGCATACTACATGTCTAACGATGATTATGAGTACAGAGATGATCGAGTAGAGAAACCTGCTATTATCATCGTCGGTGTACTTGTCATAACCGTCGTTGTGAGACAGTAACTGTAGAAACCTGTGAGAGAGCATGCGTTCGCGATTTCATGAAGCGATTCAGTTCGCTTTTTCGTTGCTTCGCCAACTCCTCCCAGCGGCTGCCACCACCTGCCGCTGTTGCTGTTGTTGCTGCAGACCCTGGTTTGGACGTGCCGGCGCTGCTGGTGGCGTCTTGCCGTGCTGTGTCCGCAGTCTTCTTTCGCCGTCGTCGTATTCTCTTTCGTCGTCTGGCGACTCGTGAACCGTAGCTAGAGCAGCTAGAAATGTTTCCATACAGTCAGTCAACGCTCACAGGGCAGGAACTTCACAATACCCTCCCCCCCTCCCCACACACACGTATGTGCTAATTTATAATAAATTAACTCGTGTGGGTGTGGGCGGTCGTGTCTCTTCTCTCCCTCACTTTTTATGAACCAGGAAAAGGTTACATATTAATTGTTTCTGCTCTTCCGTTAGCATAAGCGGTCGCTAGCCCTGTGTCTTTTACACGTCATTTGATGAGTGGAAAATACTATAGAATCCAAACACACAACCCAGCTCAAAACTGAAATACCCACACCGTTTTAATTACATTCAAAGTCTTGTGTTCATTGACTAGTTTTGCGGGCGCACACAGTTGGGGTATGTCCTGTGACAGCAGTCCAAAACTCTAGTGCAAGTGCGTGCACTTGAAGATTTCGTCTACTTCTGCTGGCCGATCATTTAGCGAAAATATGTGTCCGTAAATAATATGCGATCCATTTTTTCTTGCAGTCATCTTCTGTTGAAAAATATTGGACTAGTTTCTTATGAGGGCTTTCAATGAAGTAGTTGAATCTGTGCCCCGACTACCGTCAACCTGCTTAATTTTATTACAAAGACCACTGACAACGGACAACCAGCTTTAGATTACAAAGGTTACTGACTACAGCAAACCTGCGTAATTTGATTACAAAGATCACTGACTACAGTAAACCAGCTTAATTTGATTATAAAAATCACTGCATAGGAGGGATGATGGGAAAGTGATGTATAAATTCTGCAGCTTTGTGTCTATGGCATACGTCTAGAAAGCCACCAATGAGCAAAAGGCTGCCTTTCTTACTTTCCTAATTCCTCTTTTTCTTCTGTCACTCATATTTTTGCTACCCGTCGTAAATGACTGTTTCTAAATTAACTCCAACAAAGGTACTGGCAGCGCTCAAACATAGCCGTATGCAGACCTATGTGTCCAAGGGAGCTTAGCGTACCCAAACATGTAGCAAAGAGAGGGCCGAAAGAAAGGAAGGATGGCAGATCTTTTTGAGGATCTGCCAATTAAGTTCCTTTCTTTCGGCCCTCTCTTTGCTACGTGTTTGGGTACGGTAAGCTCCCTTGGGCACATACGTCTGCATACGGCTATGTTTGAGCGCTGCCAATACCTTTGTTGGAGTTATCTTTCGATAATTTAAGCGCTGGGTCCTCATTTGTTCTTTATTGTTTCTAAATTACTTCCACCATTGTCTGTCTGTCTCTGCCTGCCTGCCTACCTGTCTGTCTGCGTGTCTGTCACTTGAATGACCGACCCTTCGATTAGTCCATCCCACCTCTAGGGCATCAGGCGGTGTCACGTTATAAAGAAATAACTCACCTGAACAATGAGATCTGTGTGTCTGTGGATTCAGAGCTGTCGGAGCGCCTGATGGCAGATCGGCCGCCGAGGCGCGCGCTGAAGACGGGTTGGCGGGAGGAGGGGTACATTTGGGGGATGGGCGTCAGCACGTAGTCTTGCATCCACTTCTGCAGCGCGCGCGACAGCCGGCCTTCGTCCGTTTCACATTCGTCCGTGTCGCGCGCGAGGCTTTCGTCCTCGTCCTTCCCTTCATCGCCATCGTCATTGTAAATGTCCTCCATCGCTTCTGCATCGCCCACGACGTTGGAGCTTGTGACGTTGTTGTTGCTGTTGTTGTTATTGTTCGTGTCGTCGATCGAGTCATCTTTGACGCGCAGTTTCTTTAGATCATCTTCTAGAAGGGAATTCGAACTGCTGTCTTTGGACGATTTTCTGCGCTTTGCGCTGCCCAGATTTCTGGACTTCCTAAGACCCCGACCTGAAGTTGCTGAGGTCATCAGGACATCTTGCAGCCCCATGATGCACTGCTAGCTTGCTCGCAAGCGATACCTTCATTGCAGGATCATTGCTTCTATCCTGTCATACTGCCTATTAAAAATAAAATTAGTTTCAATTAAAAAAACACACACAAACACGACTCCTCATATATATATATATATATTTCAAAAAGATGTAGCTAAAAATCTTAACAATTTTCAGTGTCTAAATAGGCCAACGAATTTGCGGAAGAAAATGTTACTGACATGACGTGTTTAGCTTCGTTTTTATCATTATAGCTACATCTCCATCTGACTACAGGAAATAGGGACATGGAAATGCCCAATCAAACGCAGATACAATCTAGATTCATTATATATCAGCATATCCCTGGGCAAATTTATTTTCGATTTTTTTTTTCAACAGGATCGCCATGTTCATTGTTAACGACTTCACACGATGTTCGCAACGTTATTAATATTCGCTTATTTAAACATAAATCAAATATATTACGTAACCTAACGCTGCCTCGGAAGACCAAACAGCCAGTCCGCGCACACGTTGGATGCCATTAAAGAGCAAAAGAACATGGTAGAGACAATTACTGAAATTAAAACAAGATGTTTTCAGACTCGAAGTAGAAACTGTAGAACTGCAGTAGAAAATTTGTAACACATGCAGGACGAAAAGGTTGTCAAGATTCGACGAATTTCAACCATGCGAGTAGAAAACAACTGAACTACTACGACTTAGTCAAAACATGTGAAGTGGGCATTAGGTAGCTATGATGCAGCTGGTTACACCTATAGCGGCGTCGAGTCGTCATTGTGGCGACAGAAATCCTCGTGTCTCCTAGCCTTCATTTGATTCACGCTTGGCTTGGAATAAAGACGCGTGAACCAAGTGCTGTTTCTAGTACACGTTTCTTTGGCGCACGCGCTTTTTTCTTAAGACTTCGTAGCATGCTGATCAAAGCTGACACTAAATCTAACGCCGCTTCGGTGTAACCATGTTGGAAAGGTGGGAAAAGTGCATCCACGCAGTCAACGTGTTACCTCATTTTACGCTAACTTAGAAAATATGAGCGGAAATATTTGTATCAACTTCCAGTTAGACGTAAGATTATTATGACTATTGATGTAGGCGATGATTGGCAGGTTTTCAAATATTGAATAATTACCAGCCGATCTCAACATAAAGATTAGATGACAATCGATTTGGAATTAAGCAAATCCATTTGCTCGCTTCCGTCTCTACAGATCTATCGGAAGCAAGGACCGTAGAAGGAAAACTGGGGCTGGCTAGGAATGAAAATTAAAACAAGATGTTTTCAGACTCGAAGGCCGAGTCCCATGCCGGTGCTAAGGAGGCTGAACAAATCACCTCCATTGTCAGTAGTACATTTTCTTGCGCAAATTCTTTTGCAATTTAGAATAAATATGCACGGAATGAACCTATGCCTTTAAATAAATGTACATGTACTACATTTACCTGCCCCAGAGGCCCAGTCCAGACATATTAAACTTTATCACTCAGAGCGATCGAAACGGTGGTGGGGGGATTCCAGATTATGTGACGGGTATATATGGATCATATTTACATCAACATCAGTAAGCCAGAAATAGTCAGTTTTCCCCAAAGCACTGCGTGTCTGTGTGAAGGTGTTTTACTAGTTGAAGCATCAGGTAATATGACATTCCTTAATTCTCTCGTCTTCTTTGCATCCACTAAGCACATCATGGTCGGCATTATATCCTCACCGGCGTTCTGCTTCCAGGGGAGGCCATCCGCTGGTGAAATGGTTAGTGTTCCTGAGAAAATGATTGTACTTTGTTGGAGAAACTGCCGGTGTTCGTCTTAGCCAAGAAAATCATGTACTTGACTACTTGTAGTTGGTCATCTAGGAAAGCTGCCATTAGTCCATTATTTAAAAAAAAAAACAACCACGTCATTTGGCGGAACTGTCATCACAAAAGAAAGAGTGTGCTTTCGTCTGCAAGCTCACTTCAGGCATTAAAGTTCGCTCATTCCATAAGATCTTTGTCGTGTCCGTATATTCAGAGCTGCAGTGCGAGTATCGAAGAGCGATTTCAGTACAACAGCAAGCTTCCAAGCCCTGTACTGAATTTAATCTTCACAACAGATTGCTGTCAGTGGATTCCACCGTAGGACTCGTGCACAATGACATTAGTAACCTGTTTGTGCGTGTGTTCACCACATGCTCGAAACGCTGTTCCTCATATCAGTCGCAGTCACACAAAGGCCTCCCGGCATGAGGTCGCAGCGGGTGTCCAATAATATGGCTAACTTTTGCAGTCCTAAACCTACGTGAATGGCACCTGCCTCTGATCGGCTTTAGCAGGTGACTGGTGCCAGAAATGCCCCTCTCACACGGTTCGACAAAGTCCAATGGAAACAGTAGTAAATAAATCCCAGCACTGTGTGCACCAAAGGTTTGCCTCCTATTTCGACTGAGGCATGCCCCGCCAGCTTTCTCTCGAAGTTTCGAAACTGCAGTAGAAAATTTGTAACACATGCAGGACGGAAAGGTTGTCAAGATTCGACGAATTTCAACCATGCGAGTAGAAAACAACCGAATTACTACGACTTAGTCAAAACATGTGAAGTGGGCATTTGGTAGCTATGATGCAGCTGGTTACACCTATAGCGGCGTCGAGTCGTCATTGTGGCGACAGAAATCCTCGTGTCTCCTAGCCTTCATTTGACTCACACTTGGCTTGGAATAAAGACGCGTGAACTAAGTGCTGTTTCTAGTACACGTTTCTTTGGCGCACGCACTTTTTTCTTAAGACTTCGTAGCATGCTGATCAAAGCTGACACTAAATCTAACGCCGCTTCGGTGTAACCATGTTGGAAAGGTGGGAAAAGTGCATCCACGCAGTCAACGTTTTACCTCATTTTACGCTAACCTAGAAAATATGAGTGGAAACATTGTGTATCAACTTCCAGTTAGACGTAAGATTATTATGACTATTGATGTAGGTGATGATTGGCAGGTTTTCAAACACTGAATAATTACCAGCCGATCTCAACATAAAGATTAGATGACAATCGATTTGGAATTAAGCAAATCCATTTGCTCGCTTCCGTCTCTACAGATCCATCGGAAGCAAGGACCGTAGAGGGAAAACGTGCGCTGGGGCTGGCTAGGAGTGAAAACGGCGTGCTAGGAAGTAGAACAATCCCTTGTGCAATGGCGCCTGCAAAACAGCAGTAGCTCGATTTCTTGGTGACTGGGCCAAACGCGCGACTGTTTATAAGATGAGCTTGGGTTGAGTTCTATCACTCGTCGCTAAGATAATCCGAGATAACAATATATAATGTTGAAGGGCCTGTCGTTGGGCCTCCAAAAATATATTTAAACCAGAAACCCTGATTTTACTAGTCGCTAGCCTAGTGGGGGCCTGGAAGAAAAAAGAAAAACTGTAGACGACTTCCTTCTCACTAACAAAGATCGCCTTTAAAGAGTGTTGATGCTGTGTTGTTGGGTGGACAGCCTGATTATAAAAATGTGTTGCTATGCACACATAACGTTCGGACATTTATAAGATTTAAGCAAAGATTGATAAATCTCGTACATCCTAATGCTGCTCTTAGTTTTTGGAGATTGGGCATGTATGTTATTTTAAGCTCACACTGCGTTGCTTTATTTGCATCACTACTGAGCTATCATGTTGATCGTTACTATTTATTGCTTACCGTCAAATCACCAAGGTCTCCTGACTGGGAAAGAAGAGAAAAACCTCCGACAGCTAATCTTGTAAACAGTAGCCACACGCAGAGAAAAGAACATTTGCCGGACATGGGATCCAAGCCCACGACTGTGTGTGTCGCTGGCAACCCCGTATGACCGCTTTGCTGCGGGCCGCCCCTTTATGTTATTCGTTCTGCGGTTTAATGCACAGTTTATCTTTCGGACGATGCTTTATGGAGATAGTGTCCAAACGCCCGGAAAAGGGTTAATTAATGTGGTCTTATGCCACTGACATTCTGTAAATTTAATTGTCAAAATGTTAACAGCAGTGTTCAATATGAATAGCATCGACTGTAATTTCCACAATACATTATTTATCCCTAGCTACCATACATATCGGCGGTGCCAGTTTGATAAGAATGGGCAGTAGAGACGACTGTGATTGGAGGCCCTGAAAGGGGGCCCCACACGGCGGGACACAATGTTTGCTTTGCTATTGACTGCTAGCTGCGGTGTGACATCCTTCTTAGCGCCTTTGTGCGGTGCTGCCCGCAACACGTTTCACCCTGTCGACTGTGGCACGCTCTGTGAGGTAACCATGCCGAGATCTCATTTAAGCCTGTGATCGTAATAGCCTTCTTGCCCGCCTGTCTGTACGGTTGCTGTTAAGGTCAGAGTGTTAAGAAGCAAAGGACTCACGACCTGACAGTTTGAACAGTTCAAATCAAGAACCTATCCAGAGTTACTCGGGGTGGCGTTAAGTTGGACAGACGTCCTTCATGTCATCTAGAGTGCTTCCATTAGGCATGCAGTAAGGGTCACTGTATAATCTCAAGGTTTAATTTCTTGTGCCTTACCCTGTAGCCCCGTAGACTAATAAATAGAGTCCAAATGATGCTTTTTTTTACAGCTTGTGTGTGTGGGTAGGTGGGTGAACAACAACATGTGTGTTTATTTGTAGTTTCTTGCCAAACAATCCACTTTTTTTTACCTTTGACAAAAGTCACCGAACCTCCTCGTCAGTCATATAGAAGAATGATAAACTCAACGCAGTGGTGCCGCATCAGTTACCAAGACACTGAGAACACTGGATGATGGTTCCGATCCCGTCCCGTCCTGTGTATGTAAGACATGTTTAGAAGTTTAGCTCCTGCCCTGACGTAGCCTTTAGTCGATGACAACAAGCAAACAATTAAGCCAGGTATGAAAAGCGACATCCTAAGTATATGAAACATTAGATTTTAAAATGCCGAGTCCTGGACTCAGAAAATGTACACAAGCGGTCAGACTCATAACGAAACAATTTGCTTGCATCATGATCAGAATATCTCTGAGGATACAAACATACTAGAAAATCTAACAAAGGATGCTTACCTACAAATTATATCACTGGACCTTCCTCTTCTGTGTAGTTGCCGATTTAGTTGTGAAGTCCTTTTGTACTAGTTTGCTAAGAATTCTCCGTTACCACTCTCAGTTTTGCACCCATTACCTTCTGACCTTGACAGACTGGCTCTATGCAGGTGACGTCAGTGACGATCGCCAAGAAGAGCTACATCAGCGTGTGAAGAAACAATCACTGCTGTGAAAAGACAAAATGCTAATTTGCATTGCACGTCAACAAACTGCAAATTTGGGGGCTTTTTTTCAACTGTTTGTTACGATCGCACCCTCGTCGTGAACCAGCATATATTTTAGGCTGGCTCGCAGCCCGTGGTAACCCCACCGCGGGCGGCGTGTGTTGGTGTTGCCGTTGTCGTCTGGTCGTAATCAGCGCCGCGTGCTGGTTGGTCTCGCGTTGTCTCAATCTCACGAGACTATGCATGAACTCGAAAACCCCCAAAAAATCCCGAATCTGGACTGAAGAAAATGTTAATCTCTTTTCCTACTTTCATGAAAGCACTGCGGCTAAAATTTTCAGCCGTATACAGATCGGACATTGAAAACCAGTAAACCACGCTCAGGACATAACAGACGCACTCACATGCAAGTCCATCCTAGCCTAAGTAACGGATTCCTGACAATATCTCTCTTCCTCCTCCTTCTGATCCCTCTCTCCCCGTCTGTACTTCATGGTATAAACAACAAGACCCATAGCAGGTTTTGTGCTGCACGAAACAATAAACAAACCGTTTACTTGTATGTATAATTTCTTCATTTGCGCCACATAAGTAATCAACTTCACTCTTTTTTTTTAAAGAAAAAATTGTATAGAGTGTATATGCATGTTAGTCACACATGATACTCGAGATCTGAAGAATTATGTCTCCTTGATCTTAGATATTTGAAGACTTATTTCCTCTTGATTAAGCTAGTTGGTCAAATCACTAAGAGCAGCAAAGCTAGCTCTCTCTCTCTCTCTTTCTTCCTCTCGCTCGCTTTCTCTGCAATCGTTTTTACTATATAAAAGCCTTCACCCTGTTTCTTGCAATAAAAATATATACGTGTGCGGTGTGCATACACAGTGGCTGCGGATCTATTCAGTTTAAGCTGGATTTGCAAAGGCCACCTAATGCGGGCATAAAACCGCTGGCGAGGATTAAAGCAGGTGGCATGAATAAATGCTCTGGTTTTGCATATGTCTTCTGTCAGGTGCAGTTGTCAGTAGGGAAGATATCATATCAGAATGAAAGAAAAACACTTTTTAGGTGAACTGACATAGAAGTGCTCACTGGCCTCTTTAATCCATTGCCAATTTTATTCTGACGTCTGAACTCATGACTATGTGACAACTGACGTCTTCTATACAAGCTTTTGCTTAGTCTAAAGCTCACTCCAGATAGGAGACTGCCACAGAACGAAATATGCACAGTGAATGACTTCACATAGCTTTGAACGCCCGTACGTGAGTACCGCGCTATCTCATAAAGAATGCCTGCCCGATCTGATGTATCTTCTTTTGTCGGTGGGACACAAGCGCGGTCTATTGAAATGGTTGTCATTAAGTGTTAGAGCGGAGAGAAAAAATATATGGAGTTGGTACAAGGTTGATTTGTAAGATTAATGGCGCATAAACTCTTCTTGATCTAAAGCACACTTCACTGCACATAGGTGCTTATATCTGTTAGGACAAAACACAAGCAAAAGGGTTACAGAATTGTAATGCCGAGTCCACATTCACCGTTTGTGCTTTCACTACGATCGAATTAATTAATATTGCGGTTAGACGTGCAATTTTTGTTAATGGCTATGCTATGTTAAGTACTGACAACAATAAATATTTAAGCTGGTTTAAGAGTGCATTGCGATTTCACAAATTAGGATGATAACAGGAACCAACAGGAACATACAGAAAGCTGTTGTGTTTTATGGGGAAAAAGTTTTACTTCTTGTTGTTGTTCCTGCTGCTGCTGGTTATTTGTAAAGACAACACGACGTTTGTATAAAATTTGGGAAATCCTTTAAACTGTTTGGTGAAAATGTGCCAGTTAGAGGCCTACAGTCGACCAGCCATCCACCTCGCTATCAACATTCCTTTATGACAATGAGGTAAAGGTAAAGGTTGTTCCCTGACCTGTTTTAGGTCGTAGCTATAGGGGAGTGGGGATGTAAGGGACCACATCTATCTGCGACCAGCATCGTACATGACAGCGGTACTCATCTCCTCTCTTGAGCTCGATGTCTTACCTTCCCTTACACATGGGACTGGTTCAGGTACCCATTTCTAGCTGTCGAGTCGACTGGGGGAAGTGTGCTGCCCCTCCCCCCCCCAACACACACCACGGGTATCGAAGGCGATCGAGCGCTCTGACAAATTGGTCATCCGCTTCCACACAACCGAGACAATGAAGGCTCAAAATTTTTCTCTTTATATATATATATACCCTTCTTTGTTAAAGTTTCAGGTACCATTATACTGTTTAGGTCCTTGTAAGTATAAAAACACCGGTCGGTGTCGAATGAACTATGATCGGTACTTCATGTTCCAGCATGTCTGAGCATTTGGCAGATGCCAGATGAGCCCCAGTGCACGGAACACATACAGACTGGTCGAGCGTGTTTGTGACGGTCTGTCTGTCGTCTGTCGTCGAATACCGCTAATGAAACAATGGGTAAAGGATAGCAGCGCGTCGAGTGGGAGGAGGATCATGTAACGGGGAGGTGGCGGGGCGCGGGGTACATGCGGCGTATATTGTCTCAAAAGATTTGAACATCTGCCAAGCGTGCATAGGCCTCACGGCATCCATTAAGACCTTTTCCGAACAGGCCATACGGTCAGGAAAGCTGAATCGATGTATACCGCGACGATAGCTACACACGTGCTGCTGCTTCAGTGCTACTACTTTTCCTACGGAGAGGTATCCGTTATTAAGATTCCCAGATAGCTCGTTTCCCAGATTCAAAGATAGCTCGTTGCTATTAAACGTCGTACCAAAGTTTTACATGACGTGTTTAACGATCATTTGACGAATTTATATAAGTACAATCTTCTGCAGAAAGAGTCTGGTTTAAGATTCAAATAATTTTGACCCAGCAGGGATACCAAGTGCGTCGGTGGTGTAACGGTCAGCATGGCTGCCTTCCAAGCAGTCGACCCGGGTTCGACTCCCGGCCAACGCATGGTTTTTTTTTGTTCTTAGGTAATTTTGTCTTTATCTTATTGCTACACAGTCAAGTTTGAATGACAGTACTGAGGCCAACTACTGCTTTTATATCCTATAATGGAAAAGTCTTCTATTACATATCATACTTTTATTATGAATGCATGATTGATCGGCTTACAGTACAACAGAAACTCCAGCGACACGAGTCAAATGTTCTTTATTTCTGCGTGAATGTATTAATTCATTAATGGGCAGAAAATTAAATAATGACAGATGGATTACTCAGGTTATTTTGTCTACAAATGCATCAGCAAGGCTGAGCTTTTCTTCCGAATAGAAACTACACTACACAGAATCTGAAGGGTTTTGTGAACTCAAAAGAAGCGAAAATTGTGTTGTTGTTGTTTTGTTGTGGTGGTGGTGTGGCTGTTGTACTGTAAGCCGATCAATTATGCAGTGTCGTGTTGTGGTTGTTCTTGTTGTGTTTTGTTGTGGTGGTGGTGTGGTGGGGCGGGGTGGTGTTGTGGGGTTGCGTCGTGTGGTGGTGTAGTGGTGTGGTGTGGTGGTTGTTGGTATTGTTATTATTATTATTATTATATCTGCATGGGTGTGGGTGCGTGAGATAGAAACAGAGAGACAGAGGGAGATGGCTGGGTAAGGAGGTATATTAAACGTTGCATTTTTTCCAGCTAGTATTAAACGTTCACCTAGAGAGGGAATACAATAACTGCAGGTGCGACAACAGAGCAGTGCGCTGAAACATAAATTCGCGATCCTGCGTTGACTGCGTTGTCTGTTTCGATTAAAATGATTCCGTTTCTGAAAGTTTGCCAGGTCTCAGGGTGAAGCAGACTTCACAGGAAATTAACCATACCGACGCCGGGACAGGGTGCCATCGCACAATACAATAAATTCCATTAATCGCTTCTCCAAAGGTGCGTTCAAGTCCCAGTCAATCCGGTCTGTGACAGCGAGTAAGACAATGCCATGGAGTTAGGATAATGGACTTATACGAAATTTCTGGGTGAGACTGTTGTTATTTTTTCCCATGGCCTATTTAAACACATTTTTAATGCAATCTTCAACTTAGTGTCAGACAGATACGCACGTTGTTTTAAGAACAACTTTATGTTTCTTACAAATTGTCGTTTGCTTCAAGATTTTTCCCTCCTTTATCAAACTAATGTACTGGCATAAGGTCGGCATATGTGTGTGTGCGTGTGTGTGCGTATGTGAGAGAGAGGGATTCTATTAATCAACGTCAGTAACAGGAACGCACTCGTACCCATCAACTCATTAACTTCACCTATACCCACCCACTCGGTCGCTCAAACACGCACGCACTCTCTCTTTCTCGCTCTGCATGCACACATGACCCTGCTGACAAAATTTTATAGAGATCACAGCCAATGGTACCTAATTAAAACCTTCGCTGGAGCATCGATCAGGTAGCAACAATTAAATAGAGTACTAAGAATAATTAATTGGGAGAGGGAAGTTCTGGAATGGCGGGGGGTGGGGGTGGGGTGGGGGGAATTGCGACTGTACATGTTCTTGTGAAGTGGTGGAGGTGTGGTGTATGAGGGGTGCTGGCAGTGGCTCCACCGTCGGTTTTGACATTTAAGATCGTCCCCGATTAGAGGTTTGTGAAAAAATTTTTTGCGGGGAAAAAAAGAATATGCATTCTGCCTTATCTCTTTCTGTCTAACACCTCTCGCTGCCCCCCTAACCCCGCCAGGCACCTGACTCTATAAGTTAAAGTAACACTATCTGTCCTGGCACGCCAACATGCGCCAGCTCGACCAACCTTGTCCTGTGCGATTCCTTGGTCGTCACTGAAGCATAGGAACTCGATAACGCTGCTCGCTTTAACACGCATTCTTTGGTGGCGATGGTGCCCGAAGGAACAGCAGGTATACCGCGTTACAAAGCTGTTTGGAACCCCGTTAGTTTGTTCTTTCAAACCAGGGGCAAAAGGGGAAGGTAGGCGTTAAAATCTTATCAAAATCTCTATGATTGTTGTTTGCTTCAACGAACGTGTTATACTGGTGGTTACTGTAATTATGAAGACCACTATCCCTTTAAAAACCACGTATGCTTAATTCGTCAAGAGGTGTGTGTGATGAAAGAAGACAGTTAACCACATTTCGTGAACACGGAAACTGAGAGGATCAAGTGCAAAAACAAAAGCTGTTGTACGCTGTCTCGTGTTTATCTCTCGGTAAAATTGGATACTGTCATAGAATTAACTGTTATTGCATTTTTCTTTTCTCACCAAACTCTAAGCCATGATACGGCTAGACGTACGTGCTAGGGGACAACAGCCTCCAGTCTCTGCCAAACTGTCGCCTGAATTGCGAGCAAGTTTGGTGGGAGTTCATCAGAATGACGGAAGTCGGTTACCCGGAAGACGGACGTCAGAAAATCTGCGGCAGAGGGTTGTACAGCTGGCGAGGCGAAAGGCGGACCAAAATGAACTGAAAAAAGACAGCGACGTCAGGAATACGGCGGTCAGTTTTTTAAAGTCAAAGGACGCCACCAGTGCACCGGACACACACACTAAACACGACAGCGAAAGAGACACAGAATTCGAAGTCGTCGTGGAACTCAAGAACAGCGCCAGACGCTCGCCATTTCTGCCAAGGCGCGCAAGGGCCTCGGGGATAAAGCTACGTGAAGGCGGGGTCGTCAACTTGTCACCCGATGGCCGTGGACAACCACGACCCGAGCGTCTGGTGTTGCGTGAGCTGAACACGAACACGCCATCACCAGCGCGAATACCGCGTCCTCCTGCACTGCCGAGATCCGAAAACACCGACCACGCTCAGTCGCGTTCTGACGTGACAGTGATTGCAGAAACAACACTGCTCGACATTGCAGCTGGTATAAACACTTTCACTGCAAGTAGGCCTACTGGCCCCCGGAACACCGGGAATGTGCACAACAGGAGGTTAACCATTGGTCGGGAGAGAGTAGCTACCGGCAGCTCAGTGCCGACTCTCTTTGTTCTCAACCCACACGGCACCGAGAATGTCGGGTACCAGCAGCAGAGAAGCTATAAACCGGAACAGCCTTGGTCAGCCAATCCGGCTAGCCCTTCCGGCCAGTCGCGGGGAGTCAGTTATCCCCAGGATGCGCATCAGAACAACTTGGGGAGTCCGCAGACAGGCGTGTTTCTTCGAACCACAAACACGTCTTTGATACCAAGGAACAGCCAGGAGCCCAGTAAGCGCACGCTCGCATGCCTGAGCCCAGGGTCCCGTGTGGCTCCCCCTAACAGAAGCGTGAGATTCCAGACTGACGACTCGTCCTTACACGACCCGTTGACAGGTAAAAAATCTGTACGTCCGTCTGTTTATTCTCAAACACCACTGCCGAAAAGCAGCGCCCGGCATCAGCTACACATTTTCTAAGCCTCCCTGCTTTCATTATGTAGAAATCGGCAGAAATAAAATGGTTCGTTTAACAATAGGTTTTGGTTTTTGGATTCTGATTTTATAGATACCAGTAGAGACAGCTCGACGCGATCTCCACACCCCAATGCAGACGATCAGGCGTGTGGTGTTCGGGGGAGTGCCATCCCCTCCTCAGTACCACACCCTTCTAGTGGGTCTCCCCGCTGCTATGACTACCACAAGCGGGCAACCCCCATGGAGCTGTACAGGCGTCGTCTGAGGCTCAAGCAAAAAACGTAGAATGCCTTAGCTAGAGTTCTTAGAGTAAATCTAAACTTTGTAAAGCAATACTGTGGAAACAGCAAATGTGATTTGTGCTTCTGCAAGTCTGCAATGGCCAAGTGCGACAAAACATATTTGAGTAATGCTGACACTAAAAATTAGTCTCCGAGAATGCACGCTTCCTTGTTCCATAAAAGCATTTTCTAGGACAGGAAAAAATTAACACAATGTCCTCATGACATTTCTGTGCTTTAAAAATCTGAAAACCGATTCACTGTGCAGTTTGTTTTGATTTGTTTTGATTTGTTTAAACAAGGTTCGTTGAGGCATGCCAGAATGATGAAGACTACATCATCACCCCCACCGCTCCTGCTCCAGGCACATCAGGGCAGTCCTGTGCGCGTGACGATCCTAACCTTGCTGTCACGATCGTCAGACAGCCCACGCCATTCGGGCCCAGAAGGACCGCCGACAAAATGGACGCCGCGCTGGAAAAACGCGGAGTACAGAGCCGTTCCAGCGAAGATTCGGAAACTGTAAGAATATAATCTGGTCGTTGCACAGAGCTGTCTTTAGAAATCGTAGGTGTTGTAAGTGATTACAATCATGGACCACACGAAGATTATTTAAAAATAATGTAGTACAAAATGACATCGACGACAAAGATGATAACGAGCTGACCTAAGCAACTCATTTTAAAAAATGAGGTTAAAACTGCAGCTAGCATTATCAATAGATATTATTATACTCGTATCGAAAATGTCTCTCAGTGAAACAAAATTAATGTAGACGACAAGAAATAAATAAAACACTGTTAATAACTTCGAAATGTTCAATTCTCGTCTCAGTAAGTCAGCCCAATAAGCGGAGGAAAAAAATAAACGAAGATGGTGGAATGCACGCTACGTGTGGTGCTAAAAAGTTTCGGCGAAACTACTCATACCACCGTGCCTGAAGTTCCTTTCTTGTCCAGACGACTGAGCTTAAAGGCTGATTAAAGGTGGCAAACACTTGTAAATAAAGATACGGCCTTACATCTACCAAATCACTTAACCTCGAACGGGGTAGCCCCGTTCCGCACCTACACCTTCGTCAAGGTCTCATGACCTGGGTCAGCGGAGCAGTATTCAGGCACAAGGCTGGCCTAGTCGTTAGTATTGCAAAGTATTGTCAGATTTTACTTCGCGGAAACCTAGGCTTATGTATATTATATGACCAGTGCGGTGATGTAGGACGCAAAATTCGTCGCGGTACGAAAGGCTGTTACCTTCACCTCACGTCTAATCATCCAGTGCAGATCATATGATCCCACTACAATCATAATCTCACATACACACACACACCCTCGCCGCACGCTCCCATGTCCATGCAGCACCCCACTGCTTCTTCATCTGCTGTACATCTTTCCTCAGACTCCAGGCGAAGCTGTGACCACGCCAGCGCCACAGGTTTCCACTTACGTGCTGGAGGAAGACCTGGCCAAACGACTTCAAGATGGTGACCGCACTCACCCACTAGCCTTGACCCTTCACAATCTGAACCTGCACAACGCTCTTCATCAGAGGCGAATCGAGCGAGAAAGACTGCGGCTGAGGCGAGCTCAGCGCCAGGAGAGGGCGGCAGGAGAGGCCCGCGCAGAGACGCAAGATGGCGCCGGAGATCCGTGGGACGGCTTTCCGGAAGTCGACGTCAGGCTTAGGCGCTGGCTACTGGAGACACAGCGTCAGAGTGATTTTAGACCCATGGTAACTTTCAAGATCCCCGTGCAAGCTCCTCTGCGTGTTTGAAGTTCAAGCAGACAGTTCTCCCTCTCTCTTTGTCTCTGCCTCTCTCCTCTCTGGGCTGAAAAGATGCAAGGAATCCGGAGTGCTGCTGGAAACGCTTCAGCAAGTGTCATGACCCATTAGGTGTCACATCTACCCTGTCTTAAATAATTCAGATGTGCCACAAGGATCTTATGGCTTAACCGTGGAACATCTCCAGCTTTTTGCTCTTTCAATATGATTCACACAACTCTGCGCGGTGTTTTATGTCGGGACAGATGGATGTTGGTGATGGAGAGTTAGATGGTATTATCCGAATCGGTACGTGATACATTAAACTATGATCTCGGTCGTCTTTCGGTCGGTTAGACGTTCCATATGTAAAGTGGAATGTTTTCTTGATAAAATCCCAGACCCGAAACAGATAAACATGGACTAAGTGCGATTACATGCTGTGCCTCTTAATATAATCCAATGTTTAATAGATTCAAGTGAAAGATATCTCGGCGATATCTCTTCAGAGGTGTTGCCTCGAGCCCAGTCTGGTTCCAGATATATTTAGATCCGATTTCACTTTCATCCCAGACATGAATTATCCAGTTTCCATAGTTTCAGTTTCATACCGGAAATGAATATATACTGATTCCAGTTTCGTACCAGACATAAATAATCTGGTTATCATGCGTTTTGTACCAGAGATTGATTTCAGTTTCGTGCCAGACATGAATAATCGGGTTCCCGTTTCGTACCTGACATGAATACTAGGACATGCAATACTAGTTCGTGTTTCGTAACGGACATGAAAAATCTGGTTTCAGTTCCATACCAAACAATCTGCATGGCTCGCGTTCCAAATCAGACATAAGTAATTGAATGTCAGTTTCGTTTCAGATGTGAACAGTTATAGTTCTGATCTTTAGTTTCGTGGTTGATAAGATTGAATTCTTTGATCTTATACTGTCTGGTCCAAGTTTTGCATCGAGATTTATATAATCTACATGATTCAGTTTCTTACTGAACACGAATATCGGAATAATTTGGTTCCCGTTTCGTACCAAACATAATGAACCTGGTTTTCGTTTGGTGCCAGAAAAAAATCTGGTGCCAGTTTCGTTTCAGACAGAAGTTGTTTAATATGTCAATTTCGTTTCAGACATGACTTCTAATAATTTTTAATTTCTGCTTCGTGCCAGGTAAAACTGCATTGTTTGGTTTGGGTTTTACATTAAACAATAATCTGCATACTTCCAGTTTCGTGCCAGAGATGAATAGTCTGGTTTTTAGTTTCGTATCAGACGTGACTCATCTGGTTTCAGTTTCGTACCAGACATGAATAATCTGGTTCCACTTCGGTAGTGCTACCTTACATATATATGTAAAGTCTGTGGTCCTACTAGGCTTCAGTAATCAGGCTTCAGTTTCGTGAATAATCTGGTTCCTGTTTTGTGCCAGACATAATATGGTTCCAGAATTGATCAAGACACGACACGACACGATCTGATTGCAATTTCCTAGAAGACAATTTCTATGATAAAAGTAATTCAAATATTTCGGTTTTCGTTCTTCGTGTCATTCGCGTATGCAGCTTATGCTGAGTGCTTGAAAGTGTGTTTTGCACCGGCTTGTCTCTTTCAGTGTGCTCGGTCTAGCAACTTTTTGTTTTCGAGTCACGTCTTTTGAAAGGTCGCAAAGACTGCCTAGCACGTTCATATAAGGGAAAGCTATTGCTTCTGTTGTACATCGTAAAAGCGTACACATTTCTAAAAATTGTTTCGACAAACTTTGATTTTCCAACTGCGTGTGAGTTCTTGACGAAATAATATACTTATTTTTTTCAAAGGTTTCGTCAAACCATGGCTGGACATCTGACACCACCTGAACTTTATGTAGCGATAGGAGAATCAAAAATAATTTAAGGCGGAAACCTGCCACGTGCAGCTGTAGTGTTCTATTACATCACTACATCAACACAAATAGCGGAACAAAGGATGGCAGAAACTGTCGGAAGATGGTCTCAGCAAATTAAACACAAGGACATCGCCTTTTAATGCACACAAGCTCCACAATATTGGATACTCGAAACAAGATGCTCTCACTAACATAAACTCGGCCTTTCTTTCACAAGATACCACAGCATTTCTGTCGTTTCCACACAACAATAATATGCACAGCTACTATATTTCAAAAGACTATTAAACTAATTGTTCGACTAAGTCCTCTGACCAAACCCACGGCTTGATGACTGCAGAGAGTTCCACACTAAACACAGGAACGTGACGGCTGCTTCTGGTTCCGTCAACTATCAAAAATATCAGACGTGACGGCCTCACTAAGTTCCGCCAATATATGTTTTACATCCAAATATGAACAGAATGAAAGGAGAAATTACTACTATATCGTTATCACAGTTCTCTGATCAAACCCACGGTTTGGTTGCAGAGAGCTCCACACTAAACACAGGAACGTGACGGCTGCTTCTGGTTCCGTCAACTATCAAAAATATGAGACGTGACGGCTTCACCACGTTCCACTAACAACTGTTTTGCGTGAACTGTCTTGCATCTGAACATAGGAAGCCTAACGAGGGAGATTACTCCTTATTCTGACTAAAAAAAATAATGCAATAAAACATCGAGAAAAAAAACCCCAGAAAAACAAACTACGTGTCACTTACCAACAAACTACATGTCACTTACCAACAAACTACGTGTCTCTTACCAACTGTCTTGGCAATTGGCTTCCCACAGATATCTGACCAAACTCGGGGTCAGATACCAACCACTGGTCACCCTCAGACCAGAGAGAATTACCACACGGCGTATCCGATAAAACTACAGTCAGTAACAGCTGCTTCTATAGCCACTGTGGCGATTTCTTGCCCTCTAGGGGGACGACAAACAAGTTTCTCTCTCGAATACCTGAAAAACAGCCTTTAATTTAATAACACCTCCTAGACAGGGACAGACAGCTCAGTGGGTAAAGCATGCGGCCTAAAGGTGCACGTGTTTTATTGACTTCCCGAAAGCCAAAACTGTAGCTACTGTACTGGGCAAAACATGCGGCCTGCGTACGCACGTGTTTTACCAGCTCGGCTGCGATAAATGTATAGGTCGTAACGGTGTATTATATACAGTACCAGAAGAATGGCATCAAACGACTACAATGTACATGTACCTAAACTGAAGCTTTTCAAGGGGTTCCCCATGAAGAAGAGTCTTAAAGTTTCTTGCATCTTTTACACTCCGCTTTGTCAAGTAATTGGTTCCACTACATATTTGTGTGTATCCACCATCGCAAGTTAAGTTTATCCAAAAGCTCGTCTTCCAAGACATTTTGTACAGCACCCTAACGTTTTTAAACTGTGAACTGTTCAGCTCGAAATCAAGAAAAAGATTTAAAACTTTAATTAGATTTATTTCCTTCATCCTGTCTCTGTTCAAATGAGTGTGATTATGTACAGGGCTTAAACCCCATGGCTAAAAGTCAAACTGAAACTGAAACTGGCTCCTTGAGCCATAGATATACATCAGAGCTTGACCTAGATTCCTCTATAGCATCGAATGAATCTGCAATATTTTGAGAAGATATTACATTCCTTGACCAAAATTTTAGAACATAACTTAGTCAGGCCATGTGCAGCCTTCACATCTAGGCAACAAATTAGAGATATGCAGAGGTATCTACATGTCATACATATTTGAGGAAGCTTGTGTCACAGCCCCTTAGCCGGCTGCAGTGTTAATTATCATGATAGGTCTCTTTTGCTAAAATCCAAATTAGCAAGGCAGGTCCAGGAGATTGTGATAATGCCAAGGTCTATGGACAGAACAGATGCACAAAGTTTATATACCAGGCTGGCAGGAAACACAATCTGCCTCTATTTACATTTCATATGTACACTGCTTGCTTCTGTTTACTGGGTATTATATCTGGCAAGGTAAAATATGTGTATATATTTTTAAAATTGTTTAAAACTTAAGATGCATGACTTTTTTTCCACAGTGGTTGTATGCATAAAGAACTTAATATAATCATCGCAAGTTTTGTACATATAGCTAAATATTTCAATTTGTATGTAGATCATGAACTAATGAAATCATGAATATGAAATGTTTGTATTGCACACTTAAGAACTACAGAAATTCCTTGGTGCTGGGAATGTTCATATATATATATATATGTTCATAAAATATAATAATGGTAATGACAGTGTACTTGTCTTTGTAATGTAGGAGTTATGAACTGACACAAGTCTGTGAATGAATATGGGTATGCAGTATATATATGGTTATATATGTATATATGAAATCTGTGAAAAAGTTTTACAGGCAATGCTTGCACTATGCAAGTATTTTTTTAATGTTACCATGTGGATATGACAGACCTTCCCTATTTCATGCACACAAATTTAAATGCTTGACTGGGGAAAAGTTTCCACTTTATTATACTGGTAATATAAAAGGTGCATACAAACATTTAGCCAAGGTGTGAAAGCAACGGTTGATTTATGGATAAAATATGGATATGATTAAAACATATCAAAATCATCAAGAAATGTTGCAAAATGCCACTATATATATCTACATTTATTGCACATTTAATAAGGCTACCCTGATATTATCTTAAATCTTCCAGTTACTGCAGTTAGAAGAGAATATGTGCTTGTGCCTTCACAAACAATTAAACTGATTACAGGCTTTAAAAAGTCTGAGTGCCATGGTGGAGTGGTAAAATCTTATAATGGTATCTCTTGGAAAAAAATGGTGGTAGCATGGGAGAAAGGTTGTGGGCAGCATCCAATGTTTATGTATAGATGTGACAATTAATTGTCCAGCAATGTAACATAAGACTTGCTTAAAAACGTGTGAGTGTGTGTGTGTGTGTGTGGGAAGGGGGGGGGTTGTTTCTTAATGATTTTTGCAAGGTAATACCTTTGATACACTGGATAAAAACAATCTGAGTTGCAACTTAAAATAAATCATTGCATGAACTCCCCCTTCCTCCATACAGAAATCCACCCTTATTTCTAATCTTCAAAAACTATAATCTTGAAATGGCTATATTGCCCAAGTCTTTTGTTAAGTTTTCTTTGCACAATGATTTTTCTGCACACACATTAGAATTTTTTCAATAGAAAACACTTCAGTCACACAGACAAAATTCACATACTGGTTCACAAATGTCTAGAACTGCCTTGTAGATTGCAGGTTAAAGGGGACCACCCACAATGAGGTCTGCACTACACAGGTAAGTTAGGAAAGGATCCCCAAGAACTATCCTGAAGAATGTCAACAACAGTTCCAAAGCAATGTGATTTGCTGCAGGCATGCAAAGTTTGTCTAATCCATGTTCTGACAGACACTACACAACTTTTTCATCAGGTAACCAAAAAGCAACAAAGAACGTTAAAAGTAGCACCAGCCAGCAAAAAACAAAAAAAGTCAAAAACTGTGCACCACAAATGTGCACGTCAAAAAGTCCATGAAATCAATTGCAGTGCATGTATGACCTTCTCATTGTGAGGCAAGACCAAATGCAACAATGAAAACCAATTTTCTACCTTGGATCTTGGCAACAGGTAAAAAACACAATACTTCTGGAGTATTTATGATCTGCAAAGAATTCTGGATCTCACTATAGACGTCTTCTAAACTGTTTAGTGGAAATTCTGTGTAACAGAAAGGCAATGTCAAAACATATTAGTGTTTCAGTGACAGGCTTAAGATAGTAGCTAATGATTAATTTATATTTTCTACAATATATGCATTTTCTCGTAGATACACAAATAGAGAATTCCATCAAATGAAAAATTGCATTCAGCAAATTCTTTTCCACGAGTTGTTCTCAAAAAGGAGCTGCAGTTCTGTAGCACGTTTCACACAAGACAAAGGGGAACAACTCTTGAGCCAAGAAGAACACACAATACCAACATGGGAAGAGTGCGGTTACTGATTGTTCTGCATAGTGATAAGGAAACGGTAAGGGATTGGTGTCAAGGCACAACGTCCTAATGTCCTGTAGTCAACATCAGAAAAAAGAGTGAGTGCCATTTATAAATCAGACAAAATATACACTGCAGATAGGCCTTTCTGCATTCTATATTGTAATCTTGTACATGTATAAAATTGATACACCCCCCTCCCCCCCCAAAAAAAGCCCACAATGACGATAAAAGAAAGACGCATTTTTCAATGATTCTGTATGTGCATATGTAGGATTTCAAATTAATTTACAATGCATTATCATGAAAAAAATAAGGACAGGGAGACTGAATGTTAAGGACTTAATGAATACTAATAATAGTTCCTACTTGGAACATTTCATTAGTTGCAAGATTAAGTCACAGACATCCCAGCAAATACACTGGAGCTGACACACACAAAAACAGGAATGGCAGAAATGATATAAATGTATTTAGTGCACATGTGAAATCTGGTCATCTCAAAACATGGTATTACTGTGATCAGCAGGTGACCATGTAATCTGATGGAACACAAATCAAGGAATGTTCTCTTACGCTAATGACCACAATGTCAGAAAGTTGGAAAATATAAGCAGAAAGTTGCATATACAAGTGGGAGCACTGGGGTGCATGAAAAGCTTACAGTTTAAACAATTTTATTCCGTAAAGTCCCAATATCTTCTATCTCCACCTCCACTATGTCTCCTCTCTGCAACAATATAAAATAACTGTAGCTGAGCTCTTCATCAGGAAGATGGTAGAAAAATACTGAGACTATATTCTGTAACTGAAACCTAGTCCATCCTATTATACTGACTATAAGCTAGTACTTTCTGTATGCAGCACACACCACTACAATAATGAAGTACATGTAGTTTGTCTTTTTATGAGCAATAGTGTTCGTTTGTTGCATCTTTTTATAATTGTCTGCTGGAGGTAAGTAATATGAATTCCCAGCAGGTGACTTAATTCCAACCTGATCCCCAAACCCAAGGATATTGTGCACTGTAAATGCTATACAAATCTACAGAAAACACTCCAGACAGCATATACTGGAAAATAAATCTTGAATAACTATCACAGCTATCACTAAAAACGAACACAAGGCTAATCTACAGCTCAAGTAAAGCATAAAAACTATACTAAATATAAAATAAAGATACTAAGGTAAAAGCAGTGAAACATGTTTACTGAATGGATTTAGTTCGGTGCATGACTACACTTACTTTCAGAAATTCTGGTGGTTTACGAAAAACACCAACTCCAGGGGGTGTACCAGTCAAGATGACATCTCCTGGCTTGAGGGTCATAAACCTGAAAAAAAAAAAGGCATAAACCAATCTCGCGTGCACTCTTCCCACAGGGCTTAATGATAAAAGTAAATATATAGCTACAAAGATTGCTAAGTTTTAAACATGAGTAGCATGTATCAACCTTTTATGTATTGCTTTTTGCGATACCATGTAGTTAGGAGCAATGCTACCCCCACCCCCACCCCCTAAAAAAATACAGACCTTTTTTTTAGATACATTGTACAAGAATTCTTCTAAATATGTAGAGGTAATTTCAAGTTTTCTTGTTTTCAAGATAGACACAACCGTATGCTGACGTATGCAATCAAGGGAGCCTACCGTACCCAAACACGTAGCAAAGAGAGAGTCGAAAGTAAGGAACGTGGCAGATCTTCAAAAAAAAGATCTGCCATCCCTTTCTTTTAACTCTTTGGCCCCGTAGGGACCCGCAGGGCTAGCAACCCCAGAGGCCGCATAGATTTAACGTTTAAAAAAAATTACCGCTTAAAAACTACCACACTCACAGCAATATATTTTACATATTTAGAAAGATCTATTCTTCGGCAACACAATGGAAACAATACTTTTAGTTGAAAATATTAAATAATACTTACTATTTGGTCCCAAATACAGTCACTTTTTGCACACAAAACAACACACAACAAATTAAACCCGTAGATCAAATGTGAACGACGGAAGTAGACCTGAAGGGTCACTACACTAAACCTCGTTTGGCAAGCCGAAACTGTTTCCGAAACTCATTTAGACAGTGCAGGGGAAACAACCGACGATAGAGCTTCACAATAATATAAGGTTTACCTCCCTTACACCGTTAAATGCGTCGCTGCAAAGTTTTGAATTCGTCGTAAGTTTGTCGACACCGCGTCCTCTAAGCTCATTTACGCCGCCGCCGGTCGCCAAAGAGTTAAACGACCCTAGTCTTCACACGGCTAGCCCCTGGTGTACCACGTGTGCATACAGCTGTAACAGGGTCGAGCGGTAGCGGGTCCTGTTACTTTCTCAATTGTGGAAATGGCTCTATCATCCCTCCACTCTGGACACAGCAACACAAGAGGTCCTCACAGCTACATGTAAACTTTTATTTCTCTCCCACCTCACTGTGAGAGTACAGCAACTAAAAACTACATCCTTCCTCGAGCGACTACCTCGAAGCGCTCCATCTGAATCAATTCCGACTGAACTGGTCGCATCTACTCTTAATCTCGCTCTTGTTACCCACGCTCCCCGCACATTGTCGCTGACCTTTTGCCCTCGCCTCCCGCTGAGATGATGGGTCCCCCCTTGTTCTAGAGCGACCCTGACCCCCCTATGTCTCTAAGTGGCCCTACCCTTCCCTGGGGAAGCCTGGTCGCACCTAGATTACGTCAAAGGGTTACGTGGCCTCGGACAGTGAGTCCTTGGCCCTTCCCTGCACAGATACCCTTTGTTTCCCACTCTTGAGTAACAGACGACCAGTAAGGTGCATGATGCTACTATCCACGCCGTGCCGACTAACAGGGAGTTCAGGGGCCGGTCGGGTGGACGCCAGGGCGTTACGTAACCACCACCCGGCTACACAGCGAATCCCTAATTTATATCGTCAGCTCGCTCACTAAGCGTAAACTAACAACTGGGATTATATTTTGCACCCTGAGGATTTCATGTAATTGTCCTATGTTGTGTTTGTGTCGAATCCCAGTTGTTAGTTTACGCTTAGTGAGCGAGCTGACGATATAAATACGGTTGTTTGTTTTCAAGATCATTTCAGAGTCAAGATAAAGAGGAATCTGCTGAACCCTGCTATGATAGAAAGTTCCTCCACGTTATTCACCACAATCTAAAAACGTTACATAGTGCTTTCCTTTAACTATGCTACATGTTTTATAAACAGTAAGGACAAAATGCACTCATACTGTTACCTCGAAATAAAGGAGACAAGAGCAGGTGTTTTGAAGACAAGTTGGTTTGTACTGCTGTCTTGCTTCACAACTCCATTTACTCGTGTCACAAGCTTGAGGTCATGAGGATCTGAATGGCCAGCATAATTCAAGACAATCACCAGATCAACCAATGAAAATGAAATGTACTGATAATAATTCCATGGACAAAAGTCACACTTAAAGTAAATACTCAGTTTTAAAACATAAAACTGAATCAATTTTTATCTCTGGATCTGAGTATATGCATGATGTATGTGTAAAGGACATTAACTTAGCACAGCATAACTAAACACAAACAATTCCATCTCCCTTGTAATATCATTACCAGCATTTGTTAATTACATGTACTTTTTGCCACTTGGGAGCACAGATGTACCATAATCATCTTCTGGTTTTCATTCAAAGACTTCTGTGTTTAAATACATGTAGCTGACAAACACTCCTTACGAAAAAGAAACAACTTTATTAACCATCAAGTGAATGTTCTTGATGGCCTCAGGAGCGGTAGCCTCATTCTTTCTGGTCTATACTGAAGCATCAAGTGACAGAGAGAAATCATAAACTAGTACGCACTGAGACCATCAAAATTAAATGTAGAAATCTTCGTCACCTCTGAGATCCTCCTTCATAACAATAGCAGGCCCAAGAGGACAGAAGCCATCCATGCTTTTGCCCAGAAGGAACTGCCCTCCATTTTTGAACTGCCAATCTCTTGCACTGACATCATGAGCAACAGTGAAGCCAAAAACATAGTCCATTGCTTTGTCCAGCTGTTGATAAAGATATCTGTGACTGAATTAGTTATCATTAGAATCCGATGAATGAAGAGGGATCAATGCAACAACATACTAACAAGAGAACTAAATGGAGAGAATACAAATATAAACATGTAAAATAACTACATTAGTGAGCATATGACTAATGAGTTTCAAATATGGAGTAATGTAGCTCACAGTAGGAAACTGATAGGGGACTTAAGAACTTTACTCAAGGCTCTGATCCAAAAGCCAACAGAACCCAAGGGGAAAAAACGTCTATTAACACGATAGAAAATGTAACTTATTTTTAAAATCAGGTGTTAATAATCAACCAGTATACTTACAGACACATTTTTGGCTGTTTTTCCAATCACAACAGCAAGCTCGACTTCCCAGTCAAGTTGCTGAAATAAAAATGAGTATGTACAGTGACACAGTTTGCACTATTAGTAATATTGGTTAAGCCTTTTAATACAATGTGTGTACATATTGCTGTTCTGTTTCTGATCATACCACTAGACACCAAAAACTTCACAAACTTTAGATAACAAGAGTTTAATCAGGCACTGCTTATGTAAGCAACAAACACGGTGACCACATCACTGTATAGTGAGTACAGGCTACAGCACACGTAGACTGATGCTTGAACTGCTGTTCATTAGTTGAAAAATGTTCATAAGTTCATTAGTTGAACACACAAGGCCAAAAATGGTTTTCAGGTGAAGGTTACATGCTGAAGAAAAAGGGAGAAGCGTAAAAATGTAGTTGGTAAACATTTTTTCTTTTGGGGGGGGGGGGGGGGGGGGGTTTGAGCCCTCATGGAAAGGGAAGCTGTACATGTAGGCCCACTGTAAAATTACCTCCCTTGCGGGCTGCACTATGGCTTTGATTTGAACAGAATGCAGGCAATTGTTTTTTCAACAGGTGAAAAAAATAGAGTAGGGAAGAAAAGGTAAGGTAAGTCAGTTAACCGCAACCAGAACACTTTTTTGGCCTTATATAACAATAATGATACAGGATAAAAATCAGATTTAAAAAAATGCTCATAAATTTGTTATTGCACACACTGTGCTCAGTGATACTGACTGCCTATTTCAGCAAAGTATTTTATTCTAAATATCACTTTATTTGTTTGAATGGAACTTTGCACATTTACTGAATCCTTGCATAGGTCTTACCAAAATAATTCTCCTTCAGTCCTGCAAGACCTCACCTCTGTTTCCTCAGGATAGACCAAGTCATCAGTAGGCCCTATGATGGCACTGTTGAACTTGCTGAAGACAACAGGCTCTTCTGGAATGGGCACGTCCTGCTCTTTGCAATGATCCACATAGTTCATTCCTATACACAGCAACTTTTCTGGGTTGGTAATGGGTGCAATTACCTTCACATTTTCCCGCTTCAGTACAAAATGCCCACTGTTGACCGCACTGGTGACAGCCAGATAAATATGCATTGCTGCATCACACCTTGGATTTCTATGCTCTTAAAAATAAAAAGATCATATTTCTTAAACTACTTAATCAAAAGTGTTAATAAGCTAATTACACTGCATAAAACAGGGTGGTACACACAGCGCCAACAACCATTTGCTCTATAACTGCAAGTAACTAATAATGACACTATAATGCAGAACATGATGTACCACCAACAGCTGCTTGTGGCAATGCTTAAAGCTCAACACAAAACAAGTTCATTTATATGACATGGAAGTTTGATTGTGTAAGTTGCTAACAGTTTATTTACTTAAACTTGGGTCTAACAATAAGAGAGAAAATGACTAATATCCACCTTGCAAAATTTTGTTGAATAACTCATGAGGAAAAAAAGCATGTGCATTACAGCATCAGAACAGTCTCTTCAACAGAAATACCCACTTAACAAGAGTTGGGGGAAGGAGAAATGTTACTGTTGCTAAATGGAGGAAAACCTTTATGCAGCCTAATCTGTGGAAGTAAGTTCTCCACCTCTCCAGTCTGGAGTAAACTCGCTGATCAAAAAGCACACCTCTGTATCAACTGTTTCAATTAAACGCAACTAAACTATCAATTCAAATTATGGATTTTGGCATGGCTAAAGAATCACTGCAGAGTCTATCAGAACACCAGGAACAAATCACTGCTACAGAACCGTCTGTTCACTCAGCAGGTGAAAACACTGCCCTAGAAAGTATTGCAATTGTTATAATGTCGAGGTACGAGATAAGCTGAGGTTGTGAAGTGCAGGGGTGCGTGTGTGTGCTGTAAAGTTTACAGTGCCTATAAGGTTAAGCCGATGACGATGTGTCAACGACTTTGCATTCGTGCAGTGCAGGTGACCTCACTTTTGAGCTGCCAGTAGATTCTTGTGCCCTCCGTCGATGAAATCTCGCATATTGTGAGGAACACTGGGGTCTGCTTCTGTCACATCCACAATCTCTCCTCCTTCTTCCACTTCCACTCCCACGGCTTTTCTTCCACTCCACTCAAACTGCACAAATCGCATCTTGGCTGCGGTGGCGAAGCTTAGCAACGCTCTATGCAGAGTGTTTCCAAACTGGTGTGAACAATTTCTCAGCAAAACTGAGCACGAAACCGATCCAGCCGTGCGTTGCATGCAACTGCGAGGGTGAGATGCGTGAAGCAGTTACCTTGTACCTATGACCTTTGAACTATGGTCGAGACTTCTATTTTGTCCAGGTCAGTCGAGAAATGTCATTGAAACAACTGTAACTTTAGTTCTATTTTATTTCATTTAGTTTTGTTAATAATAATTATGGAAGTCTTTCGGATTTCTTATTTGTGTATAGGTCACGTGATTTTCTATTCGTCCGTGGTGCTTGACGCTTAGCTACCGCCATATCGTTACGGGGCATTCACTTTGTGGGGCGCCAAGAGGGGAATAGATATAATGCTTATGGTTTATAAAGAAATGCGTTCTATAATTATAGAATGCATTCTATAGCAAAGAACTAATTCTTTGGCTATAGAATCAATTCTTTACTTATAGAAATAATTAACTATTAACTTCACTAACTATAGAATGCATTATCACTCCAACAGGACTCTTCTTTAACTGCTTTAACTAAACCATTGTAATTCTATAAAGACAGTTTATTCTATCTATACTATGAGCAGAAAATGCTAAAGAATTTATTATTTATATACAATTGAAGGCTGCAGCTAAAGAATGAATATACCATGCCAATTCTTTACGAAAACGCGGCCAGCGGTTTATTTTGGTACCAAGTGGCCCCAGCAGCGCTTACCTACACCGATTCTGTTGATCAAAATTTGTGTATATGTTAAGTACACAAATAGAAGCTACATATTGATGGATTGATGATAATCCCTTAATATGTCTCTTTGTGTATGTCTAGTTATTATTTTTACTCATTGTTTATGAAGGTGTTCGACGCCCATCGTCTTCTAACGCGCTAGCCGGCGTCTCAAGCAACCATCCAATCGGTGCCAATCGCACCGTGTCACGGCCTTCACCCTGTGCACCACGAGGTACGTTAGCAGACGACGGGCGCGAATCACGTGACTACAATTTTTAAAAAAACTCCTCATTTACTAAAGCGCATTTCGAGTGATTATTATGAATCTTTCCATATGTAGCTGTGTGCTTAACTTTGCATATTCTTTAAATGAACTTTGATAGGCAGTACGTGTGTGTAGTATCCGTGTAGGTGAAAACACTGTTAGGGGCCCCTGAGGGTCGCTAGGCACCGAAATAAATCGCTGGCCTCGGTATCGTAAAGAATTGGCATGGTATTCTAATTCATTCTTTAGCTTCAGTCTTCAATTGTACATAAAGAATGAGATCTTTAGTATTTTCTGCTCATAGTATAGTTAGAATAAATTGTCTTTATAGAATTACAATGGTTAAGTTAAAGCAGAGATATCTCTGGTTAAAGGAATTCTATAGTTATGGAATCAGGAGCATTATAAACCATGAGCATTATACCCAATCCCCTCTTGGCGTCAGATTTTCGGGCAGTGCAATCCAAGTACATTGTCCGGCGGAGTACATGAGTCAAAGAATCACGTGACCAGTTATTGGGTTAAAAGACCTCCGAAATCGAGGTCATCATTTGATTGGCTACATGGAATTGGACCTTTTACGTGTTGTTTTGAGAAGATGGGTGTGCAATTCCCTGTCAAATGTGACAGATTTTGCAGACTTTCTTGGAGGGATCGGAGTGACCCGAATCCAATCTCCGCGCGCTTTTGTATGTTTGGGGCATCTATAGCGCGCTAATGCGAGTTACGAGTATCTGGCTAGTCTCTCTCTCTCAAACACATGCGCCCACAGTTTCATCCGCACGTGCATTCATACCTCACATTTTCGCTGAATGCATGTGCGGCATCACACCTTAGCACTACTTTTGGTGGTGCAAGATTAACGTACGTACGAGCAAACACTATTGAACATGTATTTCATATATATACATATATAACAGGGTCGAAATATGGCCTATGACCGTCTGCGTGTGAAAAGGAACCCGCGTGGCGAATTCGATGTCGATCGGTTCAGGCATGCAGATTTGTATAGCACACACACACACACATTCGCCTTTATATATTAGATAGCTATAGCTCTTACATATCCTACCGTGCTTTAAGCTAACATCAGCACAATCGCTGCATGAGTCACACTGTACGCTGATGGCTAAATCGACGAACTTTCGTGTACCTGTGCATGACGTCACGGCTTTTGCGGTACCGAGCTGTCTACACTAGAAACCATTCTGCGATATCACGGCGGACTTTCTACTGCCTTATTTCGTTGCACTGAGTTGAGACGAACATTAATATACCTTAAGAGGGTATGTTCGTACAGACGCTGAACTGAATGAGACCTTAAAAAGTTCGTAATACATTATTTATTCAGTCAAGATGTCGCGATTCATTGAATAAAGATGCAGGGTGTACTGCTAACGGGAGATTTGTTCTTTGAGTGATTTACAGATTTAGTACGCAGGCACCTCACCTAAGTAAACACAAACACTGAACAGTGTAGCAGGGTTTGGAGACAAGCGTAAGACTTGAAAACGACCATTCTTTTTCAAGTTTAAATCTCAAAATATTTGAGTGCCAAAAAGCGCAATATTTCGAATCGTTTGTAAGGGCCGGGCTATTTCGTGAGATCGATTGAGGACTTACAGGACAGAGAATTAAGAAGCTTAATTTACAGTACATATACTTCAGTATACTTCATGTGTACAAGGCACAAAACAGTTTAAGTACAAAACATTAAAAATCATGCAGGTTTCATGCCAATTCATCAAGGTCTGACGATTGTCTCAGATTGTACGAAACTTTGTGCATCATCAAAAAAAGGTTTCATGCACATAAGAGTTTTCAAAGATTTAGTCAGACGGATCTAAGGGTTTTCAAATTTGCGTGCGTGCGTGGGTTGTCGGTGCAGTGTGTGAGTCTGATGTAGAAAAGAGAACAAACGAAAACTCTATGGGGGCTTATAGACTCCGTCCAACTCAACTGTTTTCAAGTATGGGAGAGCAAAGATTTTAGAATAACACAGGACATCGCAAACGGTACGTACTTCTAATAAGGTCGGCGAAACTACCCCCGTCCCCTCCAGTGGTGGAAGTATCGATCATCGTTAAAGCGATAAGCAGACGATCGTATAGGTTGTCGCCACTTTTCAACGATGGCTTAGGGAAGAAATCACGTCAAGCCACAACACGTGCAGTAACTTGCTATGGGCTCTCCCCCCCCCCCCATCCACCCCGCCGCCCCAAGGTGTTGAGGTTAAGGTTAAATGGTTAAAAGAGAGAGAGAGAGAGAGACGGGGCGGGTCGATAAGTTGGTAGATTTTTCTAAAGCCCTCGATAAGGGAAAGGACGGGATCAAAGCTATCCAAGTAAACCTAGGGTAAAAATATGTCCCTTGTCGACTTTTCCCCCCTTTTCGGGCACGTGACTAGACAATAAAAGAAGTGTAGGGTCGCAAGACAAAATAGGGTCGGTCGGGTGACCGTAACCACAAGTTTTTTTTTCTTTGCCTAATTCATGCAATCTTCGATGCAGCAAGAAAAGGTCTTCTGCAAACAGCCTATCAATGGGCCCCTTGTAACTGTACTGATGTACTTGTACTGGTGTATTGGTGACGTTGTATGCACTGTTGATCTGCACAACAGCACATAGGTGAATCACTACTGGAATGCTTCCGAGAAACAAACGAGGTATGACTTTTGAAAATTGCCAATGTTTCTGAGAAATAGCATTCCGTGTATGCGTTCGTGCGTTTAATAATATATGCATGACTGCTTAAAAGAGATTGGGCAATGGAATCGGGAGACTAGATTGATTCCGAGAAATAATTAATCGAGGTATGACTTTGAAAATTGGCCAAGTTTCTGAGAAATAGCATTCCATGTATGCGTTCGTGCGTTTGTGTAATAATATATGCATGACTGCTTAAAAGAGATTGGGGAATGGTATCGGCCCGGGAGACTACATGTACTAAACTGGATGATTTCTAAATTCAATTTAAAACAAGGGAACTGGACCAAGCTAGAACAGGACAAATAGAAAGACAATCTACATGTTTCGGGGCACTACCCCTTCATCAGGACGACACAAAAAACGACGAAAACACAAAAAAGAAAAAGACAGCTGCGGTAGATGTGGCGCGTGGGCTGGATAGCAGGAAAATGACCATCGGCTAGATATTCTGTGAAGCGGGTGGAGTGTGCGTTCCGTCTCACCGACGTAGAATAGGGTGGGACAGAGGGTGCATGTGGTGGCGTAGATGATGTTGCTGTTGGTGCAGGTGAAGTGGCGCTTGATGACAAAAGTGGTATTGGGTGTGTGGAGTTTTGTGGCGATGTTCAGGTAGGGGCAAGTGTGGCAACGGGGGACATTGCACGGGGTAGAACATTCCAAACTCAAAGTGACCACCCCTGCCCCCTTACCCCCCATCCTGCGGTTCTGGCTGCCCCTCTTTGATCCCTCTTACTCATTGTCCCTTGGTCATTTTCCTGCTATCCAGCCCACGGGTCACATCTACCGCAGCTGTCTTTTTCTTTTTCTTTTTCGTTTTTTTTTCGTCGTTTTTGTGTCGTCCTGATGAAGGGGTAGTGCCCCGAAACATGTAGATTGTCTTCGTCTTTGTCCTGTTCTAGCTTGGTCCAGTTGCCTTGTTTTAAATTGAATTTGGATTTTCCTCCAAGCGGCAGTCACTTGTTTTTCTTTTATATTTTGGATGGTTTCTTATAAACGAATATCTGTACATTGCATAAATTTGCTGTTGAAGTCGTAGGCCGCGCCAAGAACAGGTGGTGGTGGTGGTTATTTAGGACAGTGCTTCCACCTTGCGGTGATTTCGCACTATGGGGGGATGGGGTCCTATTGCTAAACTATAATGCACTGAAAGAACCACCAGACTGATGGCTGCAGTAAGATGGTCAGTGCGGACAGGCAGGTTAATGTGCGGGGAAATGGCCGAAAGGAGTTTGCACACAGTTTCACTCCAGGAAATAATCCTTGGCCACAGCAGGATTCGAACCAGCTCTCTCAACTGAGCTATCCAGGCCCCCAAGCCAAGAACAGACGCAGGAATTACCTTGATAATATCGTATAAACAAAGAGGTCACTGGGACGCACATTCTGCATATGTAAATGTTTTTGTCAGCCATGCAGAACGCGTCCTCAAGCGACCTCAAGTCAACTTAATTTTTGTAAAGTATTTTTGGTAACGCATAGATCGGTCTTATCTTCCTTCTATATAAGTCCCCGTTCGGAGAGGAGTTTGAGTGTCCTGATGTCGGCTAGCTGAAGAGCCAGCATATACAAGAACCAAGCCAAAAGAAGACTGCAGCAGCTACAACTGCAGAAAGATATTTCCTGAAGCCACAGACCGGAAGTTAATTTGGTATGATGATTTTAAAATATTGCGCTGACGTACTGATTAGTGGGGAATGATTTGACTGCAGATTACTGAAATGTATTATGTTTCGCTGATTGTAATGCCTATGATAGCTGGCACAACACCTACACGACAACGGTAATTGTACATTTTGGCTTGTAAAGCGAGGCAAGGGAAAGTACTCCTCGTACGAAAGGGAAGTTTGGTGATCTCCCTCGAGTGCTGATCGTGTACACGCGTTAAGGGCCTCGTCATATTTATTTCATTTATATATATATAAATCTAGGTACATGGTCAATATATGGCATATGACCGTCTGAAGGTGAAAAGGAACACGCGTGCCGGATTTGGTGTCGATCGGTTCAAGCACGCAGATCTGTATAACTAGCACACACACACACACGGATTTATATAAGATATAAGCTCATTCTTTGGCGGAGTTACACTGTACTACGGCGAATAAATTGTCGCAATAGTCTTTTCGTCCTCACCTGTTGCATGTACATGTTTAATCCTTCCTTCTCCATAGATTCTTTCTGCCATGTCAAATTTTATTGACAGCTGTTAACAGCTATAATTTGCGCCATTGCGGATCTACGCGTCTCTTGGGTTTAATTTTATGATACCTGACTTCAGCTCTTCACTTACGTGTTACCTTCTCTATTAGCATTACACGTTTGCTTTAAGGAATCTTTAACGCCACTATAAAAACGTTATTTTAAAAGTCTGAATAAGATATCGAGGAGAATGCTTTACAATTAAGTACATTTGTGTGTATTGGAAGGTGGGTGCATGCGTGCCTGCCTCTATGAATGAAATAGATCGCGATATATATATATAAATTCTTAGTGTGGGCTCGCTGGTGCCTATAATTGTAGGACCAAAAACAACAGCAAAAAAAGCCAAGAGGCAGATTTAGAGCACTATAGCCTTCGCGCTTATGTGCGTTTGTACCCGCGGGCGCGTTTATCCATTAGCTAGCATGTATATGAGAGAAAGCTATTTCTCTGCGTGGGCACCTTGGCGTGCATACGTTTTCGTATACACATGGTATGTATGGTAGCAGCGCAGAACACCTGTTTATATAGCGATCTCTCTATACCTTCTTTCACGGATTCCCCACTAAAATCCCCACCCCACCCCCTGCAGTTACTTCAGACCTGATGCGCAGCGCATGCATCTGTAGGCATTATGTTGCTTTGAGTCTAATTGCGAGAACACGGCTAGGTACAGAATCTCGTCAATATAACTCTTATTAAATATTACCCACATATTTTATATATAACATCTGAGCTAAAGCTACCAATTCTGTACGTCATTAGCTTCAGAATAGCCTATAGCTATGATTAGTCTTACCAAAGATCCTCCAAGATCTTTGGCTTTAGTAAAACACTGCATATTAGAACCAAACCACTTTACCGTATAAAAGAATTACCGCATTTTTCTAGGCAGTTCGTACACTAGACAGACCTATTGGACAATCAGCCCATATGCTCATTTACTGTTATAGCAGAGTACCCCCCCCCTCCCACCTTCAAGAAAAACCACGATCCTGCCCTGTAGTGTCTTATAGTGAGCTCATTCCCAGTTTTCCATCACATTTGCTGTTACGACAAATTTGGCATTACACTTTATGGGGTGGGGGAATGGTTTAGTTGCTTTCTGTCATATGATAGTGTATCACATGATCATCTTCAACAGATTTTTATCATTTTATTGCCCCCCTCCCCCTCCCACCTTCAAGAAAAACCACGATATCCTGCCCTGTAGTGTCTTATAGTGAGCTCATTCCCAGTTTTCCATCACATTTGCTGTTACGACAAATTTGGCATTACACTTTATGGGGTGGGGGGAATGGTTTAGTTGCTTTCTGTCATATGATAGTGCATCACATGATCATCTTCAACAGATTTTTATCATTTTATTGCCCCCCTCCCCCTCCCACCTTCAAGAAAAACCACGATCCGCCCCTGTAGTGTCTTTTATAGTGAGCTCATTCCCATTTTTCCATCACATTTGCTGTTACGACACATTTGGCATTACACTTTATGGGGTGTGTGTGTGTGGGGGGGGGGGAATGGTTTGTTGCTTTCTGTCATATGATAGTGTATCACATGATCATCTTCAACAGATACAGACCTTGGCCCCGACACATATGGCCCTGTGAACCAAAATGGCGGCGGCAGAAGTAGGGTGAGTGATCCATTCATCATATGAAATTATTCTGTGCGCATATTTATTACTGGTGATCGTTTCCAGTGACCGGCATTACACTTAAAGAAGATTTGTCATTTCTGATTAGTTTCTTTACAGTTTATTAGTTTCTTTTCGACGCGCGATTTTTAGACACGTGTGCCGGCTGGTACACGCCCACACGGCACACGGATTTCAAACACGCGCGCACACACACACAGGTTCAAACATTTAATAACAGAAGTTATTCAGATTTTAAAGTTAAAGAGTAATTTTGAAGATGACCACACTTTTGGGATGGTTCAGTCACTAACTGCAATCTGGGCGATTCGATGCAGTAACTTAAATTATTACTGATAGAACATATCAAAAGCTTTGGGGCGGGGGGTGGGGGGGGTACGAAAGACATTTTGGGCTGTCGCCTGCAGGAAAAAAAAGCGCACGGTGCTTTTTATTACTTTAGATGGCTATTGACCTTCGACATTTTGAGAAGAGCATGATATATACCAAGTTTTACAACTTATATATGATCTCTACTATAAAT